>JASANN010000598.1:18318-48602 GCA_031762395.1 Calameuta pygmaea
TCTGCCCGCCAAGCTACACGTTCGTGTTCACGTTTAGCTCGGCTACGACGGAATACGCGTTATCGACGGAGGCGATGGTCACAAAATCGTACTTCCAGACTCGCCGCTACGATTTAGCGCCATGATTTTCGTATCGTCTAAAACCGTAACGTTGTGCATCTCTCTACTGATCTCTGGCTTGTAGCTAAAAAATATATATATATACCGTGGTTGCTTGAATAGGGGAACACGGGAAATCCATTAAGCTACTACTTGAGAGGAGTTCAGGGTAGCGAGAATGAGTGTCCACAGGACTATCAGGATTTTCAGGATGTTATAAATCATGGAAAATATATTGAAAATCGATATAACGAAAAATCTAAGCAGGCCATGGATAGTGATTACAGTTTTTTGGTTTCGCGGCCCGTTGCGACTTTCGTCAATCGATTATTAATTACTACAAATGACAAATTGACTGGTTAATGATAAATTTTGCCATTTCATTCGGACATGGAGGATTTACAAGATTACTTGGAATGTATTAATCCGCATTGGATAGCTATTGTTCTGTCAGGCATGTATACACATCTCAGGCAAATATGTGTAATCGGATTGTGCACTGAAGTCGACGTTACTCCCTTTGAACCCACTTATGCATCAACCTTATTTGTATTGTCAGTTCTGTGCCTTTTGGCTGAGTACAAATTGTGGCCACGTTCTCTCAAGGAACCGCCTGTGCAACTTGTGTACATTTATGAGGTATGAGAAATTAAGGTTAAGATTGTATGTAATTTTTTTTTGTATGTAATTAAATATAATTTTTTAAACAGATGCTGGTATCGGCACTGATAACAAATCTTGCTACGAAAGCAGTATGGATTCCCTTGTTACGTGTAATATATTGTCTTACACAAGAATCGAGTAAATGGGTAACGTTTATAATTATTTATAAAATTTTAGCATATTCAATGTTTATTAATAGTGAATTTTGGTCGTGATAAAATTTTTTTTTTCAAAATTTTACTCTTCATATCTTTTTTTTTTAGTTATTCTGGGTAAATTCTACTGTGGGTCTTGGACGATATTCCTTCCTGGCTAGCTGGGCGTATTACATGGAAAAAGAAATGGCTGCCACCCATGTCTCCTACTGCGCTGCTCTTCTTGCATTCGTCTGGATGTTAGACGCCACCGAGGCGTTAGAAGCAGTTTTGGACACTTTGACGAAGTAGGGGAGATACAGGATCGAGGATCTTTCCAGCAGATCTACAGGATGTACCAGGAGGACTTCAGGATCGTTATTTGTCCAGGAACACGAGCATCGCTGGCAAGGATAGAAGAATCACTTTTGAAAATCCAGTAGTCACCGACTGTTATTTCTACGAGAGCAGCTGAAGAGAAAATTATAAAATAAATTTAATGCGAAAAGAAAACAAATTTTCAAAATTCTGTCCGCCTGTCCAAAAAATGTCTCTACCATGTCACTGTAAATTTGTTAATCAATAAAGTACAATTTGTTTAATTAATTTTTCCTATAATTCCAACGTATTAAGTATTGCTCTGAAGTTTCGTTTCTTTTTCCAATAGAGAAGCATTTTTAACGTATCGATTAGTTTCGAGCGATAGGCAATTTTTTTCATTTTTTTTTTCCCGACAGTTCAAAATGGCCAAATTTCTTTGCACAATCTGGGCATTGCTATTCAACACTGTTGGAATATCCATTTTTCATACGTGTTTTTCAAATTCGATCGAGGATGAAAACGGAGAAACAATACTTACCGGTCCACCCATAACAGGTTTTTTATTCGCCTCTGGTGTCTACATAATAATTCTTAAATTGCCTTTATTTCCAACGTCATTTCGTAAGCTCAAGCCATCTCTGCTTTGTCTATACGAGGTTAGGTCCTATAATAAAGGAATAAATCGATACTACACATCGACGACACCGATACTAAAAATGAGTAAAGTAAATTTTGATAAAAAAAATATTTACAGTTCCTCACGTGTTCCTTCATCCTGGAGTTTGCCATAGCCTGCATATGGGCTTCCATAGACCATTTCCTACTTACCACCATGCCGAAAACACTGTGTCAAGTAAATATCAATATACAATAAGAACGCCTATATCGTTCTAACCTTCATTCTCGTTAATCAGATATTAATTCGTATGGGATACGTAGATATTGGCGATTGGATAACAACAAATAAAAGTATAATGGCACTCCTCAATTTCCTAGCATCGCTGTCATTTTTCCTTCTGTCGCTCCACGTCACCAGATCCGTGGATTTTAGGATTTGGACGTAAACAAAAAAATCATCCATCCCCCATAACTGTATGTTCAAGTCTTATGGGACACTAAAAAATATTCGCAGGGACTGTGGCGCCGTTGAATTCGTCCAGCACGTGCAGTACAGACTGTCACAAAAATTGATGAGCGAGTTGCCAAGGATCGGCTACGTAAAACGTCATCGTAGAGGTCGTCGACACGGTCCGAGCAGAAGTCGAAGTTGCGACGATGATTCATAGATAAGAAAACGAGCCGTAATTCGTTATCAGCTAAATAGCTACATATCGGTTTATTTAATCCTTTTTATTAAAAAGAAGGCATTTATTTTTTTTGTCCGAACTGAAATGTAAAGTACAAATGGTATAGATAATAGTGGTAATAATACAATTAATCGTTTAATAATATCAATTAATTAATAATACGTACGTCGATTATACGGTAGATTATCATATAGTAATTGTACTAATGAAATGTGTTCAGTGGCAGTATGTATATATATAATATATTACAGTAGTTTTCGATCGTTGCTACGGTAAAACAATTGGTTTTAAACCTATCAGTTAGTATAAGTCATTTTGAATACGAATCGACTGTTCAGACCGTCATTAAACAGACAGCGTAAAAAAAAATGACAAAAATCTTATCGATCAATGAAAAAAAGTCTTACAAGTAAAATCATCCTTACGTCAATTTAATGTTAAGATTTATTTTGAGATCCCACACGAATAAAATAAAAATCAGAGATTGGCCAATAAAATGGTACACAAAAAATTACAGTCATCAATTATGCAACTTATCGTAATGAATCTTTTTCTATGTACATTACCAGAATGCCCGAGCGTACGAATTAACGTAACGAGCGAGTGCGAGCATCGCCGCGCATGCGCAGACGGTCCGAAGAGTCCATCCGCAAGGCATTGCCTCGTGCGCGTCATTAATTCGATAATCTCTTACAGAAATGTACAGAAACGTTAATGGGCCCTGACTAAATTCTCTTGCCACTGTACACACGACGTAAACGATAATATTAACGATAAGTCATTGCCTGCTAATGCCAGTCTGTGGAATACTGTGTCGCTGCCTAAACGCTAAGATTAGGTTAGGATCATTGGAAATAGGACAAGGACGACTGGGAGACAGAGCTAAATTGGAAAAGTAAGGAGGTGAATAGGAACGACGATGACTCAATGCCGTTGCTAATTACCTAAACCGCAAGGTTTAGGCAAGGGGAGGGACGAAGGAGAGGATCGAGGTGATGGGGAATTCCAAAAAGTGGATTGATAAAATAAAATTAAAAAAAAATTATACGAGGGCGAAACTTAATATCACAAATCGCGGTAAACGATACGCGGTCGTCTAATATGTATATATTAATATAACGATAGGACAATTATACAATAACGTCGCTGTATAAGGTAACGTACTTACACGCGTATGCGCATTCATTAGGGATAATCGTCACTGGGACCCCTAACCGATAAATTGACTATTTTAATTATTCCGTTTGAGAATTTTACAAATCAGTCGATTCGAGTGGAGTGCGTCCCGACGTAAGTTCATATACGTCGCGACGAGGACTCTGTGTTAATAAATAACCCTTAACCACGTCGCTTTCGATTCCATTGCCCCACGTACAAAATAAATAGAGAAACAACGATGGCTCCTTAATACGTAACACCGTGGTTTGTAATGTCCTTTAATCGCTATTCATTCCTTTTACTGTTTTCTTCATCTTTCAATTTTCTTTTTCTTATTTTCTTATTTTTTTCTTCTTTTTTTACCTTGTAATTAATTCATTACAATTACACACATGTACGCGACTAACGACTCTCTCTCTCTCTCTCTCTCTCTCTTTCTCTTACTTTCTTACATTCTCTCGTTCTCACATTCTCTCTCCCACTCGTTCTCTCTCAGACTTTCTCAAGTACACCGTGGCTCGGGCTAATTACCCGTCTTCCCATGCGGCTCCTATATAAATTCATATTTATATATATATATTATATTCGTAATAATGTCAATAATAATAATTCATTAATTAATTCATAATAATGACCGTCGGGGACGGTCGCAATAAATAGTTCTAGTATGGCGAGGGGAGAGGGTCGTTACTCGAACTCTCATGGGTTTTCGCTACGAGAGAGCGATAACGCAATATGATTTCTAAATGGTAATATTTATATACATATATATATACATGAATATATGAGTATATATATACATACATATATATGTATATAAATAAATGAGATTCCATACAAAAGAGTTCCATGCTCACGTACACACATGGGATGGGGGTTACGGTGAGGGGTTGACTACGTATTACGTGTCTAAACGCGCTATCGCACGGTCTCCTTATTCAATTGCAATAGGTTAGAGAGTTTAAAATTATTGCGTGGTTCGTAATGTGGTGGTGCATGTGCTGCCATCTTTGTGGGCACCGCGTCACTTCGCTGCCTGTCAGCAGCACTGGGCGACACCTAGGTGTTACCCAGTCAGCTATCCGTCATTTCTACATATTATCATTCTATCATTTCGTACTAGGTTGCTTATTTTTTTTTCATTCTTCATGCTTCCGTTAATATTTGTATCTTTTTGTTTTTCTAGCCTTCTTTCTTAAACGATTGATGATACGTGAGGACGCGAGAGCGACGTGTACACCACACTTGCCGACACTGACACGGGGGCACTGCTCTGTTTTCGCGAATATTCGTTTTTCTTATTTTTCTTTCTTCTCTCTGTAAATATCTTACTCAGAGCACTCTTTATTCCTCTCCCTCACTTTCCTCTGTAGGACCGTACATGTCGGCGAGCTTGTCGAATCGCGGGCCCCAGGTACCCAAGTACTCGTACTCGTGCTGCTCGTCATCTGTACCTGAGGAAAGATATACAATAAGCGGTCGTCTAATATGTATATATTAATATAACGATAGGATAGAAAGATGGTGGAGTCAAATGTTTTTTCAAGAGTTCGATCCCAGGTGCTTTTCTTTTTTTTTTACGTACCGGAAGCTAAGGACGACAAGGAACCTGCAGTACTTCCGCCACCCTCGTACGCGTAATTTCGTAGATCGTCAAAGGGCGGTGCGTTTGGATCACTGTCTGCCCTCTTCTTGTGATCTTCTATGAACATTCCCACATTGGGTTCTGGTCCTAGTGGATCTAAATATTTTCACAGTTGAATTCGATGCTCGGGTTTTATTTAATTTCGGTTCACTACTGATACTTACAGGCAATTTTACATGGAGGCAATTTTCCACCCATTTCCGGTATCGGACCGCCAATTGGAATTTGTAATGGCGTTATGTCGAAAGCCGTCATGTCGTCCTCTCCGCCGCCTTCGTCGTCGTAATTGATGATGTTTTCTCGGACGTCATCGTCTGGACCTGGATACTTTATGTGGGACTCTCTTCTTCTATTGTAAACCACGAATACCAAGACTAGCACTGTTGATAAATATTAATGTTAACCCATTGATGAAATTCAGAACAATGCTCAATAATATATTACATGGTGCAACGATGAATCTTGCGACTCACATCAACAAGGAATGGAACTCTCGTTCCACGATTATCAACAGGAAAGTTGTAACTACAGTGCACTGGGCGTCAGTTATGGGAACACTGTCCCCAAATTAACTCAGGGTCAGTACATGCTCGGTAGGTGCGTAAAGCAGGAAACAACAGAAGAACTGAAAATATAGACTACAGAAAAAAGATAGAATCTAGGAAATTGATAGTAAGCAGAAATTTCAACTCAATCCACGAAAAACAAATAAAATAGAAACAACGATCCATTAACAGAATAGGAAATTTAATTAGTGTTAGAATGGAACCACGGTTCCTTAAACAAGTATAAACTGCACTATAAACGTTTCTGCGAACCAAGCAGCAATCTTAAAAAAATAATAAAACAAATAAGCATGCCTAAAACTAACATGTCACACTTAAATTTAAAGGAATAATATACCAAGAATGATGAGAAGACACACTAAAATGGCAGCCAAGGCTCCCATACTAAGTTTTAACGTCTGGCCTTCTTGAACCAATTCACAATTTTCACCCCAGAAACCATCTGGACAGATGCATCTGTACCGGAACCGTGGATCCTGATTAATGCACCGTCCACCATTGAGACATGGATAATCGATACATTCATTTTTATCCATACATCCTTTATTGTCCGGAGATGGTATCCTACCCTCGCCACAACTGAGTACAAAAATCGCTATTATAGCATTTAGAAGATATTTTATTTTTCAATGTCACTGTGAAATACTTACGTGCAATCATATTCATTCCAAAGATCAATGCATTCAAATGGTTCAGGACAGATTACATTAGCACAGGGTTTATTGGATGGACAATTCCTATCCAAATTTCTAGCCATGGTGGCCTGACCCCATTGGGTCCCATTCATAGCCGGTGGGAGTGGAAGATGTTTGCCTTCTAATCTAAGATCATCTAGACACCCTTTTTGATAATCTGCATATACTTCAAATGTTCGTACACCTGTGTACTCGGCTTTACCACCCGCGTAAACACCTTCCTGCTTATCGACTAGGAGCCACTGGTGACCCTCGAACGAAAAGGTTTCATTGAACCTTCTACCTTCTCCTCCGTCAAGTTCTAAGGTCGCTGCTGAACCATATCTGGATACTCGAACAGTATGCCATTGCCCATCGTCTACAGCTATAGCCGTTAGCCAGATATCTCGTTCTTCAGTTCTTAAACTGTTCAGATTATATCTGAAGTGAAGTCTACTATCTTTAATCTAAAATTAACCAAGTTCATAATGAGGATTTTGAAAAAATTAATTTGATTAAAAATTAATTTAATAAGGTTTTACCTCCAAGATGGCGTATTCCCTGTTGTGCTGATCGCTGACCCGAAACAACTCTCCGTGCACCTCCCTAGTTCTGAATCTCAATTGAACTTGAGTCGAGTATTTATCAGGTTCAAAGGACAAAGCATATTTGACATAACTCTGGGGCTTAAAGGTTGTAGGTATAGTTGGTGTCATACAACCAGCTCCAGTCCACCCTGGATTGCACTGACATCTAGCTTCAGCAAAACTGCCTACACAGGTTCCATGTTCCCAGCATCTAAATGTCGACTCCTGGTTGTTGCATATCTCTTCGGTTTGCGGACAGCCTGCTACGCTGTTACGCGATAATCCCGGATGGGCCAGGTCGTACAGTTTACTATTATGGAAGAGATTTTTGATACAGCCATCGAAACCTTTTCCTACTGGCATATGCTTCCATTTATAATGAGCTGGATCAAATTGTTCAACGTAAAGACCACCAATCTGCAATGGCGCATTCACGTTCAGATATTCATTGAACGGCGGAACAATTCCTTGCGCCTGGCAACTTGAATCGTTAAACTTTGGTGGAGAACCATCTTCAAGTTCTGATATCACAGCTGATTTGCAATAGTCCACTATCAGTTTGACGTTCTGAAAAGTAAAGTTCGTGATTATAACTGTAGGCTTTCAGGACGACTCAATAACTCTAATTATAAGTTTAAAAAACAACAATACTCTAGCTAACCTCAGTGTCCCAGAAAATATCCAGTCTATGCCATTCACCGTCGTCTAGGGTCGCTTTTGTTGTTACCTTCAATTCCAAGGTACCAGAACCAAAATCTATGAGCAGCCTGGGATGTCCACGTTCTAATTCCACTGATATAAAATCTACAAAAAAACAATATCATACGGTACTTATAAAAAGAGTAAAAAAAAAGTGATTTATTCGTAATATTTTTATTAAATCCCCCTCACCGGAAACCATGGTTTCGTCAAATTCCGGCGGCACTATAGGTCCGTTATAAAGTAACAAACCGTCAGAATGTCGTGTTATAAATTCAAAACTCAAATGACTGCTGTCACACATTTCTAATGCCGGATACCAGGCCCATCCATTACCACGGAAACTCCTTGCTGTCTGCTGACAGCGCGGACCGTTGTAACCGGATGGACATTGACAGCTATAAACAAGAGTATTAAAAATTGTAGTAAATTATTATTATATATGAATGCGTGCATTTTATCGATTAGTTACTTACGATAAACCAAAACGACCTTCCACGCAGCGTCCGCCATTGTAGCAAGGACTGCTTCTACAAGATTCACCCTTACTGAAATTACGAGCACCGCAAGTACACTCCGCGATGACGTCCACGCGGACACCCACTAGAGCCGTCTTATTGGCATTTACCATGTAAGGCAAATTATTGATGTCCAAAGTATTCGTACAGCTACCCTCACACATTTCGTTTTCGTAAAAGCACTCATCTATTCCGACCATAGTGATATTTATTCCCACGTCCTTTTCAATCTGAAATTTTTTAAATATTAATTTATCCTCTTGTGTCAAATAATTATTACCTTAATTAAATTAATATAATTTACTAACCTCCTCTCGATGCATCAGCACGATTCCATTGAGTCTAACCGGTTTATAATATGGGGAACCATGCGCAGCAAATCTTACATCAGTTAATGGAGGATGCTTCCTACGCAATTGGACGCTGAAGACGTCGACTTTTTCGAGTTCGATATTCAGTAATTTTGCCAGCTTATCTCTAAAGAGTTCCGCCTTGCTTCTTGATAGTGTCTGTGACTGGAATGTCGAAAATTAATTGTTCAATTCATGCCTTGTTAATTAGTGAAGATCTTTTTCATTAAAAAATCTTGCGTATTGGAGTTAAAAAAATGTATAAACTCACCCTATAATTCCATACGCGTATAAAGTCCTCGTCAGTTATACCGGATATTCGAACGGAACCGGAATTAAGAACGGCTTCATGGGGAATACTTTTTATGGTAACTGTGACGTTGGCAGGTACGTCTGTCTGCGTATGTTTTCTATCATAAACTTTGAACCTCAAGTGATAACGGCCATCGTGAGTTCCGGATTTCATAGAAATCATTCCGGAATCTTCGTCTAATTTAAATTGTGCGTGTTCCAAACCTTCCCAGTAAAATTTCTTATCCGGTAAGTCCCAATCATCAAAATCGTAGACATAAACTCGACCGATTTCGGTATCAGGCGACTGGCCCTAAATTTATGAATAATAATTTTTTAATCCAATCTGACACTTTTGACAATGGAGATTGAACTGAAAATCAGTGTATACTTACAGCATAATTGTATACAAATATATCCTTAGAGCCAGGTTGCATCTTATTATCATTTACATCACCGATTACGACTGTCAGTGTACTGGTACCGGCCATCAAAGGTGCCCCAGAATCCTTAATAACAATTGGAATCAGATATTCCTTTTGTTGTTCTCTATCGAATGATCTCAAAGATGAAACAATAGCCATACCATCCCCATTAGCGCCCTCTGAAATTTCATGGAATATTGGATTTCAGAATTATTCAATTGAGTCGAAGAACCGGAAGTGACGACGAAAGCCACACCATTACTCCTGATAAATCATTAAATAAGAATGTCAAAGAAACACGACCCAACCTCTTGAATGAATAATAAAGTATTACGAAAAATAATGTGTATCAAGCAAGAAACAATGTAAATACGTTTCACTCACTATTATCGCTCTCCACTTTGAAACTCGCTTTTATCACATCGTCCGCATTGGGATCCATTCTAAATGTAAATGGGGGACCGTTGGTTTTAGATCTGTCATCATCATCCGTTGCCAAAATTTCCGCTACCTTCCTTGGCTGAGCGTATTCCGGTAGTATAGGCCTATAATCTTTGAGGAAGGTAGGTGCGTTGTCATTAATATCATCGACAATTACAGTCAGGGTAGCCGTGGCAGTTTTTGGCGGAATTCCATCGTCAATCGCCAATATCTTTACCTTGGAGACAATGAAAATAATATTAAAACCGAACGCGCAGCGTTTAAAATAAAATTGATTGATGTGCACATGGGAGGAAAGTTTGTTCAAATGTTAAAAGTTGTCTAATATGTTCTTTGGACTTTTTCAAAGTTATTTAATATTTTTTTTTACTTTATTCTATACCCTGTCTTCTACACCACTTACTTGATGTCGTGGGGTTTCCTCCCTATCTAAACTTCGCTGAATGGACACAGTGCCACTCTCGTCGATGAAGAATTGCCTCTTCCTGTCAGAACTTCGATCTATTGAATAGGATACTTTACTCTTGCCACCCTGATCGGGGTCTGTAGCTTTAAAAGTTTCCAAACTCTTCCCGATAACGGCGTCCTCCGTCACGGTGGTCTCAATGTTCGCCCTTTCGAATTGCGGCATATTGTCATTGATATCACGCAGATTTACCACCACCCAAGAATAAGCCACGTGATACTTGTCACTATCGTGATCTTCTCCCTTGATAAGAAATAAAATTAAAAATCGTATTAACATTTTTTTTCAACATTTTATAAAAACTTGCACGAGTTTTACATATCAAAAGATTAGATTTTGTTAAAAAAAAAAATGTATATCATTAATAGTCATCAATTACCTTGTCATTGACTTGTATCCTAAATCTAAATCCGTTGCTCTGTAATTGATCTTCATAATCCAGAGGCTGAACGATTTTTAGAGAGCCGGTACCATCGTTATTTCGCACCATGGTAAATTTGTCAGCGCCATAACCACTGTCTTCAAGAACTTTATACTGAAATTTATTTGTCTCATCCTCGTCGTGAACTGTCACTGTCAAGATTGGCATTTCCGGTAACTCCGAACCGTACGTCTCGTCCACTTCCGTTCGCCATTCGTCTTTGGTAAATTGGGGTGGCATATCGTTTATGTCTTTGACACGTATCGACGCCGTCCCCGTCCCTGCGTAAAATTATATACATGAAAATACGTTTGCTTGTGAAATTTCGCATTGTTACTAGTGCAAACAGTAGTATTCAACTGTCAATGGATATCAGAATATTGATTTGCGGAAATTGAACAAGGCTCTATAATACTAATTATTTATTCGTATCTTCGTTTAGCCGATCACACTTCCATCATTGATTCGCTGTAATTTATTCACGTCAATATTTTCCTACGTCACATTTTGAGAAAATATATAGACATTCTATATCCGTTAATGTTTTGAAATGTGCTATCAATATTGATTCAATACCATATAATGACTATCGATTAGATATTCTAACCATAACAAATTGGGTTAATTATATTTAGTGTCTCACATAATAAAATAAATAATGAACGCACGATTTACAGTGTAATAAATCATGAAAGTTATTAGTTACAATATCAATATAAATTTTTGCCTCCATACCAGATGTCGATTTACCCTCGATTGTTTTAAGTTAACATTACCCACCTTTTAACCCCCCTCCGTCCATTGCAACGACCTGTATAGAATAATCCGGCGTGCGCTCTCTATCCAGACAGCATACAGCAGTTTTGATAACACCAGTTTCGGGTTCAATTTCAAAAATCGGTGAACCAGTCTCCTCCTCGATAACATTTTTCTCAATAGAGTAAATCAATTTGGCATTGGTTCCCTCATTGGGATCATCATAATCCACAGCAGTCATAGTCATCACGACCATTCCTACAAAAAAGACGAATCAGGATTTATCAATTGACATCGTTATCGGGATGCTGAGATAATAAGATAAAATGACGAATCATCGTTCCCTTGATTTTTGTTTAATTCTACTGGATTAATCAAAATACAAGTGGCTATTAGGTCGTAATTAAATTAAAGAGGAATCATGAAAGGACGGGATTTCAAGCAATCCCGTACAATCTGATATGAATGAGACTGATTAAATTACCAGCCGTTCCATTTTCCGTGACATTCCCAAAATAGACACCCTGAGGGAATATCGGAGGGTTGTCATTAATATCCTTCAGGTTGACTTGCACATCTGCATAGCCTACGAGACCGTCGCCACCTTCGTCCTGTGCAAACACGGTAAATCTCCACTGAGGTCTACCATTAGGCTGGTCCCTGTCCAATGGCTGTAAATCAAGCAAGAAATAAGAAAAGACTTTTTTAAAATATCAATAATTAACAAAAACACTGATATCGAACGATTCAAGTGAATTTTACCTTCAGAACGAAAATTTCGCCATTAGTACGATTGATATCGAATTTACTATTAGCCGGATTATCGGGATCAATACCCTGACCGGTCAAGAAATACACGATATTCTGAGGCCTGTCCTTATCACCATCACTCGCTGTGACCTACATAAAATATATTATCAATAACGTACAACCTCGTGGATAATAATTCTCAAAAATAAGAATATTAAAAAAATATTCAAACAAACCTGTAATACTCTTTTTGGCAAATTTCTATCATCCTCTTCCGTAATTTGAGTTCTATACGTGGGTCTCTCAAATACCGGAGGATTATCGTTAACATCCTTCACGTGAATAACCACAGTAGTATAGTTCTCTTTCAAGTTGTCTGAAGCAGTCAAACGAAGCTCGTACTAAAGAGAAAGAACAGAGAGTGGAAGAACAGATGAAAAAGTGTATATAAATATAAAAGATACTGCATCGCATTGTATAATAATGATATACAAGTGAGAAGGACGCGTTTATAAAAAATTCTCTGGTTTTAAATAAATTCTGAGTGGCACGAAGAGACAAGGGCTCCTCAGCATTTATCCAAGCAGATTGACACAGAGGTCAGAAGTGGCACCACGCTCAAGGTACACATAAGCTCCAAGTGGATAAAATAAAATGGCGAAGTACCCTCTTCCTGGTCTCGTAATCCAGAGCCCCAGCTACATAAATGGCTCCAGTCATGTTCTTCACAGCGAAGGCACCGCCTATGTTCCCGCTCGTAATCTCGTATCGAATACGCGAGGCTGTAACATGTTTGTGTAGTTAGCATAATACTCGTTCTAGACGTTAGATGGAGATGCCAGTGAAAATCCTGACGCAATCTAGAACGGAAACTCACACTCGTCGTGATCCTTGGCGGTGACTGTGAGGACGGTGTGTTGAATATCTTCATTTTCATCTACCTCAGCCTCGTAGAGGCCCTTGTCAAAGTAGGGTGGATTGTCGTTCTTGTCGGCTATTCCAATGCGAATGAATTTAGTTACTGTGAAAGAGAAAAATATATATATATATATATATATATATATTATACCGTTGAACATTGATACTCTGTGAATTTGTGGTACACAGACGCAATTCCGAGAAGAAAATAAAAGGAATAAACGATCGAGGCAATGGATATTTAAATAAAATCCTGAAACATTTTACAACCCTCGTAGAAGGCGTAAGAATTTCAATTATGCCCATAGAGGATGATCGACAGTATAAAAGAAGCGCATCGTAAGGGTTATTTTACCCCATAGAATGTGAGGGTGAAGATTGAAATCTCAGTGAAAGAGATCATTAAGCATCTTTATAGGGGTAGGTTATATCGAAGCTCGTGTAAAATTCATCCATGTACAAAGTGAATGGCTATTGAACAGCCAACCCTAGGTAGCTTAACTAAATTCGGATAGTGCTTGAGAGAAGGGTTGAAAAAAAAAATAAGGAGAGAAGGTGAAGAGCGAGTAACAAAATATCAGGTAAAAACAAAAGTAAATGAAGACGAAAAAAAAAGACAGAATGAAGAAATCGTAGGCTTTCCCATGGTTCCGCTAAGTTCGGTAAGGTAAGGGTGAGAAAGGATAAGAAAGTGAATTCAAAGAGTGGGTAGCTAAGGGAACCAAGTGGTGTGTGCCCCGGCTCTGAAACGCGTTACTGGGCCACGGGCTAAGAAATCGATGAAGCTCCCACCCTGCTTTCGCGTTTCCAACGGCGCAACCCCCTGTTCCCTCCTTAGCCGCACCCTGCAACACCCGATTGGATTGGCAAAATCCTTGTATTTCTCGCTACACCTGTCCACCTATCTGGCTAACTGGCCTTTCGTGAAACAACCCTTATCAATGCCCATGCATTTGGCATTCCTTAATTCGAACCACTATCTTACGACCTATATATAATATAGGTACGGTAGATAACTGAACAGGGAATTTCCTTCTACACCCTTTCAAAAAAATATATATATATGCACACATACACCCAAACATAAAGGGTGGTATTTTAGTGCAGCCACAATCTTCATCACGACTCCTGGATTCTTGACTGACTCGCTCATTGAATCCCTTGATCTGGTTTGACCTGACCTGATCTTATCTGATCGATCGTACGATTAGAGTAATCTCCATCGCAACCCCCCTCTTCTCAAAGGGAGTTTCCAGTTAGAGGGAACCAACCAAATCCCGCTTCGGTAAGCACGATTGCTTATCAAAGTAAAGTCCTGATTTGGTTTCATATTTTATTGGAGAACCTAACTTCCTCTCTTCGATATAAAGTTTGCACGAAGCAAACGCTATTTAATGGACACTTAATTGCCAAGGCAACTAACTCTAACTGCCGTCAGCCAGATAGCTGTCATACTGACCCGTTGGATCAAAAGGTTCTCGTTTAATTGGCTGGATATTGCAGTGGCGGCGCTACGGTCGATCTCGGAGGATGATCCCAGGCGATGATTGATACGGTTGCTCTTGATGCTCTTGATAGTGCAGGTAGATGTACGTAAAATATTTAAGCTATACTTAATTATAACAGAAGCTATTAATCACTGTCGAGATATAGAGCCGGTTCAGGTTAGCTTTACAAAGTCCGTGTTGATTATAAAAATTTTCCCGGGTATAACATGACTGTACCTTTTAAGCTTGCTAATATATAATACGGAATTATTTAAGGAGATCCCAGTACCTCGTTAGTCATTGGAAATACAAAATACTTCTCAAAGCAAGATAATTAATGCCGTAATGTTACAGACATTTTTTACGTAAAATAAAAACTATGTATGAAATATTTGCATTTTCAAAGGTTTAATAAATTGTAATGTGAAATTGACAGAATTGCATGAACGTTTAGCTGATTGCACGGGTGACATGTTTACATGTTCACTACACTGCAGATAAAAAATCCTTAAAATTATCAGCGAATAAATGAATAATTTATTATTGATTATCAACCCCTTTCACGGAACTGTCTCCTCTCAGGCGCCAAAATATATAGAAAATGGGGGGATGTCGAGCGCTAAGGGTTAATAATTAACCTTAAATAATGTTCGATCGCAAGCAGCTTATTTCACTATGAAGTTGGCAGTTTGACGTTTACAGTAACAGAAAGTTTGAAATCAGTTTGTATAAACCTCTAAATCGAATCGTAATTAAAGTCTGACTTTACTTTTATCATTTGGGGAACCTTCAATTTCAATCGTATTAATCGAAAAATTAATGTTTCCTAAATTCGTCCTCAGTAGAAATTTCATTTGACAAGTTCAGGGCCCGTCTGGGTCCTCCGGACTGGGCCAGCCCAAGACTAGCTAGGACTTCGACGCGCCCCCGCACCACATAATGGAATTTCTAGTAGGCATGATATGTGATTAGTAAAAAAATCTCTAGCATTTTTTCATGTGAATTATTCAGTGAAATGCATTCCGGCCATACATTTTTCATCTTTAAAAGTCCATCAACCTGCATTTAGTGAAAATAAAAAAGCTTAATTTCTTTTCAATAATTTATGAAAATTTATAAAAGTTCTTCAGTACATCCATTCCTGAGTGAATCTTCTCAAGCTGGAAGCCGAAATTTAAAAGCCAATTGGGTTATTCAGCCCAAACGCACCACCTGAACATATGGTTTTACCACAAGACTCAAAAGGGCGCGCTAAGGTGGTGCATTTATACCGCATCACTCTACATAAGATAAGTAATGACATTTCGTTCGATGTAAACAGTGGCTTGAATTCACGAAATACTGTCACGAATAAAATAAATTCCAATAGCGCAGAAACGACAGTCCATTCAAATTGAATGGCATGAATAAATTGTTATACTTTATTCGTACTAGAGTCTTCGTCTCTCTTTTATTCAGCCTGTCGATCGTCTCACATGATTTTTTTTTATCGATTCCGATGAAGCTTCTATCTCGTTGATGAACAGTCACGGATTCAAGATTTCCCAGTTGACGTGTCGACATGCACTTTATTTATTCATCTCTCTCCCCACGCCCCAGAGAGGCATAAACTGCGCGACAGTCAGCTGGTGAGGATGCGTCGCAGCGTAACAGCCCGAGGAATGCTTCTGGCAGGTAAAACGACGACAATTGATCTTTTATTCCGAAAGTACAATGGGACGCCCCAAGTAGCAGTCACTTTTACTCTCGACACCGGATTTACGTGATACGAGTGCCTAGAGAGAAGAGGGAAACGAGTGTTTCTGATGGGGCATGTGAAAAATCCCGGTTCAATTTACTATAGCGACGTAGAATGGCGGCGAATCAACCGTTCGATTCTGCCCGAAACTCATCCATCAGAGGTGATACGAAGACGTAGGTGGGAGCTACTCGATAGCGAACCAATGAATTATCCAATTCTCGATTGGTAGCTCGTTGCTCATTTCCACATCCGTTAGCTGTTCAAGTTCCTATGTACAAATATATATGTTTCTATGTACCAATTCAATTAAAATCCTTTGCTTTAACTTCCCGCAGCATACCCTCGTACCAATCCTTATTTGATTCAGTAGGTAGGAAACAGCGCCCTCTCTTGGGGTAACTGGTGACTTATTGGCTGCTTGCTCTATCAGGACACCGTGCAGATAAAGTGATACATATACGGTTGCTGTGTTTTCAGAGTGAGATGCTAATTAACCCCGACAGAACATGCGTATCTGAGTTGCAGTACAATTTACTATTCGAACGGTTATTGTCGATTTTCATGGCTCGTTGGGCTTACCGCTGTTGAATTTACTCGGTCGGATTTCCCAAGTTTCCGCAAAACAGTAGTTTGACTCGAGTTACCTAAAGCGTATCTATCCTCTCCTGTGTATATGTCCCTGGTGGATCCAAAAGTCAATTGGTTATAAAGCCAAGAAGTGGATTTTGCTCCTGAAAAGCTTTTTTAGATCGATGTATGAATATACTTAACATCTTTTTTTAGAATCGACAAAGTCTCCATTGTCGTCATAGTTTTCCTGGAAGCGAGCACACAATAGGATTGCACGTGAAAGAAACACGCCGTTGTAAGACGTTCGAAGCGACGGTTAAATTGTGTTGACAAATTTATGTATTTTAAGGTTGAAAATATACATACATATACAAAAAAAAATTGTTATCATCCATTCGCTTTGGTATGCCTCTGTAACTCACGCAAGAACGAGTTCACTCGACACATATTTCACAATCAGCGTAATGTGTAGCCGTTACGTCCCCCAGACGCTTGCTGCCATTATACCTACTGATCGCTGTAATACCGATCGATGGTAAAGTAGATTCGACTACTCTGCCAAATAATAACGTCGCGTGTCTTGCGGACGGAGATTGAAACGGTGAATCCGATAGGAAGGACTGGTGCGCGAAGACGTAAAGGACAAAAAGAATAATCCAACCGTGGAAGATTAAAACGTCCTGCTGGGTATTTGTACCGAACGTTTTACTGACAGAGGCTGTACGCAGTTACATAACCTATCTATATACTTTCTTATTTGGTGGTCGAAGTTCCTTCGATTGAATCCTTGCTGCTGCTACGATAAGCTCTGCAGTTTTCTATTGTACGTATTATATATATATTTTTTTTATTTTCCTTCCTTATGCTTCCCTCTACACAATCCTATCGATGCTCATCTTTTTTTTTCTTTCTTGAAGATCTTTTTCCTCGACACGGAAGTATCGGTTCCTATATACATGATTTGTTGGTTGGTCGATATTTCCGTGAAAGAAACTTTTCCGGATATCCTCATGGGATTAGATTGAATTATGGACGTAAATTGGATAGCGACTGGATATTCCTAGTGTTTAACAATTTCGAGTATTAGAACGCGCAATGGGACTGGGTAGGAATATTAATAAAATCTCGAGACAACGGGCGCTCGATATTTCTGTTTACTGAGGAAGTAAGATAAACAAGACTGAGAAAAGATAGAATATCTCCAAGGACTCCTCGGGCAATTGATATTTGAATAAGACAAAGAAAAGAGGATAACACTGTCCGCTGGGTATTTCGTTGATAATGAAATTGTAATTATATTCTCGAGTGAAAATTAGTCGACTGAAAATAATATCCATTAGGTAGGCGTGTAATTAGGAAAATGAAGAAGGGACGAGAGTTATTTCTGGCAGCGGTCTGTGAAAATTCGTAATAAACTTACGAGTAGACTGCGTGGAAGATTTTTTAACAGGAGCTAAAGTGATATTGAAAAAAAAATACTGTCAAACAACTTTTGCAAAGGAAGCAAACGACGTTTGAAAAATAATGGATTAATAACACGTGCACTAGTCACGATGGAAATAGCATGTTCTTTGATATGGCTGTTAAAAAAATTTCAAGTCAATTAACCAACGTCAGACCACGCAACAGTCTTTGGGAAGAGCTTGTATTGTATATCAATTAATTGCACCTAACGAACCGATCGATCGACCAATTAAGGCTGCGGTTCAATTGCTTAATTAGCCCGAAGAAACCTAGATGTTGATTTCCTCTTCACTTCCGTCTCTCTCCCTCTCTCTCTCTCTCTCTTGCTTCTTCTGTCTCCCTCGCTCTTACCAGTAACATAGCAAGCAATTTGCTAAACTTTTAAAGAGAAATGCAGGTCACTCCCGTAAAAGTAGCAACGCAGGTAAAGTCAGGACTGCCATTGCGGAATTGCTAATGAAGCCGTATTATTATCCTCGTTACGGTCGAGTGGTATGCTGGATGAAAATGGCATCGTTCTCCTTTCTGGAAGTTCTCCAGAAGGATGAAAGCAAGAAGAAAGGGTAATTGAATTAACGAAAGATGATAAACGTGTTTGCCACTATCGCGGACACAATGGTTCTCGTAAAGGAACCATTAAATTTAATGTCTTAAACGCGTTACATGCTACCAACGTTAACTCCCTATGGATCTACCGATGATGAGGCCTGTGTTTGACGTTTCCAAAAGCATTACCCGCGACTCGGCAAGACAATACACATGCCTAACAATTTAACCTCCAATAATTAAACTGTACGACCCTAGTGGGTCAAGAACGTTTGAAAATTAAAAAATTTACTTTTTGGATGCCGTGAAAAAAATTTTGCAAAATTTTTAATAATTAAAAAAACGTTCCACCAGGCCAATGAAACGAGCGAGGTATAAAAAATGTCCTATTCACCATTCTTTTTTTTCACTTCTTTCTAGCAGGTTGTACCTTCATATAAATTGATCGATTACCGTCCACTCATTGAAGGCTAGGAAACACTGACTGGACCTGGCAGGTCGAGTACAAATCAATGGCCACAGATCTGTACAGTTGCGTTACGGCTTTCATTACGTCCCGAAGGGTCTTTTTTAACAACCATGCTTTTTCACCTCTCGTTCTTTTCGTAACGTACAACTATTCAGGCATTGTCATCGTCGTTCGCTCGGTGACGTATTCTAAAGGTAAATTACGTGGGTCGTAGTAGGTGAGAGGGCAACAACAAAAAGAGTCAAAGGAAGGCAAGAGAACGAAAGAAGTACTCTGGTCTGAAAAATAGAAGAAAAAAGAAACACGTGGCAAGCCGAGAAAAAAATGAGCAAGAAAAAATGTCGTCCAATACTCCAAAGAAAAGTAGCGTCCCGACGCACTCGGTCTGCTCATGGTAATTAGAACGGACGTGAGGAGCTCGAGAAAAAATGTTTCAAAATAAAAATATAACAATGAAGTATGCTGATGGGCACCGTATATGTCATAGAAAAATACGAGAAACCTAGTATAGCGGCCATTTTGGTTGGTCTCCATATGGATACGAGATTAAAATATAAGGAAAATAAAAAAAGAGTAACCAAAAAAAAAGTATAAAGAGAAATATATATATATATAGATATATGACAGAAAAAAGGAAATACAAAGCATCGTAACGTGCGTGTCAGCGACAGTTTATCAAAAATAAAAATCTTTTTTGTTTTCACGTTGCAATTTCGTACACTAAAATAGAAAGAAAGGTTACATTCAGTCTCCATTGAGATTGCTGTAAAATTAAATTCTCTTGATTTTTCTCTTAATATTCAACCCTATTCTGTTTATTCCTCTGGCGTTCAAATGTTATCTAACTGGTACACGTATGCAGGTATACTGTACATACACATGCAATGCCCTTGTTCGTTAACTGAACCAATTCGATAGAGATTTCGGTTTTCATATCACAAAGCTCCATTTCGAAAACGATACCGATAACAGGCTTTGCGCGCGCGTCCCTTTACCGTCCACAGCGCACGCGATATTCATAGAGAATTTCAGAAGACCGAGAATCACCGCGAGAGACAAAACTAAAATATTCGCCCAACGAAAGAGACAGAACGTACTGGGACCTTCGCAGACGGTAAAAAAGTAGGAGCGATTCACTTGATTGCGTACTGGGAGCAAAGAATCGTCCAAGTGCGAAGGGAATAATTTGACAAAAAAAAAAGGTTACACAATAAGAGAAAACGGGACGAGTCGTTCCGTCAAATAGTCGCAGGACAATGGAAATTTGACAAGATGGAGTGGAAGAGAAAAAAATTTTTAAACGTGGCAATTATGCTTTTACATTTTGAAGTATAAGGGGGGTTTTAGAGAGAGAGAAAAAAAAGGAATTTCCGTCTTGACGAAAAAAAAATCCATACACACGTGCCTGTATACCCGATGTTTCTCGTGGGTAGAAGATTAAATAGAAAATTTTTTTGTTTGCTAAAGATTGAAATGAATTGATCATGCTGAAACTCTTTTACTCTGGTCAAACAGTCACTTTGAGCTTTAGTGTACTCGTTTTGTGTAATTATAATGAATAAACGCGTTCGCAGCAGTAAACTTAAGGTTTGTTTACTCATTTATTATGCGACACTGAAAATGCATCTGGTGGTTGACAAAGTGACGCTTGACGAACGTGGCACCACCTAATTTGCCTAAAAGTACAGTAAACCAGTAGCCATTAATTAGCCCTAACAATAGTTTCTAGTATTACTTGATAAAACCCAAGTACACGCTAAACCATTAGCAGGAGGTTAAAATGAAAGAAGCGATAGGACATTTCAAGAGTCAACGATCTCACGCGAATTTAATATAGACGTTAAACGAGTGAACCCGTATCGCCGTTAATAATGCCTGCATTTCCATTAAGCAGGCACTTTTGCATAAATTACAGCGCTTTCGCGAGACCACGAGGAGGCAACGACGGATTCACGGTAATCATGAAAAGCGCAAAACTCGTCAGCACTTTAACGGAAATACGTATTTTTGGTTTGAGCAGAATATTTAAAAAAAAAAATCTTTCTTTCCTACCTATTAAACATCCTCGCGCGCACGAGGATTAGCAAGGAAAGCTGCGCAAATGATATTGAGAACCGTGCAAGGAAATCAGGTCAACGTGTAGCCAAAGCTCGCAAAATCGGACGGCAGTTGAGGAGGCGGTAAAGCAGGAATTATTAAAGGAATAATAAAAAAAAAATGAAAAAAGCACGTTGCAATTAACGTTTAAAATTGTGCTTCAACGATTGAGGAGTGTCGGTTGGAGAGACGAAGGAAGCTCAATTACACTGCATGTTTCACAAGAGGAAGTAAACAGAGTTAAAAAAAAGAAGAGCGTCTATACGAAAGATAGAGAGAGAGAAAGAGAGTAAGAATAATAATCGCAATTATAACTCTTTCTATTTACGTAAACATATGAAATTGTCGTATTACGTCAGTACGATTAAAAAGCCCAGTACTCCGTAAAGGATACTCAATGCACCAGTATGGATCTTATAATTATTTTCTGGCATCAAACGACCACTCGCGCTTATTCTAAAGCTTATAATTTCACTTTGAAAATCCCCATTTAAAAAACTAACATTTACCCACCTCGTTAACCAGCGCTCAAATTTTAACGTGTCGACAACATCTAAGCTCGTTATTCTGTCCTAGGGGACTCTTTTACGTTTAAGACTCGTGGGAAGGTGGCCTCCTTCAAAAGTTATTTTACCCGCGGACGGACTGCAGGCTTTGAAATGCATTTTAAACAATATAAACGTGTGACAATGATCGTACCAAATCCTAAATCCTATCAGGATTCTCACTGTGAATTATTAAAATAGTCAACTGCATACCTGCATACGTGCAGCAGCCCTTATATAGAAATTGCATTGTGGCTCAAACCGAACTCTAATTACTGATCGATTACTCGTCGGGTCAATGAAGTCCGTTGTTCGCGAGCTCTCTCTCTCTCTCTCTCTCTCTCTCTCTCTCTCTCTCTATCTCTCTCTCTCTCCCGCGTTCAGTCGCCTAATCGCCGTTTAACGAGGACTTTGATATTTACACCCTCTACCTATCCCGTAAAGGGATGGAAGCGTAATCGGATCTTTTGGATCATTTGTCATCGTTAGACATGAAATAAAAGGCCACTGTCAACCAGCATAATTACGATCCATCGCACGGTCTCTCTACACCTCTTTCATTCCTCATCTCTTTCATCTCCTGGACCATTGCGTTCCAGTTATCACCCTCTTCGTTTCCTCTTTGCCACCTAAACCTTTCACTCTTTCAGTGACTGTTGCTCCTATACGGTAGGACTTCGTTCTCATACCTCCTCCCCCACTCCTGCTACTCTATTTCCCACCTCCCTACCGCATCCCTATTTGCTCAACGTCAAACGATTATACGGCTGTCTACTCCAATTACAATATTAAGTCACAAAGTCATAACGACTGACTAACTTGATTGTACCGAGCGTGCTGATTCCGTATAACGTTTAATTGTCTATACAAAGTAAAATTAGATCGAGCAGCGTTAAAATGACAAATACTTGTTTCCTTCAATTAGGATGATTAATACTTTGATTTAAAAAAAAACGAAGGTATTTATCCCGTGTACCGGTAAAACTATTTTGATCAAATTATCACGAATAAAAAGTATACTGTAATCGGTACAATTTGTTTCCGTAGGGGCAAGATCTGCTGTGTCAAGAACCCTGATCCGTGTTCTCGAAGGGATACAGGGGCTACCGTTAAATAAAGAATAATGCTATGGAGATAAAGTATTAAATGAACCGTCGCGACCGAAGCCAAAATTCTACTGGGTGTCCACCCTCGTGTAGTAGGTTGAAGTGTTATTGAAGAGAAAAAAAGTTTGGCCATTTCGTCGCCCCCTGTCGAAACGAGTATCTCTCGAAAGTGTTGAACCAGTTCATAAAACGTACCAAGGTAGGTGCTGTTGGTTATAACCCAGAATAGCTTGAGCGGATCAACCATTAAACCACGTTCGACACATAAAGGGGCAGCATTCAATACGTGCACGGCCGTGGGAGGCGGTGGTGGTGGTTGACGATGATTAATTCGGTTAGTAAACGACACAGAACACTGTCAATTGTTTAATCAACACGTAGAACGCGAACGTAACTGACGTTGAGCGTAACGAACGTATCCTTTATTTGTTTCAGATGAATCTGCGCGCCCTCACTGTGCGAGCGGTGAGACATGGAAGCTCGAAGTGAGAATAAATCCCGCCTATAATCGGCGTCATTGCAGCCAAATGTTTCTTTACGCTTCTATTTCTGTCTCAGTCATTTAGACTTTTCTGTATCATGAATATATTTGGCGTTTGACCCGCGTCGCGGTTTAGAAGCGTTACGGGCACCGGGCACGGCACGAATCTACAGCTATTCCAGCAGCCGAATGCCCTACGCAACGACCGTGGGACTTCACGCAGACGCGACAAATCAGTTCACTCGGCCATGCGCACACGCCACTGGAATTTTGCACTCCCCGCCACTCCTAACCCCATTTTACTCCACGACTCTAACCAGACTCCAGCTACCCTCACCTACCCTAACCTATCCTACCCTTCCTTCTTATGCGTTAGTCAATATACTGTCACCGCGCGTTCACCATAGAATGCTGTTCCTTTCTCTCTTACTCGTTGCTTCTCTTTCCCTGACACCTATCTGTGTCTCTATTTTGACCAGATATCTCATATCCCACAAGACCATTGACCCGTGTATTGATACCAGATCCTGGGTATGCGAAATTCAATCGGTCTGGATTTTACCATCGATTCTCCATTATGATTTTCTCTTGAGTTTACGCTAGTTTCTTTTGTTGTCAGTCGATCAGAAGCGAATCGGCCGTTTTCCTTGGACGAATCAATATTCGATTACGGAAAAATGAATCTTGGTTATCGTGCAGACGGAGATAACGAATGCGTTGTGTCGTTTTTATTTATTATTATTCATAGCGAGGAGCGACTTTTTGTTTTGTCTCGACAGCACACTGGTTTTTGAACAGTTGATTCAACAGGAATGACTTAATCGGTACGCGAAATTAAGTCTGTCAGAGACATTTTACACGCTATCGACTCTGAGGAATAGTCGATGACTGTATTTCGGTGTATCCGTATTTTGAGAGTGATTTTCAATTATCTCCTTTTGTTTCGTTTAATTTGGTTGCTTTTAATTTATGTTTCAAGAGATTGTTGGTTTTTTCTTTTATCCAAGCACGAAGTTTTCTTTTTATTTAATATAATTCGATTTTCGACTTCGAGTACCTCTCATAGGTCAATTTCTGATGGCTTGTTATTCGTTATACGAGTGCGTGAGTCTAAATGTTGTTAAAATATCACTTCGTTAATTTACAATTTAATATTTCGTTTCGTAATTTAGTGCGATTTATAGATACTGCGAATTCATGCGATTTTATTTAACTCACTGGAAATATCTGCGGAGAATGAATATTGGGTTGAGATATTTCGATGAATTATTTTTAATATTGCCCAATTTTCGATCATGCTGTTTATCGAGATTGTACACACTCGGGTTATTTATCATGTTTGCAATTTAACGAACGAGCACACAACGGACGGCTCTCGTCCTCGCCTAATATTCAAAAATTTATGATCAATGCAATGAGATTATTGATGTTTGGCAAAACACAGCAAACCCTTTTATCAACTCGCTCAAGCTTTTGTATATTGGATTAAAACCCTTCTACTTTGTCGATTAATTGTCAAACGGTATAATCCCATTAGAAGAGTTCGTAATAACATTTTTACGTATTAAGCTAAATTTAATGAGGTGATTATCAATAGGCCCGTGCCGATTAGTGGGAATAAATATGTGCAAAATCTTTTTCGAAATTTCAATCGATAGTCGAGAATTTTCAAAATACATTAATTTACCGATTATTGCATTATCAGCAAAAATGCATGAAATTTTGTAACAAACAAATAATTCGCTACTATGATCCATGATAACAGCAATAAGAAAAATTTTATTGTCAAATTTCCCTTCTAATCAAATTGCAATAATCGAACAGGAAGGTAAACAGTGTCACTGTCGCTATACGATTAAATGCACGAGGAATATGCGGGGGACTGAGTGGAGTGAATTTTACGTGTTCGTAAAACTTTGTTCCGGTTCTCGACTCAACAAGAACAGAGGAGGGAACAAAAAAATCCACGAGAAATTTCCCTCGACAACATACCAGCGGCAATTAATTCCAGACATGGCGCCGGTTAAAAGGATGAAAGTTTTCGCGAAATTTTCGCTTATACCGTGAAATTTATTCGGACTTTATGGTTTTCCCTTTATGCTTTTTCGATAGTCGACTATATTTTTTCAGATTTCCCACCAACTTCACAACAATGAAAACCGGTTGAGAATTCAATCCTTGCCTTAATCCCGTTCTATACCTATGAGTCCACATGTCGCGATAGGAGTTCCAATTCCGTGAAAAAAAAGAAAGAAAGAAAGAAACGAACCTACAGAAAACATATAAATGTTCTAATTCGATGAATATAATCATATCTCGATCGCGGTGCTTGAATTCGTGAAAATTGTAAAAAAAAACACAGTTATAAAAAGAAAAGCAAGCAAGAGATTACAGGGAGGTAGTTAATCTAGAAAACTTTTTTTTTTTTAATTCTTCTTTAAAGTCAGGAACACTTAAATACTGCCTATAATTGTCCTCGATTATCATTCCTAATAGCCTCGTTCCAGTTATTGCAGTTGAAAAGAGGTCGCTTAAGATTAAAAGAGTCGAGAAGAAAGTACGAAAAGTAGCTAAAAAAATATACACATACATATTATACATAATGAATTATAACATTATCACTGAAATAAATTTATCGGTTATAAATCGCAAAGCGGCTAATGACCGACGAAAACAATTGGTCCAATTGTTAATACCTATGGAGTGAATGACGTAACCCAGTTGCTGCATCGTAAATTCAGTGGCGTCTCTCGACAAACGATTCCTTGCAAGGACGTCACGATAAATTCTCACAAGATCGTAAAGTACAGACGAGTCTTTCTTCGTCTCTGTTCTCCTTTCTCTCTCAATTTCCAACTCTCTCCCTCTCTCTCTCTCTCTCTCTCTCTCTCTGCTCATTCGTCATTCGTTTGCCCACGGCGTTCCGTCGCGCTCTCTCTGTTGCGTTTACCAGCAACCAGCCCTCTTGGAAATTCTCGTAGGAATGCGAAATCAATAGCCGCCTATTTCGCTCCCGGACAGTGGTGTGAGTTACGAAAGTTTCGATCTCGCCGCCTAATCCGGTGTTTGAATATATACGGATTTTCATTAGGAATAAAGTCCCCAGGACTCTTTCGGATTCGCCTAATTTCCGTGTAAAAAATCGAGACGGCGGATTTTCTTATTCCTCGAGCAACGCTCATTATGTATTAAGGGCGCGTGTTTAAAATATATTTAAATTCGAACCGCTTTCGAAAAATTAAACGTATTTCGATAAATCTCATAAAATTTCCACAAGCGTCAAAGATATAAATTTATCCGATGTTGATGCAATAAAAAAAAAAAATTGAATCAACGAACCATGAAGAATTTGATTTTTTTTTTCGTATGTTCCTCCATATTACCCTATAACACGATTACAGATACCTATCTTATTTACAACTTTCTTCAGGGACTATTGGATCCGTTTTTATATCCTATCAAGCACCGATTCGTCCCGATTCGCTCCCCTATGCCAATTTTCATGTATAACAATAAAAATGGTCAGTGCGAAGCAAATGAAAATGCACGGATCGGCCCCTAAATTTCAGAACGCACACTCGCTGACAGTTATCTACGAGCGTATAGATATCCATAAATTTCCCGAAATTTCAGTCATCGAAATAATGACTGAGAGACCGGTCGACAGGGGGCAGGTCTCATTGAGCAGATTTACGTCGTGGGTAGTGAACGTGTCAATGCCCAGCCTATCCTGACAAGCATCGATCTCTATGCAGCACCGTTAATTACAAAATTATCGATCAAACGCCAAAGGGGTGGTTCGAGCATGACTGATAAAGAGAAGAAAAAAAAAGTATGGGAGCCCGATTTGAATGTCCAATTAATATCAAAGGGGTGTTTCGGAGTAAGTGAAATTTTTAATAAAAGATCCAACTACGCCCCTGGGTTGCCCTTGGGAAACCCTTAACTCGCAAAATACCTTCAAAATAGTTCCTGAACCCAATTACCACCCCCCCTGCCACCATATTCGTTTTATTCACAATAAAATCTCATTCGTTCCTTTCTCTTGATTTTCCCCTCGAACTTCTCTTGAAGGGAGACACTTTCACTCAATCTGCCCCCTGCCGGCGTAAATGCCGAAAAATCTAATAACGATTGTCCACCTACCAGAATTCGGCTCTCCGTTGCTATTTGGACGGGCCGAGGGCGCTCCGTCCCTTGCTTCCACTTCTAAAGCGTAAGCTCCCTGCTTTTCACGATCGAACACCACCTTCGTGTAGACCTCGCCAGTCTTCTGATTTATCTCGAAGAAATTCTTTCCCTCGTTCCGGTCGCTGTCCACAACGTAGTACGTCACCTGGAAACAGAATGAGAACCGATTTAGGTCAATGTAGCTAGCGGCCATTTTTCTAAAGGAAATTTCCCGAGGAAAATACGTCCACTTATGTATGGGACTTTCGGTGTATAAAAATATGTAGAAAAAAAAGTGTCTCTGTAAATAAGCTCCCGCGTACGTACAATTTCTTGAACGTACGTAAAGTAATTTTAATTTTAAAACCGTAAACTCATATAAGGACTTAAGGAAATTTTACCTCATTGTTCGGATAAGTTCCGTCCTTGTCGATCGCATTGACTTGCGTAACTTTACTGCCAACTGGTTCGCCCTCGAGTACAGTCTCCTGCTCCCTTTCAGTGAACAATGGAATTTCATCGTTCACATCCTCCAGCATGATATAAACAGTTGTTTCGGATGCGAGCTGCTGCGCGCCGTTATTCTAGATACAAAGAAAACAAAGTGAACAAGCTTAATATCCTTTTCGTATTCGCAGGCTGACTCCTATTTAAAAACGTATCTCCGCTTGAATACAATTAGGTTAGGTTAGATATGTTGGATTAGGTTGGCTGCCGCTTACGCAGGAACTTCGGACTGCCGTGAAAGCATTTCGAATATCGTGTAGAAAGAAGCAAAGAGGAAGAACAAGCAAGATTGAGAGGAGCTTCTAAGACGCTGGGCTTTTGTGGAGATTACTAAAGAAGAGTCTCTGATTATAACGAGAGACAAAGGAACGTATCGGACAAGTTTTAAAAGAATTTTATAATTATTTATACGAAGTTATATACGGTACGAGAAAGAATATTTAGATTTTTTGAAAGCTGATAACTTTGTACCGATTTACTTGCTTTTTTGAATTAACCCACAAGGTAGTGTACGAACCTCCACTCGTATCGTCAAATTAAACTCCTTTATGCTTTCGTAATCCAGTTGATGGTTGACCTTGATATCCGCCCACGTGACGGATTGCTCGGCCCGTTGTTGAAGATAAAATGTATGCTGCTTGTTGGTCTGTGCCGTCGAGCCCGGCATCAGGTGGTAAAAGACTGTCGGGTTGTTTTCGATTCCGGAGCTGTCGACACACATGAATGACGTCAGAAAGATTCCGCACGTGCAGCGACGGGGCATGCGGAAACGGAAACAGAAATTAGAACGGGAACTCCCTAGGTAATTACCGAACAGACTATGTTCAAAAATTCGAATAAAACGTAAGGCCCATGCTTTTAACGTTTAAATCAGAGAAATTAAGTCGAAACTGTCTAAGGATAACATTACGAGACTTACTACCCTTTCGATGACACGCTTCTTTTTTTTTTTTCAAAAACTAATGATTTATCGATTAAACGTTACGATCAGTTTTTTTTTAATATACCAATTTAACAAAAATTTCAATCGACGGGATATTGAGGTTAACAAATTTTCGAACCAAAGGATTAATCGATCGATCCAAAATCGAAGTGTATCCTGTTATCATATATAGAGCGTGCAGCGAAAGCGTAGTCGGCGCTTACGTCAATCTCGTTAAATACGACAAATCTCTACGGCTTTGTTATTACCCAATTTTTTCGTTTTTTTTTACAGTCTCTCACTCTTTTTTTTGCATTTTCTTTGCTAGCGTCTTTTTTCCCCGAATTTTTTGTTTCCTTATTCAGCTTTTCCTTTCCGTTTCGACCGTCAAACGTCACTAAAGGCAAATATACTCAACCACGTCTGGTGGCATCTTTGATTAGGCATTACTTGTATTCTAAATCTACTTTCCTCGCGCTCGCAACTTTCTCAATTCATTTAGCTCATTTTGCGATGTCATTGTTACGTATGTATAATCTCACTGTTAGTCGGATTCGTTTATGCGATGCTTTTGGATTTTATATTATACATATATATATATATATATGTATGTATTATTATTGTTGAAACATTCGCAAATCGTCCAGGAGGATGTGTGCTGTGTCGTGTGAATGAAATCAAAAGCACTTATCGGGACAGAGTGAACCCTTTTTTTCTTTTTTAATTTTTTTTTTCTTCCTTCAAGAGAAACAATAGAAAGGGAATAAAGTGCGAGGAGGGAACCAATACACTGTTGAACCTACCACAAAACGTGTTCACCCGTGTACTTGTGCATTCCTGTGTTTATGTGTCGGCGAACTTGTATATGTGCGAAAGTGTAACAAAAAAAGGCACTGGATATGGGTGGCAGTGGATGTTACGAGTTGCAAATCCAAAAGTGATTTTTTGTTGGGGGGGGGGGGGGGGGGGGGGGGGGGGGGGGGGGGGGGC
>JASANN010000598.1:48612-200028 GCA_031762395.1 Calameuta pygmaea
TTTTATTACCCCCCCCCCCCCCCCAATTTAATCAGCACTGAAAATGTTCGTCAATTCGTCCATTTCTAGTGTCAAAATTTTTAGAGTGTTATCAGCGCGAAATGGTCCATCAAAATCATCGACTCTTATCTCGTTTGAAAATGAAAAATGTCTCTGTTGTATATTTTCTTTTTTTTTTTTCGTTGCTCCTTTTATACGCTCCTTTTATTTTTTTTGCTGCTTTTTCTATTTTCTTTTGTACTACTGTTTATATATTCGCTGACAAAACGCTACGCAACGCTACGGTTGTCGCAAGCACCAACGTAACGTGACGCAACGCAAAGAAGCCAACTGACGAAACATGCCCAAAAATTAATACGGCATTCGTGTCGACGATCTATGCGAACGTGGATGTATATATATTGAATATATATATATATTATTATTACTCAAAAAAGGTGGAAACAACAGAGAAAACGAAAAAAGACAAAATTCAATTTGCGGGACTTTTACCGTGGTTTGCGAGGCGATGAAAATAAAAAGAGATAATAATTAATGTTTTACGCCTCGCATTTTTTTTTTTTGGAAAAAGAAAAAACAAGATTCAATAAAAAAACAGGTTCGAGAACAATATTTGGAGTATGAGACGTGAAAGAAATTTTTTTTTGGAAAAACGCCAATACGACAAAAACCAAAAACATATAGCCGAAACATGCCCAAAAATCGTGTACGGCACCCATTTTATACTATCAAATGTGCGTGTGGGAGGAAAATCATTTTTGACATGATTTTTGAAAATTGATTTTTGAAAAATCAAACGTAAACGTGTGTACCCAGATTTCAAAGGAATCCTACACCATGGATAATGACGGAAGGAATCGTAGTAATGACAATAATCGTATAGTGGACAAGACACGATAATCGTCGTCGATGATAACTGACGACAGCGACGTTCGGAAATGAACTGAAATACATGATGGATGACGAGAATGAAATAAGAAAATAAAATCAGTAGGTCTTACGTGAAATAAATGGATGAAAACATAGGCAGGTCGCCGTGAACAGCCAGACACACCGAAAAATACGTGCATTCATGTAAATCATGTATCGTATAATCGATGAAAGTGTTAATGATACCATGTGATAACTCCCATCCCTCTTTTTTAAAATCTGTTAATAAAACGCAATACGTCTCTTTCAACATATCCGAAATACAGACCATTACGAGTAACATTATAAAACGATACACCGAACAAGCATTAACCACTTTACGTTCTACAGTACTAACAGAATAATCTCTAATACCAACTTGAAAAATTTAATTGAAATTTCTCAAAATCATTATATAATCAAGTAAAAATGAAAATTCTCATTGTTCCTCGAAAATTAATTGATTTTATCAGAGAGAGAGAGAAAAAAAAGTAATTCTCAAAGGAAAATCGGTATTCGTCAATGATGAAAGGGATACGTAAAAAAAAAAAAAAAAAGAAATATGATCAATGACGAAAAGTTGTTGTGTTGTATGTCTGATTTTTGTAGGCGATAATGAACTATGGGTGTATAAAGATGATCGGTGTGAGTTCGCACACAATATCAATTAACGTGCACAAGAAACAATATATTGCCACGAGATTTGCGTGCAGGGCGGGTTCTTGCGTGCAGCTGCACGAAGGCATTAACAGTGTGACAGACCTGGCTTTAATAGACACAACTTTAGCCCCAACGGCCATGTTCTCTTTACAGTAGATCGGGCCATACACTACGTGGTCCCATAGGGGCGGATTATTCGCACGGTCCACAACGTCAATCTGAACCTCCACCGTTCGCGACAAGGGCGGGTAGCCCTTGTCTTGGGCCATCGCCTCCAGCTTGTATGTCTCGCGCTACACGGCAGGACACGGGTTAACAACACGGGAACAAAGAAAAGACAACGGCGTTAGTTAAAGTCTTCACGATTTCTTTGACGTGACGTCAGCTTCGTAGAATCGTCGTCTCGTTTCAGAAGAAGAACAATGGTGGTGGTGGTGGTGGTAGAAGAAGAAGAAGAAGAAGAAGAAGTAGAAGAAGAAGAAAAAAGATAGATAAGAAGTAGAAGAAGAAGAGAAAGGATATTCAAATGAACAATCAAAATGGCGCTTTTGGAACGGTATGAGGGTACATGGAAGTCTAACGGTACTGACAAAGGTAATGATCGGCGGCAATGGTTGACAGTCAGTGACATGATAACATTGACAGTAAGGATTGGTTAACGGCAAGACTTTTTTTTTGTTTCTTCAATGACAGGCAAAAGAAGCAATGACAATTTCTCGGACCCAGCAGCTGGAGGCTCGACGTCGAAGATGAAACAGGTTCCCGATCGACGAGTCGCGTGCTTTTCCTCCTGGCACATCCCTAAATGACCTAGGGGTGAGGTTGGGGGGGCAACAAATGACCTGACCAATTTTCCTCTCCTAATTATAATGATCGATTGCATTATCTCCTATACGCACAACTTACATGCGCGCGTTAATGCACACATACACACGTCACTTCTCTTTTTTGGGCTACACAACATATAGATATACATATACATGTACGGTGAGGAGGAGTTTGGCTAACGTACCCGGGCGTACCGTGACCTTTTTCCTTTTTTTGAATTTTCTTTTTTTTTTGGAATTTTAATATATTACATCGAAAGAGTTCGCACTTTTGTTCGCTTTGTGTTATCCTCTCACTTGTATGTCTCGCTGTCGTTCCTCGTTTACATTGTTTGCTTTTTGACTTTGTGTACGGGTTTTTTTTTTTTATTTGCTTGTTACTCTTTTTATTTCCCCTCTTTGTCGCCTTCTCTCTCGGGGGCGCCTTCTGTCTCGCTATTTTTGGCTTCGATCTTTCGCTCGATGGTCGCGCTATGGACGCGCGATGGACAAGGGGAGTCACGTGTCAGGCGTCACGCGTCACGTGGCACGTGGCACGTGACACTCATCTTGGCGTCATACAAACCTGGCTTTCACCGACGTCACTACAGTACCCACTGTGACATTTTCTTTGATGTGAATGGGGCCGTATACTTTCTCATCCCACAGAGGAGGTTTATTGTTTCTGTCTACGACGTCTAACTCAACGTCCACTTCTGCGTACAAGGGTGGCGTCCCTCTGTCGGATGCCCGCACTGTCAGGCGATACCTGTCTCGCTAGTGGCAAAATATGGGCCGTCAAGTTACAGGATCATTTGGGACACTCTTCAATAAACGAATGAGAAAATAAATAGATAAAACGCGTCAAGATTGTAAGCCGTTATACCTATGAAATATATATATATATATATAGATAGATACATATATATATATATATATATTTAAGCATACACATACGTATATTAATATGTGAATATATATATGTGCCTATATTAAAACCAACATGGTCGCGGCATATATTATTAATGATAACGAGAATTTTGTAACGAGAGTCGATTACAACGTCGGTTGAAATTTTTATAACGGGACAAACTCAGTAATTGACTTTCGACATTTTTTTTCGACGTTTCGTGGATTTGTATGTAGATTCGCGTAAAACGTATTGATCATGAAAATCGGTGGGTTGTATTCGGATTTTGAAAATGCAGAATCTGGTAGGTATCTGTTTCCTTTTGTAATTTAAGCTGTGTTCATACGTATTACTTTTGCTCGTTATTGACGTCAATCGACGCGGGGTATGCGCATGCGCATCGTTACTTGCCTTTTTATTGAAAATTCACTAAATGACGTTCTGGAACACTTGAAAAGGATTAATGCATTGTTATAGAGTGGAATATCAATGGACGAATTAAAGATACCCACGAGATTCGAATTTTCCCGCCTCGACGTATAAATCGACTCGAAATCCTCGAAACAACCGGAGCGATCAACTTAAGTGTATATCCGACCATAGGAATTTCTACTAAATAAAAAGTCGTAAAAAAAAAAAAGACAACAACAATACAAAAAGAAAAAATATTCAAAAGATTGCGCGTCAATGGACAGACATAGGTATTTCGATAAACACAAGAGTTAATGTCCTACTTACTGGAAAACAGCCCTTTTTTTTGTCATCGTCAAATCCGAAGGAAAGTAAATGGTGCAATCAACACAAACATAAACAATAAGAATATGAAAAATTAGTCTTGTACAGAAAAATATAAATGAACTTAATGCAGGCGTTTTTTTTTGTTTTTCATTTTTCTTTCTCAATTATATCTTTTGTCGTTCTTTGTTGCATGCAAGCAGAATGCGCTTTGAATAGGCATCACGGAGAGAGAGAGAAATAGAGAGAGCAAGAGAGAGAAAGAGAGAGAGAGAGGAAATTAGGGGAGAAGTGAGTGATTGAGTAAGAGAAATAGACAGAGAGAGAGAGAGAGAGTAAAAGAGAGAGAGGGAGAGACAGAGAGTGTATAAGAAATAGAGAAAGAGATAGGTGCTCAGGTTAAGATGCTGGAGCCGATGGGATATATTCGGAACAGAGAAAAATGGTATAGGTAGGTTCAAATATGACGACCCTTCGTTCGTTTTTGCTTTTCGTAACGACACTCAAAAACAGATGGACGTTATCTGCATTAGCTATATACGTATTGTACATTGGATATATACATATCTTGGTACTTCTCAAGATCCAATATGTATATGTCTCTCTGTTTGGTCACAACAGCTCTGGTATGCTGCCCCAATCACAGAAGAAAAAATGTCACACGCCAAAGGACAACGGTCTTACGTTCTAACGTGTCTTATCGACGCTCACGAAATTACAAAAAATTATTCGTTAGGCAGTCTCGTGTTGTTGCTGTTATGAGTCGCGAGTGTAAAAAAAGTAGCCAAAAAATCGAATAGATAGATCGATAGATAGATAGATAGATAGATAGTACAGTCAGAGATAATGAACTAAAGAGAATGTTACGATGAATTAGATTGAGTATTAATCAAATCAGAGAGAGAGAGAGAGAGAGAGAGTGAGTGAGTGAGTGAGGAGAGAGAGAAAGAGACAGAGAGAGAGAGAGAGAGAGAGAAATAGAGGAGAGTGAACAAGAAAGCGCGAGATAGAGCGAGAGAAAGAGATAGAGAGTCTTAGTGAGATCCGTTCCTGTAAAGGAATCAAAAACACATTCATATAAAATATCGCAAGCATTTTCAAAAATTGTTTATGTCTGATGCACCACAAAATGCGTAGAGGATGAGGAGGTACACCGTACGTGGGGCTCAAAAAATCTCGTTCCCACCTGCTCCTGGAAGTTCAAAAAACATCACTTCCCTTTTGAAAAACATTCACATTAGTTAGTAGAGTTAAGCACGAAAACATGTATAGAGTTGAGGGCGGTCGCAGTGCACGCACGTTGTGTGTGATGCACAAAAATTCACCGTCCACAAAGTTCCAAGTCCGCTCATTGTACTTGATAATGGGAGATATTATCGTGACATCGAGTATAAAATTCAATCGAGTTCCTCTTGCGCCGTTGGTCGCGAGAGCTCGTGAAAAAATCAACAACAAAAATACCGCGCGAAATGAATTTTTCAAAAACGAAAAAATAAAAAAAAAACGAAAAAAAATCGCAAAATTAAAAAATTCGTGACATGTGAAATACGTTTCACCGTTGCCCAGTATGAACGATCACTAGATAATTAGCTGTCGTCGAGGCGCACGAAAACCGTACATCTTTCTTTTTTTTTCGGTTTTCGATAAGCGCACATCCAAAAATTTTCTTATCTCCGTATTTACTTTTTTGCCCAACTTTCTGCATTTTCTATTATGCTTGTCCTCGTCATACGTTTTTCTCATGATTTTTTTGTCTCCATTCGTATCTCATTAAACTCTCGTTTTTTAAATCAATTTCTTCGTTTCTCTAGAGATTTTTCGGTTCGTCCTTCTCTCCCGTTCGTATTATCGTTATCTTGTTCCTCGAAAAATTGGTCAGAACGATCGAGATATGTATTTTTTTTTTGTTGTTGTTCAAGGTACGTGAAGCATTTGAGGAAATCAGGCATAGCTAAGTACCATAGTGAACACATTGTGCAATATCAATGGGAATAAAAATTCTATACATGTGCCGTACAAATGAAACTCATTTTTTAGTTGCAGAATGTATGCATATATACACATATGAATCTCAATATTATATATATACATATATATGTATATTGCTTCTACGTTAATATTCATTTTAAAAAAATATGCGCCTACATGTCGCGCATTTTCACTTGAACGTATAACAAAGTTTCTGCAAGTACATATGTGTATACGGACACACGCGTAATTAGTGAATCAGAAATCAGAATGGTACGGTCAAACGCATGTTAGTATATACGAGATATGCCGATTAGCAACAAAACGGACACGTGTTAAACATAAGTACAACGGAAATATATAATGTCGGCAGTAAGTGTACACTCGGCTATGTATAATATTCTAATCGATATTTCGGCCCAATAAAATATGCTCGGACGTTTCCAGTGCTTGTCGCTATAACAAACTCAATTTACGTTTTTGATGCAACGGTCATGTTCCGCGATAGTTATCGCGCTCGGTTGTAATAATTGTTATCAGTGTTTCGCACGTAATAAATCGTACAGTCAAAATATAAACTGATAACGTCCACGTGGTATAATGGTCAGTGACACTGTACGATAAAAGATTGTAAAACGAATGTAAATGAAATTTGTTCACATTGATACTGTTCAGCGTCCATGAGACAATTATATTACAGCACTGATTCGTCAGTTCATAAATTTTGAGCCATGACTGATATTATATCGTAATATATTATTATTATATTGTACATTAAGAAATACTCACATCCAATGCCTTCTTTAATACAATCCAACCAGATTCCGGTTGGATTTCAAAATACTGCAGACTCTGGTCGTTGTTTGGCGCACTTAGTGTGTACGTTATAGCGCCATTGTTGTCAGCATCTTCGTCAGATGCCGAGACGCGCAAGATATTCGTTCCTATACTGGCATCTTGTTTAACATTCTCAACATATTTCTGTGAATAAGTAATAATGTGTTTTAAATTAGTTTTATCGAATGAAAAAGCCATATTCAGTGTAAAATCAAATGATTACCTGACGATCGAACAACGGCGGGTTATCGTTGACGTCGGTGATTTCAACAGTAAACGAGCAAACACCTTCCAATGAGGGTTCACCTTGATCAGTAGCTTTGACCGTGACAGACACAAATTTTCCATCGTCACCCTCACGATCGAATACCTATAAAAGTCGATGAATCAATATTTACCTGTAGTACGACATAAAATTTCGTACAATAACGACAATGGCGATTGACGTTTACCTTGTTGGTAAAAACTTCGCCACTTTCCTCGTCCACTGTGAATTTCGTGCCTTTTTGATTAGGCTGCTGCACAATGGAATATTTAACTTGGCCATTTACGCCCTTGTCCTCGTCGGTCGCCTGTACTTTTATCACAGTACTGCCATTGGGCGCCCCTTCCTCGACTTTTGGATAGTACGTACCGCACTCTTTGAAAACAGGCTTGTTGTCGTTCACGTCTGTTATGAAGACAACGACAACAGCGGTGCTTGTATGAATAGTCATGTCGCCATTAAGACAACATGCCCCGTCGTCAAGGGCTGTAACATTCAACTCGTATTTGTCACGGTCCAACGATATAGCCTTTCCGTGCAATCTTATTACGCCAGTTATTTCCTCTATGACAAATTGTCCCGAAGACGTATCGCCACCGACGAAACCAAAGCGGACGTTGTCGCCATCCTTGTCAGAGGCAACAACGGTCGTTACCAAAGTATTTGGTCCAGCATTTTCGTCCACATTAGGCGTGTAGACTTGCTGAGAGAATTTTGGCTCCTCGTCGTTCTTGTTTTTCGTGTAAATTCGTACCGTTGCTGTTCCGGTTTTCGAGGGTTCGCCTGATTCATAAGAAGGACGATAGGAACGTTTGTTTTATGTGAAATGAGTTTGTTCTCGCGGAGCTGATTTCAATTTGCCTACCTTTGTCTTTCGCCGTTACTACGAATTCGTAATATGCATTGTTGTTATCGGCATCGAGCTGCTTATTGTTCACTATTATACCGTTGGAATCGACGCTAAAGTGGTCGTCCGATACGGAATATTCGATTTCTGCATTCGCACCGGAATCTGCATCCGTTGCTTTCACTTTCAATATGCTCGTGCCAAGTGCAATGTCTTCGTCCACGTTGTGCGCTTGGTAATCCGGTAATTCGAATTTCGGTGCGTTATCGTTCACGTCCGAAACTCTGATGGTGAGCTGTGAAAAATATAGATATATTATGAACGGATTTTTATAATGGGAAAAACGAAAATACAATAACCATCCGTATCTTACTTCGACCGTGGTTGAAAATCCACCGGAATCCTCAGTGGCAGTAACGATCAGGGAATAAATGTGGGGCTGTCGTAAATCTTCGAAATCCAATTCTTTGGCCAATTTGACAATACCGGAAGTGGGTCCAATATTGAAGGTACCAGCTGCACCCTGACCTTGTGCTTTGAGCGTATAGCGAATTTCACGATCAGCAAATGATTTGGCCTTCACTGAAATAATACTGAAAAAAAAAATTGATTTTTATCATATCTAATATTATCGAACTTTTATCATTCTGATTCGTTTCTGATTGATCGCCTCTTACTCGGAATCTTTCTTTTGGTTTTCTGGAATTTCAGCCTCGTAAGCCGTTAGGTAAAATTGCGGAGCTCGTTTTCCACCGACTATCGATAAACGTTCCTCCGGTGTCGATTGGAAACGTTTCTCTTCCACTCGTCCATTCTGATCCTCGGCTTTTACATAAAGCACATACTCCATGTCCAACTGGAAGACATCAGTCCCACGAGTTCTCACGACGCCAGAACGTTCGTCAACCTCGAATCGGCCACCGGCTGCGAAATAAAAAATATATCGATGTATCTTGATTGATCGATAATAATAACGATACGTAGATTTGAAATGCAAAACTGATAAAAATAGCCAAGCAGCGATACGATCGCATTAATTAATTTTGTTTTTCGTATCGCTCAAAAGCTCAAGGACACATGTATTGAAAATTGTATCTGGAGATATAAGCAAATTCGATCATTCATATATTTTTTTATATAATTTTATAAATTATTATAATTAATATACTCACTTCGATCGCGCACGATAAAATAATGAATATTATGATCCGTATCAGGATCTCTTGCTTGGAGAGTGAAGACGTGTGTATTGGGCGGTGCATTTAATTGCACGACTGCCTGCATGGGTAAAGGCCTGTTTATAAAATATGGCGGCTCATCATTGACATCCTTGACATTGATAATAACACGCTGATTGTCCGTATCTAAAATCGTATACAGAAAAAGAAGATATTACAGTAGACGAAATTGATGATACAAGTGACACAAGCGAGAAAGCAGATCAGATAGTAAAAAGAATGATTAACAGTTGACTGCTGTACTCTAGAAAGCATTATTCGTGTATATTGTTAGGGCGTATAAATGATAAGAAGATTTATAGAAATTGTACTTACACTGAAGCCCTTTGGAAGCGAAGCGTTTGTAAGAAAGAGAAGAAAAAACAATATTAGTACAACGGTGCATGTTTTAGGACCAAATCTGACTGAAAGTATGGCAAGAATAAGGGCTGGTGAATAAAAATAAAAAAAGCACGTGATAATGATAAGAGAGAGAGAGAGAGAGATAAAGAAAATATGGAAGCGTTCATCGGAAACGTTCAGAACGAAAAATAATACCGTCGTAAATTGTACAGGATTCACCATACACGTACTGAGGACAGCGGGCTTGATCGATTAAAGAAAAAATAATGGTATCAATAAATAAGGCCCAATTATATTAAATTGACCTAGCATTAAAGGATATACATAAAATGTCTGATGGGTCGTTTGAAATAGACGATATATGTATACCTGTGTTTGTGATAGTGACCCAAAAGTCAATGGTTTTCTCAGGACCAAGTTCCTCGTAGTCCCACTTTTTGCGTACATGAACGGACCCATTTGACCCAACCGTGACCCATTGATTTTCATCACGAATTTTATAGGTCTCCCTTTCGGTTTCCTTCTCCAAATAAAAAGCCACCTTCCCTTCGACGTCCCCATCAGCCTCGGTAAACTCGACCCTCTTCGTGGGCCTTACGGCCCTCGTGACCCGTCTCTTCTGTATCCTATGAACTTCCGGAGCGATCGGTACCGAGGTTAAAAATCGAAGAACAACTTTGGCCGGTTTCTTAGCATTTCTACTAGGCGTCCTCAAATCGTGAGCACCTACGAAGACCTCATACTCGACGTCCTCTTCTATCGAGGTATCAGGTTCACCAGTGAGCAATAAGTCCCCGGTCTGGGGCACTATCACGACTAAATTACTAGGCGTTATCAGTTGGTATGCTACGTTATCACCATCATCATCTTTGGCATTGACTCTGCCCACGGTAGAAAATCTTTTCCACTGTGCAATCGAGTCCCGGGTCAGTGTCTCCAGATTCGAGGGCCTTATCTCAAAGTAGTAGGTCTCCTCTTCAAATCTAGGACTGTTATCATTGACATCCAAGACGCGAACCACGCCGCTTATTTTTGACCTGCTAATAAAATTACTATCGGACGCATGTATCACCACGGTGTAGCTTCTTCTGTGTTCACGATCGAGGGGCCTAGCTGTAACAACATGGACACCCTGTTTGTGACTCTTCAGGGTCAAATTGTATCCTGTTCTCTTGGTGATGTATTCGCGCAGAGCAAAGGGTCTTTCGCCAGAGTCATCCGGTAGGATCTTATAGTGGACCGGAAAGCTACCGTGGGCGTGGAGAACCGGAAATCCATTGACCACCCTACCCGGTTCCTCATTTTCCGTGACCTCGCCCTCTCCCAGGTGCTCGTGCGAGAAGGTTAACATACTTCGTCGATTGATCACGTATAGATGCAGGTCATGAGTCTCCGTGCGATTGGCCAATTCTTCCAGAACAATCAAGTTCACTGGTTTGTTAACTAATGGCGTTAAGTCGGAAGTCGTCATCACTACGCCGTTATCCAGCACCGTGAAGAACTTCGAGAAACCAGTTTCCAGGAGACGAAAATTCGACGTTTGCTTGAGATTTCCCGGAAAGTGGGTCACCTCGAAACCCGGGTAGACGTCGTGCGGCACCACGGCCATCTTTGAAGTTATGCATGTCGCCAGTGATAGTAACGTTGCGATTGTGGACCACATTCTGCTGCCCATTTCGCCAACTCTGGATTCTTTACTAAAGCATTAGTGCTGGCGGCTGTAACATGAGAAAAAGCGAATATAGAATTATTCATGAATACATTAGCGTACTAAATGTATATATACATATATATATATATATATATGTACGCGTGTATATATATATAAATATGCTACAGTGAACTATTTTATTTTATCACGTGATGCTACTTAATGAATTTTTGATACAATGCCAATTTTTGTCCCACCCACTCCCTCCCACTCTTTTGCACCTCTCCTCCGTATCTACCCATTCCTTTCGTTGTCTGTAATTAAACCACAACGTTTAATGGCCGCTGCGTAACGCGACGTAAATGTCTCTAACCGCAGGGTGCTAATGCTCTCAAACGTATTAATTGCGACGACAATTCGGAGCGTGACGGGGATAAAACTATGCAAGGCTGCTTTTCAACGGGAGCACCGTGTGACAGTGCGGATGTACCAGTTTCCGATGGTATCAGGTTGCATCCCCTGAGCTTAGAATTAATTACGGAAAGGAAATACGAGGATAAAAAAGTTTTGAATCAATGAAAAAATTACATGTGCCAATCAACCAATTAATTTTTCGTCGTTTGCAGCGTGATAAAAAAAATTAATTATCTGTCATGGCATACGCCATATTGTTAAACGCATCTTACCAATCATTCAGCAAGTATTTCTCAATCATACCCGGACTAAAGATCACATCCTATCCCTCAGCATACTTCGAGTCATCTTAGATCATGCATCCTTATCCTAATCTATGCCAAAGTGCATTTCCGTGACCTTTGATACATTTATCCCGAGCCTGGGTTCACGCTATATATAGTTTGATCAAAACACGAACTATGACATATCAATGCGATAACTTTTTTTTATAATCAAATAAAACGCAACTAAAATTTCCGACTCATTGGACACGATGGAAATGATGCTTGCGATCATTCGGTCGTCTGTACACAAGTCGTAAAATGAATGCGGGCGGCACTGCCGTAAAGGGCGTACCGGAAACAGGAGCCGTCGCGTACGAATTTACCATTGTTACTTATTGTTAGTAACCCTCCGTTCCATTTGATTCCATTCTCGTCCCGAGACCGGATGCGAGGTCAGTCGCGTCTCAGTTAACCACGAGGGACCCCGACAAATCTACAAACGAATAATGAGGCAAAGCTATTGACCCGCGTTCAAAATTATATACATATATAATATTCGCAAGGAAACTTGCACGTCAGCCAGTGGTAAACAAGCTGACAAACGGAGGCCTGACGGAATTTGTGAAAACACCCGGAATATATAAGAGACGTGACGTAAGCCGGAAATCACAGTCTCAAATGGATCGGTTGATCGAATTAAATTGAAATTTAAAAATTGATAAATCCTGATGGATTTTCGATGGTTAAAAAAAAGTTAGCGATCTTTCTTTTTTTCTCTTCTTGAAAAATCACTTGAATTTAATTAGCCTGACGTTGAACGATTATTTAATACGATAAAGTTGTGTGGCAGGAAGATCGGTAGTCGTGCAGTTTAATAGTTTAGGCATGGGGCATAGGGGCTAGGGGGATATGCACTTAGGAGTCAGAAATTGACGTCATTGACTTTAACGATAATGAAGTCGAGACAAAGTGCTGGGTGTTAACTTCTTAGTGTCAGTTGGTCGCTGGGTAAGAAACGTAGCGCAATAAAAGTCAAGGGAATGATTCTAGTAAGGATTCACTTTTATTTTCAGTGCAACGATCCCCTCGGGACTCGCTGGTAAAGGAAGCCGTTTTCAGGTTAGGTTAAGTCGCATTGTAACACGAGATCCAATAGCGCCGTTAAAACGTATTAAATAACCAGTACGGTATACACGTTGGAAAACGATACATCGGTACTCGACTTCTTGGATTCCCAAGTACTTACTACGCGAGTCAAGTTAAACTTTCGTCGTTACTCAACCCTGGCGGCCCCGTGCTTTTCGATTTTACAAAGGACATAATATACAGCTCTATTGTTCTCACTATGCCCAATGAATCCGTGGGTATTGTTCGGGAATTTCACTGGCTGGTATACACTCCACTAATTATCTCGTATGACAAACTTTTATTTATGCAAAATCGCTCGGCTCTCATGGGACACGCAGCTTCAAAAGTTTCCGTCTGATCACTTTGAGTGAGCATTATTTTTCTAGTGGATAATCAAAAGAGAGTCAATGTTCGTATTTGAAAATTGAAAATGAAAATGAAAAAATTTTATTTCGACTGAGTTTTTACTGCGTTTTAGATATTCATTGTTTTCAATTTATTTCTGATGCGTCAGATTGCTGGCTGATCGAGAGTCGAAATAGAGATTTTGAAATCAATTTTACTTTGGTGATGTAATTTTTGTATTTTGACGATGGACGAGTATCTAACGTCATGGACCAGTTGGGATATGAAAATAAATTGGTTTGGCAAGGTCGTGTAACAAATGGATGTTCATTACCATATTAGTAATGATAAGTCTGAGTGACGTTAATGATACACTATCATGACCTTTGACTTAAGGATAATACACGAGTTTAGCTTGGTCGATATAATTTAGTATATTTTTATAGTTTATGATGCTGCTTTATTTAATCGCCATTCCACTTAGGCATCATCAGATGCTTTTTTGATTTCGTGAAAATTGTTATGCTGATTGGACGCTGTTAAACGTAAAACGAGGTCATTCGTTAAGAGGAACTGAGGCTAATCAAGTGGATGGAATTGTCCGGTAGCAATTTATTCGCAGATTACGATTCGGTTTATAAATTTAATTACACGTGGGTGTACGTGGGTAACGTCCTGTGAATTTAATTATTCGCTAATAAATTTGGAGAATCCCAAAATTTTTTTTCTATTTCATTATAATATAATTTATCTTGCGAAATTCCACGTGTAACGTTAACACGATATTCGGTACGTAATAATGGCGAAAGATCATAATTTCGCAACTTCCGGCACGCCTCGAGTCAGACCGGATGACAATTTCTATAGAGGATCATCAGGCCGTAAACCGAGAGTCAGAACCATTCCAAAAGCTGACGCTCAGCGAATGATTGAATTTTATATATTAATCCGATTCGTTGATTGGTTTTTAGGCACGTCGATTTACCTCCCTGTTCTCTATATATATTTCAATTTTTTTTTGCAAAGTCTATTACGAGTGTAACTCCCAATACGAAATGAAATATTGACTTGTGCTGCTACCATTTGTTACCAAGAACATTTTCCATGACTGTTATTGAGTGACGTTTAAAAATTCATCTGCAATGGAAATTGAACGATCCCTACCATAGTACCAAATATACAGACGTTTTCGCGACAGCCTTGCGAATTCTCTATTTTCCCTATATTACAGTTCCAGTATCCTGCAATTGATAGGCAATCATTTTTCAGGCTTTCTCGTATACGTCACACACCATACCTTAAGCCGATAAAGATACGTCGCACTAAACTTTCGTCTGCTTCGATCCAAGGATAAAAAATCATCCCCGATTAAATGCCGCAGAAAAAAGAAAAAAAATTTCTTTTTAAAAAAAAATACATAACACGTGTCTATTTGTTTTCAGTACCCGTCACTGCTATCCATGCCCAACGTCAAGATATCCAGATCCTACAAAAATGTCCATCCCTTGAGATAATAATGGCATTAGTGTCAGAATGTCTCAAAATAGCTGCGTCTCCTCCCCAATAGGAATGCAAGAAGCTACTTGGGGCTGTTTTCAATAGAAACAATCTGTAAGTCGTGAAAACTTTAGAGACAAGACAGTGTCAGGATTTTCAAGGGGTGAAACGTGAAGGAGGATCCTCACGGGTGTCTGTGGTTGGGACAAACGACGTTGCCGGCGGATGACGTAACAGTGGGAATTTATTAAGGTGATTAAGATGACGAAGAATTCTCAGGCGTTAACGAGGTTAGTAAGAGTGTCTTCTTGGAAAGTGACTGATACGTCTGATCCCAGAAAAGTTTCTCAGCTGAACGCCTACCGCGGGAGAGGAAAAAAGGTCAACGGGTGGTCTGGAACGTGGCCATCTTGAAAAGGGTTAATGAGCCAACGGGGTACGAGAGACGTGGAAATGATCATCCCAACGTAAGACTCACAGTCGCCGTCAAAGGGAGGAGCATCGCGCGATCGAAATCCCCTTAAAAAAAATCATCCCTAATCTCAAGAAATATTTTTCTTCCAGTCATTCTATTATACGATAATTCATAGTGTCATTCTTTTCGTTCCATGACTCACGATCCTCGCTGACAGTCTAATGACTTTTGAAAGATTTTTATATAAGATAAGCCACGGGACATGCGCGTTTCATTGGATAAACTATACAAGAATCACCGTAGGTATCCGGATGGATGATTTCTATCTACGTTATACATATATATATGTATATATAAACGTTGAGGGTGTGTTCTGTGAAACATACGGGAATCCTCAATAATAATAATCACCTGACAGTAATAACAGTTTAAATCGATATCAAAAGTTATCATACAGTGATACTATCCCGGTATAACTGACGAATGTTGAAATATCAGTAAAGTCCCGGTTAAAGTGGAATCAAGGGAGCCACCCTAACTTCGCTACGATTTCATCCGAATAAAAGCCCCCGGGCGTAGTTTAGCTCGTACAATATTTGGGCAGCGGACCAACTAGAAGAGAGAGAGAGAGAGAGAGAGAGAGAGAAGGAAGGAGCAGGGCAGAGACCTTAGAGGGTGAAGTTAGAGAGACAAGAGGACGTTCGCCCCCATCGTTCCATGTAAGGGCGGGCAGCCCTGGAAATAGGGGTTCCCTTAACCCCCGTGGAGATGGTACTTCACGGAGCCATGAGGGATCAGAAAAGGGGGAGCAGCGTAAGGTTGCGATGGTGAAGGGAGGATGGTACGTGGGGAAGGGGGAGTAGGGGAGGGTTAAAAGGGAAGAGGGTGGCAAGGGGCTACGACGTCGATGCGGAAAAGTCTGAGAGACGAAAGGAGAGCTTCCTGCCGTCTCTGCTGTTGATGTCGACGGAGGTGCCCGAGTAGGACAGAGAACGGAGGTTGTAGGTTGAAGGTAGAACGAGAGAGAAGTAGAGGAAAAGGGGAACAGAGCAGCTCTACTTGGATTGATTGAGAGAAAGGCCAAGAGGCGGGCGGTGCTGTTAGCAATGGTGGTGGTGGTGGTGGTGGTGATGGCGGCGGCGGCAGAGGCGGCGGTGGTCGTGCTGCTAGAGGGTTGTCAATCGATAGGGGTTGCATGCGCCCAAAACCACCCTCTGCTACTATCGCTGCCGACTTAACCACCGTTTACCGTCTCAAAACCACCCCCGTTGATCGCTAATGTCTCCTTTGCTTGACGACAAATTTCTACGTATATTTACGGCGCCTTTGCTCTGGTCATGGATATTTTTCTGTCGCCGGTGAGCCAATGTTCTTCGGACGGGTAGTAGAGTACGGTGGCTGTAGCTTTATTGTGTTTCTTTTTTCCCCGATTTAACCGTCTTGCTTCAGCCTTATGGGTTCCTGGGGATTTTCACGTGATTGCCAGGGATTCTTAAATCGGATGTTGATACTGTCAACGTAAACGACAGACTGATTCATCCTGTTGACTCTGATAGGAGGTGGAACAATGGATTCGCGAATTATCAAAGGTGGAAGTGCGATTAGAAAATTAGATTTTTTTTTCGATTAAATTTCATTGTCGATGCATCGTTCTGGCGAATGACCTGAAACGGATTTGAACGACGGCGGATTATCGGCTTCCAAGATTTCTCGAGTAGATCAGCTGGTTATAATCGGTTATCTGAAATCGATGACATTTTGACACCGCTGGATGGAATATCGACAGAATTAGGTTATATATGAGGCATGAAAATGGGTATCCCTTTGCGAATAGGAGATTTTTCAGTCTTTTCGAGTAATTTCTAAAACTGATTTTATTCCTGTCGTTTTCTCCCTTCGAAGTTTCAATGGGTAACGAACTTTTTACATGAAGCGCCAACGAGTGCGATAGGGCTTTCAGGCTGTCAAGAGCCGTTAACCCTTGTGGCCTATCAACGCCATATGCCATTGCCAACGTAAAATACCTATATACAGTATCTGCACGGTACATAACGAGTAAATTTAAAAAATTATATTGCCAAACCGTATTTGACGTCGTCAAAAGAATTTCATCGACTACTTCATCCTCGATAAGTCTCTATAATAAATTCACTGGTGAATGACTTAATGACCTTTTACGGAGCCGAAAAGAAATATCCTCAACACAATTTTTCATTAATGGTTTCACGCTTGGAGTTTCTAATTTATTTGATTCTCATAATAACACTGCACGTACTCAGTAAATTGCAATTGCAGTCGGTGGGTGTCGAATTTATAAAATTGTTACCGCTGCCCTTCCCTATTTATTTCTTTCATTTTCTACGTGCCACTCACGCCATTGTTACAGACACCCTATTTCCATTGTTATAGTTACCCAAGGGGATTTTCATCCCCCAAGTCGTTATTGGCCGCCAGAAACGCATCCTAATCAAGGGACATGTGGCTATTGTATTTCTATGGCCCTTTAACGATTAGTCATGGTCCCTTGAGATGCGAATTCAAAAATATTTTTGCCAAACGACTAAATTCCAATTTCGAACCATGGATTAATTCACGTGTGATTTTTATAAAATTTGTAAAAAAAAAGTGAAAATATAAAACATTGCATTTACATCGCACGGATTTTAATGATAAATCTGCATTCCGTACGTTTCATCGATATTTACATTAATTTTCATGATTTTATCAGACTCGCTATTCGGCGCGTTCAAAAATTAATTTTGCCGCGCTTGGCTTTCGAACGTTAATTTCGCTGGAGGAATAGAAAAACGAAATAGAAAGAAAATGCATTTTCCATTTGTTCTTTCTTTTGGAAATACCATATACAATTGCCAACGAACCATGACGAATAGAGCCACCCGGTATAACGGCGTTCCAGTCAATACGCGTTAATTATAATTGCACCTGGCCTCACCGTGGCATTTTATTATCGATCTGCAGCCAGCGTGAACTCTGACCCGTACTCGGTTATTTTGGACTGGATGTCAAAGTGCTTCTTAATGCTTGAATGTTCGGAAGTCTTCCAGACATTAGCAACCCTTATATAGTCAATGAGACAGAATCGATTGTCTTTAACACATTAAAAGGCCTAAAAATACATAACAGGGTGAATCAACGTGCAGACAAAATATAGAATAATTTGAAATTTCTTCAATGCATCAGTTGCCAACGTGATGTATCCAGAACTTATAATGCTTATTGAGACATCGATAACATAAAAAAATTATTCAGCATTTTAGTGGCCTTATCCTTTGTCCACTTAAAACGTATGGAATTCAAAGATTAATTTTTTTTTATACAAAATATAGTTCCTTCGTGATAACTCATTCATGGTAATCGTGAAGTTTATGTAGTACGAGAAAATATCTCTCAGAGAAAAAAAAAAACATTTTCAAAGGACGGGGCGTTTTCGTTTTCGACGAATTCCATTTGCCGGCTGCTTCACACATGTACGACACTATCAGAAGCCGTTTCCCCCCGAGTTATAAAAGAACGCGACCCTCCGTCGAAACATAGACAGACTTCGCGAGTGGTAAGAACCATCCAGAAAACATAAACTCCTTTAGTCTGATCTGCTCCGGTCTTGTTCTACGTTAAGATATACCCAGGTATGCGTCCATTAAAAAAAGGTTACCATTATTGTGTAACGTTTGTTGTGTCTGGTCACGTGTGCTATATATACAAGAATTTGTATTGTATCTAAATCAGTTAAAAAAATATTTTTCAATACCCCATGAGATAAATAAATTTAAAAAATTATTTTTCCTTGCTCCACTCCCCCCCCCCCCCCCCCCCATTAACTGTGTATTCGAAATAACGAGTAGTTACTCTCGTACATGAAATGCCAATTTTTAATTTACCTACTTTCAGGTAAATATACATATTTTTTGATACTTTATTCAATTTCGAATAGAAAAAAATATTACTGTTACATTGAGAAGCGGGATAATTGTCATTGAACTAGAAAGGTTTAAGGAACTCGCGCTGTATCGCCATCGAACTGCCGCAACAGCTTGCCAATACTTCAGTAAAATGCACGCGAGCCAGAACGTCATGTAAATCCGTCGTGTCTTCGGACGAGAACCCGTGAAGTACCCGTGACCCACGAATCCATAAAATTCATAGCTACATACGATAATATGTACGTAGACCACGTACGGTATAGGTAATTACACGAAGCGCACACGCGGTAATGCTACAACGAAGAACGCGGTGTACGTAAATGAAGTAAAAAAAAAGATAAACGTTAAAAAAAAGAGAAAAGACTGAAAAATCATAAAAACCAAACATAATCCAACAATTTGTCGTATAACGAGCATAATCCCTAAGGGCGTACTCGCATCCTCTTCCTTGAGCAAAATCAATAACCTGTTTGGGGTGTAGGAGAGAACCTAAGGAGGCGGCAGGGGCAGCGCCATTGGCCAGGTAAAATCAAGCAGGTAACCCCTATTGCACCCTCGATAAACTACTTACGCTACTCAGAAACGGTAAAAAAAAAACGCAGAAGAACGTGAAGATAATTGAAGATTAAAAAGAATAAATAAAGAAAGAAACCGCAAAAATACCGTCATGACGAATGCGCACGCCGAGACAACAGCAAATTCAATGAGTACCGGATGGTTGGCTCGTAGTCCGCTAGCGCGCTATATATTTCCAAATGAAGCAGGCACTGTCAAAATAAAGTATTCTATTTTTCATAATAAAAGAAACTAATCAGATGCATCTCAAAAACGTACCTTGCCTAGGCCCCGTTCTCTTATCCGAATGTATTTCACTGTCACACAAAGAGATGGTATATTTATATGCCTTTTTTTTCCTTTATGTCACCGCGTGGTTATCACGACGCGATTTTAACAGGTCGATACGGACTCTGCTCTCCTGTAGGGCTGACCGAGAGTAAAGCAGAAGAGAGCTGGCAGTCAGTAGCCAGCAGCCCGTAGTTCTTTGGCAGTCACGGCTGTGGGGCGCGGACCACTACCTAAACGAGCCTCCCGGATCGTTGGATAAAACTCACTAGCCGTTCCATCCGGCGTGCCAACTCCCTACGGTTCTTATCCTTCCGGCGCAGACGCGCTCCCCACTACCGACCGAATGTCACACACCAATACTAGGGACAGCAATGCCAATGGGCAATGGGAGCAGCAGCGACGGCATCGGCAGCAGCAGCAGCAGCAGCAGCAGCAGCAGCGACGGCGACGGCGGCAACAGCACACCCTACCCTACCCTACCTAACACCCTGTCTCTTATAACGGGTGAACGTGCTGTGTGGTACGTACGGCCAAAGAGATGCACTCTCCTGGCAGCTTCGAGCACCCTGGCACACCCTGATTCCCACTACCACCCTCTACCTTTCCCGTTACCCTCCTGCGTCTTAGGGGCGGCTTCGCCTGGATCTTGTGGAAAACCGGCCGCCTTACTGCCACATGCTAATCAGTTGACCCAGAGGAACGTTCTCTTTTCTCTTTTTATCTCTGCTTCGTTGCTTTCGACGCGCGGAGACGTGAACGCGCGTCTTGTCAGATTCTTTGCTTTTTGAATTAGGAAATCTCACTGAACGCTTCTCAGACGGTGTGAACAATTTTACCGAGCTTTTGGGTAACCCGTAAGCTGCTAGTGTGCCGAGTTTATCAGTTTGACAGGTTGGGGGATTAGGTGGTAGATCGATGTATTGTTTTCTGGGCAATTGGAATATGTTTGTATTTACTCGCTTAATTATTCTTACGGATAGATTGTGTATTATGGGATTTCGAGATTATTATATGTCAACGGGATACCTGGATTAATACAAATTTTCTTGTATCGTTGTTCTTTCGAATACAGTATAGTCTTTCGCGCTTGATTAACACAGTTTTTACAGCAGTTTTGGTTGGCGTTAATGCACTTGATATTGATTAGGTAATGATAATTAGGTAACTACATAATTTTCTGTGTAATATATATATAGAGTTAACCCCAGTGGCACCGAAAAGGTTCTTATCATTTGGTTTTTGGATTTTCCTATACTGCTCGTAAGTGCGAGTGAGATAGAGCTAAGGGAATTTACATGAATAGGACAGAGAGGCATACACATCAGAATCACCTTAGCCTTTAGATTTTGCAAGTTCTGTATACCATCCATCAGTGCGAGTGAGACAGACCCATAGCCCTTTACGTGTATATGATAAAGACGCACATAGTCAATCTGCCAAATCTTAAACCCTCGGTCACTCCGACCTGAGCTTTGACTTTAGAGATAAATATCTCAATGGCGGACCTTGCACGTGAGCTATCTTCACTAACGTACGACGTATGGCGTAATATCGTACACATGCTACTCAGATAAGAAAAAACTATTCGCACAAAGCTGACAGCGAAAGAGAGTCTAAAGGCGATTGTCCATTTATTTATAGGGAGATAATTATATGCTAAAAGTTACTATCAAATTCATGATAAAAATGACCCTCAACATTGTAACTTCGGGACGTCTTGTAATATCGATAATATTTTATATTATAACAGTAATCTTTCCTCTGATTTTTACAATTAAATTTTCTAATCAAAAAAAAAATTGCAATTATCTTTAATGCTTTTTCTATATGAACTTCAAGCAATGCAAAGTGATATACCGCATGGTAAAAATATTACACCAATATCTCGACATTCGATATTTCCACAGTTTACTTAGACTTTTACTTACTTTACTATCAGTGACTTATATATAAACGAAAAAATTACGATTCCATTGTGCTTGGGTATCTTAAAGTTTCTGAAGCTGCTGAAACCAAAATTGATATCATATTCAGAAAACTGGAAAAGGCGGGTCCATTGTGGCATACAAAAATTTGAAAACAACATAAAGAATCAAAAAGTGAAAAATTTTGAGATAAAGTTACACGTTCTTCTGTTTAACGTCAAATCTGTATTTGAACGTATATATATACATATATGATGTATCGACAACCAGGCAACTCGGACGGTTCGATATCTGTATTTGATAGTTAAATTAAAAACAAAAGTTTGGTAAAACCAATCGTCCATATAAAGTTCAGAGCAGGTTCCTTGTTTGGAGTGAATGTTATTCTTATAAAATACGACAAAGTTGATTCAACGAAATTTTCAGTATTATTTCAATTCGATCAAATAGTTACAATAAACATCATCCTACGCTGCATGTAAATCAGAAATAATATTTCATTCAAACAAAAGCAGCAGTTGCTTTGCTTAGTTCATATTTGCATTGGAGGAATTTTTAAGCGAAATTTCTTTGAAATGACGCAGACAGAAAGTACATATTTTTTAAGGTCCCCTAAAAAATTGTCTCAATATTTTCTTACGCGTCTAGAAGTAAAACTAAATCTTGTTGCATTTAGAATTGCAGTTCTAACATAATCTAATCATACTTACCTAATTCGATCAGAACCAGAAATCGCTTTATGGTCCTCGCACTAACTTTGAAGTACCAAAATATTATCAGGATTGTCTTCAAAAAGCTTTAAAAATCCTCATAACTGTCAATCAATATTTATATAAAATAAGAAAAAAGTCCTCTGCACTACTTTGACAAATATATATATATATATATATACAGATATATATGGGGTTTAGGTTCGCTACCTAGGTCGAAGGGTTGTTGTCTCAACCCAATTTTTTTCAAAAATTTTTCTCAATCTACCATTCTGTATTTATATTGATACGGAAACAATATTCGAAGTATAATAAAATAAATATTTTCGAATGTCGTAAAATTCAATACCAACGTCCAAAACTCAGATCGATTTCCCATTATAAAAGTATCAGTATTAACCTGGATAGAAATCTACTTCAGGTGTCATTCGAGGATCAATACCACCTGAAGCTATTCCACTTAGGTATCATCGACACAACAAACTACGTACAGTTAACTGGACGACAGCATAATGTTCCCATAGTCCTCCTAGCGATCCGACGACGATATAAAGAGAACCTCCGGCCCTGAACATCCTAAGCTTAAGCTTTGATTTTTTGTATTAAAAGTGAAATCCGGCAACCACGTGAGTGGGATAGTTATTTTTTAACCGAACAGCTGAAATTCGACCTACTGAAATTTTTAAAATATTTTTACATAAATGCATTATAATGATATCCCCTGCGAATCATTATTATTATACCCTGGATATAGTAAGCAATTAATTCGTTCGTTTGGACAATTTTTTTAATGCACTCCGTCTATACGCGAATGTCTGAAATATCTTTAAAAGTCCAAAGAAAGATCCCTTGGAAATTTTTTGAAAGTCTACAATTGTTTTCGAATAAAGCACGTGCGAACAGGGGGTTGTTCATTCTTTTACGAGTGGTTGGTACCTACAAGATGAACGTGTATATTCTTCTTTGGCTCTTGCTTGGCTGGCTGCTCTCGTTGCTCTCTGCTACCCTTCGTCAAATACGTTTTTTAGCACCCCCCGTCGACCCTTTAGCTCTACAGTACCTCGTCCCTTGCTTATAGGGGTGCACCAACGCCACTCTATTATTTACGTCTTTGGAGGGAGGAAAGTCTGCTTGAAAAAAAAAAAAGTACCTATCTGCGCCACACCGGAAACTCTTCAGCATCCCTCGGCAGAATGGTAATCGTCCTAAGTACACAAAATCTCTATGGTAACTAATACTTTGATTTTGATTGTTAAAAAATTTCTTCTAATTTCTCAGACCTTACGAACGGCTGTTAGAATATCACTTTTTTTTAAAAATAAAATAAATCTTTTCCCTCATCTTTCTTAAGCAGTTAAGATTTTTTTATGTTAATCGAAAAATTTTTGCACAGAATTTACCCTCGCTAATGTTCCACCGGGTCGAGAACATCTATAAGGGTTACGTGTACAGTCTACTCTAAAATGAATCGTAGTCTCAATCAGACTTGGGTACGTGACCGTAATCTTCGGATAATTGAGAATTGTAATCGAGGGAGTCGAACGTGTTTCGTTTGCACGAAGTTAGGTTGGCTGACTGTGACGTTGCTTCATGGATTATAATGTATGTAGGTATGCGATAATGAGCCGTAGGTGCTCTATAGAAGGTTTTCAGTTAACAATGTACAAACGAGCGTGTACAGTCTTGAGAAAGAGTTCGTAGACTCGGTAAGAATAAGGAATTATTTAAAGGGAATAAATATGCATTTAGATACAGCGGATGAACTCATGTGAACTCTGGTTGAGGAATTTTACATGATTTTCGAAATGAGTTTTGAACTTTTTGCTCAATCAAGGCGACTAAGATTATCCTGAGAACTAACTAGGAATATAATTATATATAATCTCGAAATTAGGCTTCTACTCGAGAAATCATTTAAGGAAGATCCGCCGAGTGAATTTGAAATGTAATTTCTTGGGTTGATAATTAAAATAAAAATACCAGGGATTATACTAGACAAACTTCAATTTGATTTTGCACTCGTTATTTTACTGGCTTTAAGTTGCTTTTAATGGCTATTAATCCCATAACTGTTATACGTGTGCGACACGGATTTAATGATTTTTAAGGTTGTCACTGTGTTTTTGTGGCAGCTACTGAAATTACTAGGACAAGAGGTACCAGGTACTCGACCTGTTTGAAAAAAAGTCTCCAATGAACGTTTCATTCCGGAGCTTGTTACTGTTTCGCGAAACAATAGCATTAATACTAAAATAATAAAAAAAATACGATGCAACAAATTTTTGAGTTACGCCTTTAAAAAATCATTACTAAATCGTAACCGTTGAATGGGAATAGAGCATTTTTTTCATTCGAAAAATTTTATACTTTCTATCGCTGATTTTTAATTTTCTTTTTTCTATACCTGTACCGTGGCAGACGGCACAGGAGTTTCAAAAGAACCCGGCACGCGTATCGAACGTGAATAAACGTGAAATGACTCGAGAAAGTCTTCGTGAGCGTAGCATATCATTTTTGAAAATAAATTCTTTTGAAATATCATTTCAACTTGCATTGGTTACGGCTCATTCGCAGAAATCACGAAAAAGGATAAACTCTTGGTGTGTGATTAAAAAAAGAATTAATTAATATTTTTGGTGGAAGCATCGTCGTATGTATGTACATGAATAAACTAACAACTAATTAAATGAAAAATTATCCAAAATGGATTAATAAGGTATTTCCACGCGCTTAAGAGAATTCCTAATGATCTCGTGGGACGTCTTGCAATGATGTCTCTCGCAGAAATCATTGATCCTCAAACAGGCTTCCTGCAGCATATCTTCCGGCACGGTAATAACCATTCTCATATAAGAGGGATAATCAAAGCACTGAAAAAAAAATTTTTTAATTACTTAAAACCATATAAAAAATATCTTAACCTCATTAATTAACCAGAAACGAACCTGGCCTGGTAAACAAAATACAGACTCCTCCATGAGCAAACATTGCACAAATTCAAGCTCGGTTTTAAATTCAGGAAAGCAGCCAAGATCTATGTACACCTATATACAAAATAAAAATCCCTCTCAACAAAAAAATTAAGAAACAATTAGAACAAAGTTATCGAACGGTTTGTACTGTGTTCTTTTTAGGTACAGTCCGTCCTTTTTTTTTCTTACCATCATATACATGGCGCCGTCTGGCATTATAGGCTTTAAGCCTGGTACCTTAATGATATACTTATAAGCAAGTTTTGAATGTGTCTAAAAAGAAAAGATATTTTTTTTTTGAAAATTTTATTTGAATCGATGAGAAATTCGTGATGGATTAAGGGCTACTTACGTATAGTGTATTTATTACGTCGTCATAGAACTTCTGTGGTGTTTTACTTAATATCGCTGGCAAAGCACCCTGTACGATAGTATTGCTACCGATTATACGTTGACTCAAAGAGAGCAGTCCTTTGCGAATCTGCAGAAAAATTGAATAAACGTAACACAGTGATCATTGGTATCGATATGTTTGTACAGGTAAAGTATAATTTTGGAATTTGTAAAATAAAAAAACAGAAAGTCATTTTTTTTCCCTTTATCGTAAAATTATTTTTTTCAATCTGTTATATGCGATCGTCCCTTTTTTTAAATTCAATTTCACTCCGCAAAATCCTGAATACGCGAAACAACGATTCGGGGAGTTTAATAACCGAGCAAAGTTTAACGAACGAAATTTAATCAAATCTCTGTTCTCGCGGCGAGAGACGTGTTTCCTTTTGTTTTCATTTTCTCTCAGCCCTATATATTTTTTTTTCTCTTCCTTTTTCCACAACAAGACTTCTCCAATCGTTTTATTCGTCACGTTCACCGTCTCGGGGTAGACGATTCCATTATATATGCATTATTTGAGTTTCGTGTATGAATAATATAAAAATAACATTTACCTGCCTGTCGAGAATATTTTGCCTATCGTGAATTATAATCCAACCCATTCTCCAGCCTGGTACCAGAAACCTATAAAATTTCGAGGCGTATAAATTTTTGTAAATTCATACGGCAATAAACCTCACTTTACATTAATGAAATTGAGTGTACCGGGTGTCGTAATTTAGAATTCACGTAAAGTTATCATCACGGGATTTACGAACCTCTTGGTGAGTCCACTGCAGGACAATATAGGAACCTCTTTGGACAAAGAAGCTAACGACCAAAATGTCCGACCCGGAAATACCTGATGATCAAAAAAAAAAAAAATCTTATTCATGAATATTCTTCGGGCAATGTAAAATTCAAATTTCGACTATATTTCTTTCTTCGTATATACCATGTGTTCGTATATTTCGTCGGCTATAATCGGAACGTAATATCGAGCTGCTATATCCAAAATGTCCAATAGATGGTCACGAGCGAATACCGATCCACAGGGATTTGATGGATTGTTTATTACAATTGCAGCTGTCGTTTCATCAATTTTTGATTCCAAATCGTCCAAATCGATTTTCCAACCCGAATCTGGCTACAAAGGGAATCGATATTAATTTCGATTAATCTTTATTATGGCCAAGGGTCGATATTCGTTTCTGTCGCTCACTTTAGGTACCTGCTTCTCTATACTTGTCAGAATTCTATATTGTATACTACATATGTATATGTGTATATATATACTACTTACACAAAGGTTATAGGACCTCACTGTAATACCTAGACCTTCTGCCAAGGTACGATAAATCGAAAAACCAGGTCTCGGTATCAAAATATTTTGTCCCGGTCGTGCCAGCGCAGTGATACATAAATCCAAAGCGCAGGAACATCCACTGCAGAGTATAACATCCTGAAAATATTGTTTGTTACCGATGAAAAAGTTTTAACATTTTTTTTTCATTAAAATAAAATTTTCATAATTTTTTTACGTTTTTTTTTTTTACTTCAGCTTAATATGATTTCTTCTCAGTACTTACGTTTGGATCGACTTTGACAAACTCGTTCGAACTGTACTCAGCTACCGCCTCTCTTGCTTTTTGATACCCTTTGATAAAAGTTGTATATAAAAAAATTGTCTTTTTATCTCGGTTTTTTTATTTCCGACATTATGCTATCAAACTGAAGTCCAATTATTTTTTACTTTGACGCTGCACGATCTTACGTGTAAATTGCAATATGGTATAGGGTGGAGCCTTGTTATGTATTAATTAAGGAGATTGATACGTTGAAAAATAATTAATTGGTATAAATTAATTTTCGTATACTTTTTTAATTTTTTCTATAATTAATATACCTGTACTAGGTGCGTAACCGTTGTATAATTGCGACGCGACGCTCTCCTGTACAGCGTCGATTACCTCCTTAGCGGTTTTTAAATTTCCAAAAGTTGTGGGATCACCTTAATACGGAAAAGTACAGAATACTGTATATATACATACAACTATAACAGAGTTGCTTAAGCATTAAAGTCACTCGGTCGATACGTCCAAATGTCCTCAAAAGATCCAGATGGTCGGTAGCACAAAAACGATTAAAAAAATGTCTATATTCGAAAATTTCTATTCGACAAGGCGTTCATAAAAATTATTTTAAAAACTCACCAATAGATAGAGCTATCATATTCTTATTAGGATTCGGTTCGATAACGATATTCTCCACGATTGATCTGATGGGATTGTGAGTTTTTCTTGCAATGTCCGACGCCTGAACGTCCCACCGTGTGCGCGTGTAATTTTTCGAAGACATATTGAGAAAAAAATATATATATATATTTTCAAAATATAAAATACAATTTTCTAAACCCTAAGAACACTTGTGCACTTTCTAGCGCCGATAGGCACAAGTATAACGAAGGTTTGCTTGTTTCCCGATCACTGAACCAAAACGGGATGTGGAAACAGTTGAAATCCTCTGACGATCCTGGAAGAAGATCCTGATTGGTCGGCAGGTTCCACACCTCCGTTTGTAATTAAACATTATGGATTTCGATTTTGCTACGTAGATGATCTGATCTGCCCCAAGGCATGAAGTATCATGCCCACGATTCATGCCAACTTAATTAATTAGACGTTCAGCCAGTTGCTATTTTTTTTTTTTATTATCCCCACCGTCTCGTACAATCCTTCCACGTTTAATAGTCGAACATTTTTCACACGCAAATGTTCACTGCCTTACGGAATGTTGTTTTTCAAGTTTTCAAAGCGGGACTGTCGAACTTTTGGAGGCTCGACACTATCGTAGGACAAAATCGTGAACGATGATTGGCAAATTATCAAGGACTAGCATAATCGTAGCTTGATAGATAAACAACACAACTTAAGATTATTTACAACGAGGATATAACGAGGAATTATCGTTAATCAATTTTTTATTACGCTATTTTTCCATCGCTAAGAAATCTTCGTCTTACCAATATGACGATATTGTTGATACGCTGTTTTAATTGTGATTATGACGCGATAGAAACAATAATGAAACAATCGTCGACTTTCAGATTGTCCTGCAAGTAAAGATGTCCCATTCAATTTAATTCGGCGATTTCATATCTGCCACGAAATACGTAACGGAAGGAAAGACATAACTCCTCTTGTCTGGCTGACAGTCGGAAGTCGATCGCAGAATAATACAAGTAGACAAGGTGTAGCCACTGACGATCGTATTTTGGTTAAGTTCGCGCAGGGTCTAATGACGTCACGTTCAAAGCGCAACCAGTTTTAACTTTGAGGGGACTTATTTACGTTTAGGTTCGTAAGGGGATGACCCCTCAAATTGTAACTGACGTTGCGGCGTGACTACGTAACATACGCAGTCAGCCAATCGGAGTAGAGGGTTGGATGACGTCACAGGTATAATGCGCAGAGCTGTCAGTAGCTATGGCTGCATCTATTCGCATCATGATATCATCCTAGTAGAACGGAGGATACTGACCAGAAGACTTTATGAATTATTAACCCTATGTCAGAGCAAATTGTGAGAACAGCCGATAGACTTGAAATCCTATAAAAGAAGAAGGCACAGGTAAGGACTGTTCTAGTGATATTTTAAGGATCTTACTAAAAATTCCAGTATCGCACGGGAACGGGTTTCTGGTGGCACGTGAATATCACGAAAAGCAGTCGAGGTGGTTTTCTTAGATTTCGCCAAAGGTCAACTCGTCGTATTTGCAATATACATATACGAAATCGTTATCTTTTTTAAGCAAAATCTTTAGCTTCAATACGAGAACTACATCGAAAAAGCTAATAAGCAAGATGTCGCATCTTCAGTCTCGAACGATTGTATTAAATGAAAAATATGCGTTACTCAGTAAACTCACCTGCCTTCGAAAGTGACTGCGTTAACCTTATATTAAAGAAAGAGGTTGTTATTCCATGACATTTATTCATGGTGAAACATACGACTGGTGGTATATACCATATTCGTGATAACACGTATACTCGTTATGTCGTCGAGTACACGTCACAGAAATAATAACGATCTGCTGTTTACGTTCATTCGATTAATTTACATTCCAGATCGCAAATAGTCAACAGTCGCACTGACTGGCGGAAAAATAATATTGAGAAGGAGAAAAGTACTGGAGCGATAATCAATCGGACAGGAATTCAGTGTCTTATCGATATACTGATTACATATGGATAGGTGTGTGCGCGCGTAGCTGAATCCCTAAGTTGAACGTAAAAATCGCAAGTGAATTTTCAAAATATAGATTTATTGTCTACGTAGCAAAATACCTATGTATGTACTTAAATATTTGGCGTCACACGATTACGAGGCTAAGAAAGTATTATATTAATATACAATATGTGAGTTTGCCATATTGGATATGGGCAGTGTTTCATGGTAGTACGAATAATAAACTTAGTCGTCCATTACGGATTTACGAATATAAATTATATATTATTTTACATGCTAGGTAGTACACTGGGCATACGAAGTAGTTATCGCGAACAGGAGAACGAGAAAAAAGAGAGTTCGTTCAAATGGACAGAGACTATATAAAGATGGCAGAGGAGAGAAATTAAAGAAAAGAAAAAGAAAGAACAGAACAAGCGATAGAGAAAAAGTGGGAAAAAAAATTTTCTTGTTCTTTCTTTTTCCTCTCTCTTTTTTTTCCTTTCTTTCCCTATTTTTGTCTTTCTCTCTCTATCTCTCTTTTTTTTTTTTAGCATGAAAAACAAAATGGCAATCATTATACACTCGTTTTGCAGAGGCTTGCGCAATATCTTTTCATTTTTTTTTGCCCTTCGTAGACTTTAACTTTCAATAGATTATTATCAATTTCGCGTGAAATTGATTATGAATTTCTTTTACGTGTGTTTTATACAGACTTGGCAACGACTTATTCGGGACCTTAAATTGCCAGCTTTGAGAGTTTGCTTTTCAGGTCTTCTGAATTGCTGGTTGTCGTCTATGCTGGCCATCCAGAAACTATATTCGTTTGTGTAGTAATGACAGTGACCTTTGGCACCGTTGCACTCGATGAACGGTGTTGCCCGGAAGTCCTCCAGACAGGATCCAGGACTAGATAGTGATTGACCACCGCCCTGAGCACCGGCACCGGTGTGCTGAACAAAAGAAATGGAAAAGAATTGGCCAATGTTTATTTCAATATTATTTTTAAGTGCAGTTGATCGCATGTCATCCGAATTCACGTACCATGACAAAACTGTATCCGATCCACAGACCCGTCCATCCATTCGGACATTCTGGAATATTCAACGACTGACTGTGCACTGCCAAAACGTTAGCTGGTACCTCGCAAACGACGCACCTTGAAAAAAGATTTTTTTATTCAAAAATAATTTTCTTTTTTCTACTAAATCAACTGGTGCCTGACGAAGAGAAATTAAATTTCGACCAATCGCAATAGCTTAATATATATATAGCTTATACAAAGCAATATCTAGCGACGATTCCTTGATATGAATTCATAGTGGAATTAATTAAAAATAATAATAACAATAATAATTAATTAGAGATAAATTTAAATCTGTCGATAATATTCGCTCGATCGTTACGACCGTATCATTAGGTGATGGCTTTAGGAGTAGTGAAAAATTGTTGCACAGGAAATCCAATATGTTGTGTACGATTTGCACTGTGACCTATGAGTCCAAAAGATGTTGGATAAATTGTTTTCAACTGATATTTTGTTTACTCTACCTGGATATGTATTCCTCGATGGCGGTTTCTTCAACCGGCATCATCGGAATAGGACTGTTGGTAGAGAGCCAATAGGAACGGTCGTTGCGACTCGCATAATGGCATACGTTGTTGACGTCGCAGAACAGGAAGGGCATCGTCGAGAACTTTCTTACGCATGAGCCGGCATAACCTGTTTTCAGAAAATTTATTGGACGGCTCGAATTGAAAGAAATGGTGGGAGAGAGAGATTTGAAAAAAAACGATTGCACGATGCTGTCCTCGCAACACTGTACGACCAGTCGCTGCCTTGGGTTTTGAGCCATATGGCGAATTTAAATATGTAAGATGCGTATAGCTAAGATTTTCTCAATTGAGTCTATGAAGAACTGTTTACGCTGTTGGATAATAATGCATAAAAAAGATATAGAGATTTTTACTGATTTTCCGTATTGTGAATTAATGAAGAAGTTCTAAGAAATATTTATTCAAGCATGTACTGTAAAGTCGTTTTTAAATATTTTGAATTAAATAATAATTACCCAGATCTTGGGAATGTGCTCTTTCATCGCCATCTGTGTGAAGAAGACTGTAGCCTTCCCAGAGTTTAATATGTCCTGGTTCGCAAGTGGGAACACTTTGACTCTGACTATGTCTAACCAGGAGGATTCCTGTTAGATAATCCGGAATGGTCTCGCATGGAAGTCCTTGTTCTCCTTTAGGACCTGGGCTTCCAACTGGTCCTTGAACACCTGTGAAACCTGGTGGTCCGACGGGACCAGGCGGACCTCTAAATCCTGCAGGACCTGGCACACCAATTGGGCCTTGTGCGCCCTTAATTCCGTTTATACCAGGGAAGCCTTCGGGACCCTGAGGTCCTCTCTCGCCAGGAGGACCTGGTGGTCCTGTAGGACCTGCGAAAAATAAGTGTTCGTTAACAATTGAGTGCAGTTAGAGGGATTTGGAGATTTACTGGACAATTTTTTGGATATCTAGATTCGATTAATAATTTTCATGTGTGATGGAATAATTATGAGATACCAAGAATGTTTACCAGGATAACCGCGTTCTCCTTTTGGACCTGCTGGTGGCTGCAAGCAATCTTCGCCCTTATCTCCTTTTTCGCCAACGTATCCAGGATCTCCGCTCAGACCTACAGCACCAGGATAACCTCGGTCTCCCTTTTCTCCTTGAAGTCCAGGATATCCAGGTTGTCCATCGTTACCACGATCTCCTTTCTCACCGGGAATTCCGTCTAATCCTCGTGGTCCTGAGCAAAGGGATTAAAAAATTTTTAATTAGGAATATTTATAGTAAATACCGAGGGTATGATGATTTTTGTTTGCAGTGAAATAATTCTTACCAGTCAAGCCAGGTTCTCCCTTTTGTCCAGGAGCACCAAAAAGTCCTGGTAAACCTTGGTCTCCTTTGGGACCACGTTCTCCTTCTGGTCCTTGAAGTCCTTGTGGTCCTGGAGGACCATTGATTCCAGGAAATCCTGGCAGTCCAGCAAGACCTGCGTCACCCTTCTCGCCTTGAGGTCCAATGGGTCCGTACGGTCCTGGTTCGCCTTTTTGCCCCGGAAGTCCTTCTAATCCGGGCTCACCCTTTTCTCCTGGTAATCCAGGTGCTCCATCGCGACCATGTTTCCCTAGTAGGCCTGGTAATCCTTTCTCTCCCTTTATTGTTAAACCCGGAAGTCCACTAGGACCAGGTAGTCCCATATCGCCTGTAGCAGCCAGGATAATTGCAATGTATATTAGAGATAGTTTTTAACCTCAGCGAAACATCGTTAGAAGATAACTTACCCTTCTCGCCCGGGAAACCAACGGCACCCGGAAGTCCAGCAGGTCCTGGTAGTCCTCTATCACCCTTCTCACCATTATATCCAGCAGGACCGTCGAAACCTCGTTCTCCCTTATATCCAGGCAATCCATGACGACCAGGAACACCTGGTTCACCCTTTTGACCCTTGATATCTACAGTCAATCCAGGGGGACCACGGTCTCCTTTATCTCCAGCTGGTCCCACCATACCAGGGAATCCATTAGATCCTATAAATAATAAAGGGCATTCGTAGAGAAAATTCGTAATTTATTATTTAATAATAATATAATATTATTGTTTCCTGAATACCTATTGGACCACGATCTCCTTTAGCACCATCTAGACCATCTCGTCCAGGTGGTCCTATATCACCTTCGGGTCCAGGGAATCCAGGAGGTCCTTCGGGACCAATATCACCAACTTCTCCAGCAAGTCCATCAAGTCCAGGAGGCCCAGGTTCGCCGAATGGACCAGGAGGACCCTATTGATATAAAAAATTGATAAAAGAACAATAAACAAGATTTTTGAAAAACTAATGTTAATTATTCTAAAAATATAAAAGTTTTACGGAAGAATATCTGATAAATTTATTTACCGTATTTCCTTTGAGTCCAGGTAATCCCTGAACACCTTGATCCCCCTTTGGTCCTTGCAATCCAGGAAATCCATTGCGTCCAGGAACTCCTTGTTCTCCTTTAAGTCCTGGAATTCCATCTTTGCCTAATCCTGGTATTCCTGGTTCACCTTTTGCGCCATCGATTCCATCTCGTCCAGGCAATCCCGGGGGCCCACGAAGTCCAGGGGTACCAGTTTCACCCTTCTGACCCTTTTCAGATACTAGACCGGGTTCACCCTTTCTCCCCTAAAAATATTACACAAGTTTGTAGCAGTTCATGAACAGTTAACTTACACATTATTTTTCAATTAAATTATATTCCTTAAAATATTATGTAATCATAAAACGTGAGCTTACAATGGCTCCGGGGAAACCCATATCTCCCTTCTCTCCTGAGAAACCAATAGGTCCTGGTGCACCAGGTAGCCCATTGAAACCGCGGTCACCTTTAAGACCTTGTGGACCAAGCAATCCAGGCTTTCCTTCCATACCAGGAAGTCCAGGGAAACCTGGAGAACCTTTCTCACCGCGATCTCCTTTCAGTCCAGGTGGGCCCTCTTGTCCCGGTCGACCAGGAGCACCAGGGAAACCACGTTTTCCAGGATAACCTCTCTGCCCATCCATTCCAGGTTCACCGGGATCCCCTTTAACGCCTGGGAATCCAGGAAGGCCAGTCCTGCCAGGTTCTCCGGATAAGCCAGGCTCTCCTAAAATTTATGTGCGATTAATTAATTATTTATTCGTAAATACAATAGTTTTTTTTACGAGTTCTACTATACCCTTTCTTCCATCCATTCCTGGGATTCCTGCAACTCCTGGAGGTCCAATTGGACCAACCGGACCAGTATCACCCTTTTCTCCAGGTGCTCCAGGTAGACCATTAAGTCCTGGAGTCCCGGTGTCACCCTTTTCGCCGTTCAAGCCTACTAATCCAGCATAACCACGTGGACCGTCCTTTCCTGGTGGTCCAGGAAGACCACGCTCTCCTTTCTCGCCTGGTGGTCCAGTTAGACCTACACTTCCCTTTACTGAAATTCCAGGTTCTCCTTTAACTCCTTTAGGAGCGGCAGCACCAGGAAAGCCTCGTGGTCCATCGCGTCCTGGATCGCCTTGGAAGCCCATGACACCAATGTCACCCTTTTCTCCACGTTGTCCTGGAAGCCCTCGGGGTCCAACTGGTCCCGGAGATCCTATTGGTCCAATTGGTCCTGGAGGACCCTGGCATAATATTTAAAACCATTCATGCGCTATTATTTCTGATAAGCCATGAGTAATTTTTGAAGAAAAAGCAACGAAATGCTGCAAGATAATTTGTGTATTGTTGAATTCCCTGATAAATGTGACCAGATTAGCTTTGAAAAGAATATAATTTAATGAGAAAAATAGCGTTCCATCATAGACATGTGCTGACAGTTAACTAACAAGTGCTAATAGTAACAAAAAAAAAGAGACAAATTCAAAAGAAGAGCACTATCGTGCGCCAACCAGGATTGCTGTATTAAATTTTTTAAATTGCAATTCTAACATGTATTTTTAAATCTATTAAAAACTGATACTGCATAATGGTGCGGTCTTGTTAGGTTGAACAATTTCTAGGTACTGATAAGCGCATATCTATACACTAGCCGTGACCTCGTTGCCGAGGTCAAAGATGTAGAAGTTCCATATCAGAAGGATTTTTTATTAAACTTCAAAAATTACTAATATATTTATGCCACTATCATTGTATAAAGTCTTCATTCAATATTACTCTATATGTGTGTGTATGTGCGCGTGTATATATATATATATATATATATATATATATATGGCTGTATTTACTTACCGGGAGTCCTTGATCTCCTTTATCACCTGGGAACCCATCAGCACCAGGAGGTCCTGGTTCTCCCTTTTCACCAGGAGATCCTCTGTCGCCCCTTAAATTAAGTTCCAAGTTCAATGGTGGGCATTTACCTGAAATTTACATATCATAGTGTTCAACTGTTCAATTACGAAAAATAAAATATTGTCATTACGATGCTTACCTGGATCACCCTTGGGTCCATATAACCCAGGCTCACCCTTTTCACCAATCGAACCCTTAAGTCCTGGTTCACCAGCTTCTCCTTTTACGCTAGTACCCTTTTCACCTTTGTATCCTGGAGTTCCAGGTCTACCAGGAATACCGTCTTGTCCTGGGAATCCTCGTTCACCCTTTATTTATTAAAAGTGTACGTAATTGATATTAATTTATCCGTTGAGGTTATAATTATTACTGCACGAAAATTAAATTAATTACCGCCATTCCTTTCATTCCAGGGAATCCCTCCAGTCCAATGTTGCCCTTATCTCCAATGGGACCTTGTGGTCCCGGAGGTCCTTGTCTTCCCGGTTCCCCTCGCATGCCCTTATCACCCTTTTCAAATTTCAAACTACTCCAATGTACCACTGCTGGTGCACCTGATTCTCCTTGAGGTCCAGGGCTTCCAGGAATACCATCTCTACCCTGTAATTGATAATGAGTTAGCACATGATTTATCAGTATTTAAAAAAGGATTAGATCTGAAAGTGTACCGGCGCTCCTGGTGGTCCAATTACTCCTGGAAGTCCATCTGCACCAGGTTCACCAGGGAATCCGCGTTCTCCAGGTGGTCCTCGAGGTCCTATTACACCAGGAATACCGTCGAACCCTCGATCTCCTTTAGGTCCTGGATAACCAGGCAAGCAATCCTGACAACGGCCACCTATTTCGCCTTTTTCTCCTGGACTTCCTGGAGTTCCTGGGATTCCTGGACGTCCTGGTACACCAGATTCACCTGGAGCTCCTGCAACTCCAGGAGCTCCTGGTATTCCTTCCAAAGAATCCCCAGGAAATCCTCGTAGTCCTGCGTAACCTCGTTCTCCTTTTTGGCCTTTTTCACCATCCAATCCTGGTATACCGTCCATTCCTTTGGGACCCTATTGAAAAAAGAAAAATATTTAGCGCCAATCAAAAGCACTGGTAATTCAACGAATGGTTAAATAATATTTACTATTATCGAATGTCCTTTCTCTCCCATAGGACCTCGAGGTCCAGCAGGTCCTGGAGGCCCATCATAACCTCGTGGTCCAGTCAATCCTGGGAATCCTGTGAGACCAGCTTCTCCCTTATCTCCTTTTTCACCTGGTAATCCTTCCGGTCCAGGGGTACCAGGCACACCTGGCCCACCCTGGATACCGATTGGTCCTCTTAAACCAGGAGTTCCTGGATAACCGTCCGATCCTCTCGGACCAACTGGACCTGGGAATCCTCGCGGCCCCGGAGGTCCTGGAGGCCCAGGTCGCCCTTTACCACCCTGTAAATAATTTTCTAATTATTCTGTTTGTCACATAATGGAATGCAAAATAGAATCCATTAGCAATTTTCAGTAGATGTAAATATATATGAAATAACTTACACCAGGTGGTCCTGGGGGACCACGCAATCCTGAAGTTCCCGTAGGCCCATCGCGTCCTGGTTCTCCCTTCTTTCCAGGACGTCCAGGTAAACCATCCAATCCATCGTAACCTCGATCACCTTTCTGTCCAGGAGGTCCTGGGGGCCCTGAGAAACCGTCTCTACCCTAAAATAGACAATAATAATTTCAAAAAATTTTTCTAACCTACACAGAAAGTTCATCTTTTGTAGATAAATTTTCAACAAAACTTACTCGAATACCAGGAACACCTGGTAAACCCTTTTCTCCTTTCATTCCAACATCTCCAGGAAGACCGTAATCTCCCATTGGACCAGGTTCACCCTTTTGTCCATATGGACCAGTATCTCCCTAATAAATGCATAAAATTTAGAAAAAAAGTTATCATTAAGTTTCAAGATAACAATTATTTAAAAAGTTACCAGTTCCTACCTTGTCTCCCTTTATGCCTCTATCACCAGTGGGTCCTGACATCTCTTGAGCGGGCCCACTAAATGGGTATAGTGGTCCCGTGGAACCAGGCGGACCCCGATCTCCCTTCTGCCCTTTGTCACCTTTGACTCCTTCAAATCCGAGACCCATATTACCTTTTTCACCTTTAGGTCCTGAAGGACCCGGTGCTCCCTAAAATACAGTTCACGTTAATTGATATTAAATTGTTAATTATTTACTTTTAACGCAAGTACTTACGTATGGTCCCCGTTCTCCTTTCGGTCCAGGTAAACCATGTTCTCCTTGTGGTCCGGCAGGTCCTGGGGGACCTCTCACTCCATCGATACCGGGTTCTCCTTTTTGACCAACTGGGAAATTTCCGGCGAAAGCTGGTTGACCCTTGTTACCTTTTGGACCAGGAACACCTGGGAAGCCTCGAGGACCTGGTTCTCCAGGACGTCCATCAATTCCTCTTTCACCCTTTACAAAAGATGTTATTAATTATTATTTTTTAGTCAATTATATTATTTGATATTAATTACTCACATCCGTTCCGTTACAACCGTCTCGTCCAGGACGTCCAGCATTACCAGGGGCTCCTTGAATTCCCGGAATCCCATCGATACCAGGAAATCCTGGCACTCCGATGCTACCCTAAATTATTAAAATATAATATATGTTAATATTTAAATGCTATGAACATAATAAATATTAATTTTATTGATAAAAAAAAACCTACGCGCTCTCCCTTAGGTCCTCGAGGTCCTGGCTGACCAGGATCACCCTTCTGCCCATCTGGTCCTGGAAGACCTTCACCACCTGGGAAACCTCTCTGCCCTTTAGGTCCTTCCGGGCCAAATGTTCCTGGTGTTCCCTAAAATAAAAATAATTCATGCAAATAGTGATCATCGATGATCAAGGAAGCAAAATAAAAACTGCTAAACTTACTCGTGATCCTTTTTCAGCAAAACACTTAGGAACGCAGCATCCTGATCCCGTACAATTTCTAGGTGGTGTTGAACCAGGAACAGGAAAGGCCGTATAACTGCTGGGATAATTTTCTGAACCACTGTCATATCCTCTCTGATTTTGTCTGTATCCACCATAGCCACCAGACGCGTCCTGACGACCACCATAGCCGCCAGACGCGCCCTGACGACCACCATAGCCGCCAGACCCGTCCTGACGACCACCATAGCCGCCAGACGCATCTTGACGACCACCATAACCGCCAGATGCATCTTGGCGATTTCCATAAGAATTCGCCGATTCCGGAACATTTCCATATCCTGCTCCTGAACTTTCTTCACCTCCATAATAAGTATGTGAGGCTTCGGATCCATAGCTACCAGCTGGTCCTTGAGCTCCATAACCTCCTGCGGATCCTTGTGAACCATAACCACCATCGTATCCCTGTGAACCTTGACTCCCACCACCTACTTGTGAACCATGACCACCATCGTATCCCTGTGAACCTTGATTCCCACCAGCTATTTGTGGACCATGACCACCATCGTATCCCTGTGAACCTTGACTACCACCAGCTACTTGTGAACCATAACCACCATCGTATCCTTGTGAGCCTTGACCACCATAAGGATTTGAGGAACGGTTCCAGTCACCATCCCTTGATTCTGCATTCTCGTTTATAACACCTCCGCGATTCCCATACGACTTCGAATTTAAATCCCATCTATAAGATTCGTCGGTATGGTCTGTAATTAAAATTGAAAGTTTAGTTTTTTGAAAAATAACAAATTCCTTATACAGCATCAAATAATTAACAAAAGTAAATATAAATAGAGTAAAATCTTCAGGACCTGCCGAATAGTTTTCATCCAACGCAGCATCTTCGTCGTATCCTTCAGGTTTCGCGATATCTCCACGACCTACATGGAGAGGTACGACCGGCTTTGGTCTGCCTGCATACCTCGAGTAATTGTATTGCTAAATAAACACCATAAATAAAAAGTTTAGCAATGATTCAATAATAATAAAAAAAAAGATAATCCAATAATTAATCCTACAAGGAGCGACAGATATACGATTACAATTACGCGACTCAAATATCTCCAGCACGAACCGTAAACGTGTAGATACAGAATGAACTTTGACCCCACAATGATCACGGCTACTTGAAAGCCCCAAGAAGAAGAAGAAGAAGAAGAATCAGAGGAGACAAGCAGAATGAAAAAAAGGAATGCCTAATACTATTCTTAGTAAACTCCCCCCAAGTAAAAATAAATACAGTAGAATTCATGTCGCGTTGGCAAACAGCTCCAGCTCTTATCTTCCAGCATCCCTGCCGCCATTACCAAACATTTTACGACGACGCGATGACTCATCATTATGCTGCTTCCGAGAAAATGATTGTCTTGCTCCCGTTAACATTTTTACAATTTTTTTCTTATGGAGAAACGGCGCATCCACGGGAAGTGCACTGCTGATAACAGACACCCGTTATCACACGAAATGACAAGCTCAGTGCGGGGGTGGCGATAGGATAACGTCCTTTTAAATTTCCATTCATCGATCGAAACGAGCAACGAAGTACACGAATAAGTACTATCCTTTTATATAAAATAATAATAACAACAAACCCACATATCCAAAATTCACATGTGCTTCCAATACCTATCATAATTATGGTAAACTGATAGACCGTCTCGAATGTATAACGGTAACTGGATACTCGTAAAACGTCAAGCTGCGATCGTAATCATTAAGTGGAACGATCATCGCAGCTGTAAGACTACTATTAAGTCATTCCCATTCACGATCCTATCTCACGATATAAGTGTTATGCTGCCTACATGGGAATCTTCCCAATGAATATACAGCGCGTAACTGCAATTGAACTTTCGATCATTCGTGGCACGCGGCTCGCTCTAGAAATCGTCACACATATGATCTCGATCTTGATCTCAGATCGACGAAAGGACCTTGAGAGCCATTATGGGAAAAAAAAATACATTCAATGGATGCGGTCAATTCTTAACGTATAAACAGTTATCGACCGAATATAATGTTTGCTATTAACAGTGATAACCTCATAAGGCGAAATGATCCAATGCATAGAAAAATAACGAAAAAGAAAAACGCTATCGGTAAGACAGAAATCTGTTGTTACCGAGCGAGCATGTCAATGTATGGAAATTATAAATTCTAGTTAAATCTTATTTATCGGCAGTGCTCGCAGATAAATTTAATTAGCGACAGAGTTATTGGTGAATCGAGGCTACGTCTTGTATCAGATACGCAATGACTCTATATAACGGAGCTAACCCAATTTTCTTATTCCAGATATGAGATATCTTTTCGTGACGGTTCAAGAATCGTCCCTTTTATCGCGTCTTGTCGCCGGTCTTGGTCACCGTCGTGAAACACGGTTACGCAACCTCAGCTCGCGGGCTCGGACTACGAGGATTCTAAAGCATCTCGCTGCTTCATTTTTTTCCTTATATGCTTCGCGTTGACTTCTACTTCATTCTATTGCTGTTACTACTACTATTACTGGCATTATTATTATTGGTACTATTACTAATACTGTTGTTATTGTTACTACCTGCTCTACCACTACCAGTGCAATCTATCCTTTTCTTAGCTTACACAGATTTACTCCACCTTCGACTTTATCACCATGGCTACCTTAAAGTCTTTTTATTTCTCATTCGTTTCCTTTTTTTCGTTTCTACGTAGGTACCACCTACAAACACGAACACGAATCATGTTAACTCACCGTTTCCGACCAAGCGAGCTTATTTATTGCGTAAAGTGGCTCTCAAACGTTTCGAGTCTTTAGCATTATAGAAATAGCGTAACACCTCGCTAAATAGATTGAAGATACTCTTTTTTTTCTTCTTTTTTTATCAATTTCATAGTGCGAAATCAAACATAATTCGTGAACTTGACGTCGATAACGAAAGCGTTAGAAGTATTCATTATCAAAATTGTTGAAACTAAAAAATAATATTTCGCTGATAAGGAGATCAGATACTTCCGTATTGACTCTAATTTCTATTTTATTTTTCTTTAATCTGTCTAAGCGCTTTTCTTGCTTTCTTTTTTATAGCAAGATTACGGAAACCCGAATACTAGTTTCGTATGACAGTTTCATACAGTCGAGAGTCGATTACCGATTTTTTTTGTTTTACGCATTTACACAGGCTTACGCAAGATTACAAGACTGAGATATGACCCCGCGATATGCGGAACCGTGAAGAAAAAAAAAAATAAGAAAACAATGGACCAATCGGATCGGCACGTTTCCAGTAATATGTACTCGTGAACTATTTCCAGTAGTGAGTAACGGTTACGAGGGCTGGTGCATAAGGCTAATAAAATTAAGTTCTTGTGGGCGGACTGGTACTGTCCAGCTAGTGACAAACTAATGACAAAGACAGCATCGAATATTTTGCCATTTTCCAGGATTTCGAAAAGACCTGTTTTTCTTGTTATTTTCGCAAAAATTATGGCCCATGTGAAGGATGCTAAAACAATGGAAAGGAAAATCTCATGGAAAAAAAAAGATCTACCCTAGCTTCTGTATCTATGAATGAATCCTGGATGGTCGAGCGTCACCACCAATGAATGAAACGAGTACACGTTGTGAACCGGAACGCATACTGCCTATTTGTGTGTTTATGTGACTCCGGGTGGTTTGTGTCCCGTGTGGGGACAAGTACGCGTACAATACCATCGGCAAGTATTTCTCGTATGTGACCATAGTCCTTTTTCTCTGACAGTGGCTCTTGAACCGATTAACGTGTTAGATAATTTATTTATTTTTTTTTACGTACCCCTTCTACTACCACGAGGGCCAGGCAGACCACGGATGCGATCAATCTGTGAAAAAAAAAACAGCTGAATAGTATTTTTTTTTTAATTATGTTAATAAGGAATTTTTAATTTTTTTTTTAATTTGACTTTTGTTTCCGAGGATTAGTATTGCAGAAATTGTATCTACTTAGTATCCGACGACTGGCGGTATACGATAAGACTATGTCAAATGTTGGAGAAGAAGTAAAAAAAAACTCTTCAGGATAAGGTTGAAGCATTAGTTATCGGAAAGATGTAAATCAATATGAAATATCGTAGAAACGTTTATCAGTGACATAGATTGACAATAACGTTAAACGAAATAATGTTAATTCCGTTTATGTGAATAATAGGTTTGTCTTCTTTACTTCTATAATTATGAATTATGCACGCAGAGTGATTTGATGATCGTCACACACTTATGAGACATTAAGATTATTAAAAGATAATACGTGGGCTGTGTATTTAAGGGGTCTGTATATCTATAGCGATAAGCGTAGGCGAAATTAGCAATAAGACGATCCTGTAAGTCCATCACACGCTATACGCTGCAGCGTATAATCTCACATATGTATACCATACATACTAAGCAGATCCTTCGGCATCCTCGAAAGGGACGAATAAAAAAGAAAAGAAAAAAAAAATGCCAAAAAATCAGTATCTAACCACAAAATAAAAAGATGCTAAATAGCCTGAAGTGATGTCTACCAAGAAGATAATTAACCAATAGGAAGCATCCGAGAGAGTAGAGTTCATCCAATTTGGATCAAGTTACCCCAGCATCCCTCAAGATCGTATGTATAAACAAGAAGATAAAAAAGAGTTCTAAAACGAACATCGGTATATTTTTCTTTCCAGCAAGTAACAAACTCTGTAACGTGTTACCGTGTACCAGGGTCGGAGTTGAAATTTTTTAAGAAACGCGTTAAAAAAAAACAACGTAATAACTAAAAATTTACTCACCTCAATCGCAACCAGGTCATGTCGAGCTCCCTGTACCAGCGTTATTAGGGAGCCGGGAACCCTCCTGAACACAGTGCTTCAACTCCGTGCAGCCAGACAGACAGAAAATATCGCGCGACCGGGTACCGAGAGACGTGTGGACCGTCCCATCCAGGGAGGGCTCTGAATGAACTCGGAGGGAAGGTGGAGGCGGCAGTGTGAGCCACGCCAGCTAGAATTCCTCCGCCGAAAGGATCGGCACTCTCGGAGTCAGAGTCAGAGAGCAGCCTTTTCGAGCAGCGATTCTTCGAGCGCCTCCACCTCTTTCTCTCCTTTCTCCTCGTGCTCAAGCAATTCCTCCAACACCAAGAACAAGAGTAGCAGCAGCAACGGCCGCAGCAACGGCACAACCACCACCACCACCACTTCCTTGATTCCTCTTCTTCGTCTTCGTCTTCCTCTGGGGGCCTCCTCCTCCACTACCCCAGACCCTCCTCTTCATCCTCCTCCTCTATCCACCCGGGTCCCACTCGCTTACCCCTCTGCCTCTTATTCTCTGGTTCGTCCACTCGTTGCCGCTGCTGGCTCCTTCGTATCCACCTTCTTATCCTCCTCCGGGTTGGCAGCGAAGCCGAGAAGGAGACCGGTCGGCCATCTCACTCGGTGAGACTGTTGCGCGGTCGCTGAAGCCCGCCGCTTTGCGGACGACCCAAGGCAGCGCAGCGCAGCGCACGGGAGCGCACGGGCCGGCGCAAGGATACAGAAATACTCGCGCGAGTGCTCTCCTCGTCCGCACTGAATAAGCCGTGGGGCCCTTCGGCTGGCGACATGCTTCGCTGTGGATAGTTCGGTCCAGGACAGTGTTTATTGCTGCTGAGAATTTGGTGCCGGGGTACTGGGGCTCTCTCGAAGACATGAAGGCCGGCAAACCTGCCTTCCTCTTCTTCGACCGGAGGCTACCCGGCGTCTACCTCTTCGCCCTACTCCTACTTGGGATTCATCTTAGTGAACTTCCGACTTGCCAGGCTGTGGTGAGTACAGAGGTGTCCTTGACCGACCTACCCTCTTACTTTTAAAATCTTTGACTTCACATTTAACCCCCAAGATTAACCCATCTTCACATTCCTTAAGAATGACCTTCGACCCCTGTATCATTTGCAACATTTTTTTTTTCTCGAATTCTTCGAAAATCGACCGGTTCTTACACGTGGTTTGGCGACTTTTCGAACAACATGGGGTTGCACCATGGGGCCGGCTTGACAGTACTGTGCAACCTGTCATTGACTATCGTTGCACTTCTGTTATTCCCAGTAATTAAGATAACGTTACACATAGATAATGAAAAGGGAGCAGGGGTGGATCCAATTCTAATCTTTTTCTAGAAAAAATCTTCATGGATATTTTTAGTATCAATTATCGTAAACACACCCCCATATATATAGATATATGATCCTTTAGTAATATATGACACGAGATTAGGAGGTCGGCGACACAATGCACGAGGCCGATGATGGTTCATTGATATTCAACAATTAACATAGTCCGATTCATGCGAACGCTTTGAGGCTTGTCAAATAGAAACAATAACGTTATTAAATTATATTGATTTTTTAATCACGATACTTTTCTCGATATCGACGATATACTTTTCATAAATTTTATTCATTAATTAATAATTATCAACCAAACCCAGAACAATGTCTCTCGATAAAGTAGTCGCTTGAGATTTCCTGTCGCTTAAGGCTACCACGTGTGGGCGATTTCGACGCCCGATTGGTAGGCACCCTGCGCGCTCATGGAAATACACACAGGCAGCCACTGACCCAACCTGCCAATATAATACAGTCCACTCATAGAAAGATTTCGTCTGAATGGTCAATATATATATTTTTTTCAAATCTTAACCTAAAACCCTTGTGTAAAACCATACGACTCGTTGAGAAATCACTCAGGAAATTCATTGTGAAGAATTGATACACTGCATGGGGACAGGGTAGATATGATTTCCCTAGTTTCTGGAACGCTCATTTATCAGCAGTGAGTGACTGCTCGTATGGGAAGTATAACAAAGTTAAAAGAGAAGACCATCGCGTTATCGTTTCATTTAATTTATTATTTCCTCTGCTTCTCCTCAAACCGAATAATAACGATCATCGACCACGTGATTTATGTAACTACTTAATAAGATACCCCAATTACAATACCACAATGAAGAATAAAAACTCCCCATTGTTATCATATCTAATCAATGGATCATTAAAGATTTATGTTTCGTCATAATGAGATTTTCTTAATTAACCCACTAAGCCTTTAACGTTACACGAAGAGATCGTAAAGTCAAGACAAACTTTACAAGAACGAATACTCAATGAAACGATCATGTAATATGAGCGTAGAGCAATAACGATAACATAGTCATGGAACCAACAAAAGAATGCGTATGCGTAGAACAGAAAGAAGATGACGAATGAGAAGGACGCCGATGAATGGTTGGATGTTTGTTTATGGGCTATGCTCCGATAACCCATTACGGCTGATGTCAATTGGTTTTCCGAGAAGTCGGTCTAAAATTGAAGAAAAATAAAAAAAAAGTTCACCGTGTATGAAATGAGACTAGAGGGGAAAGGGGAGGTGGGGTGGGGGTGGGGTGGGGGTGGGGTGGGGGGTGGAGGCTGTGTATGGAAATCGAGAGGAAAAAAAAGAACCTCCGAATTTACTGAACCGTGCAAAGTTTATCGCTCGGTGTACTACGATAAGGTGTCCTCCTTCGCGGAATTCACGAATCTCCTCTACTATTAATCTTGCTCTTGTACTGTAAGGCGAAGATCTTATATGTGTTAAATCGTTAGAAATCACGAGATCCGATCATGGTTTATTTATAGTCTGTATAAGAATTTTTACCATCGCTGTTAAAAATCCCTTTGACTGGTTACACCATATTTGGATAAGAACAAAATATATGCGTATATGTTATATATGTATATACGCATATACATACTTCCGTATGTGTGAAAAAAATTATTACTAAATTATTACTAGTATCTTTCTAGTCTTCTACGAATCTGGGATGTTATTAAGGGTAGACGTAATCTCTTACGAAACTTGTAACCTCGATACTTTATCGTAAAACGATGTCGTGAGGTCATAGATCATATTCAATATTTAATTCATTCTCGGCATGGTGACTCCTTTGTTGCGACACGAGGGTTCGATTGGCAGCCCTTTTTCCTTACGAGAAAAATCATCTGATGGTTGATTAATTGATTGAAGCTTCGATGAGAATTAAAAGAAGCGTAAAAAGTGTAATAAATTTGTTTTCCCTTTGAATGATTTCGAGAGTCTGCTTAGGGTCTTGAGTGCGTGTAAAAAGGATGAATTTCAGGGACTCGAGTCACGTGGGTAACTACCCTCGAAGTTAGCTCGGGTATTCGTAAGTTTATTTTTGACATTTGACTCGTGCTCGTGGGGAGAAATGGAAGCTAGGAAAAAAAAAGTGTTTCTTTGTTACAAGACAGAACAGCAACTTGACTCTTTTTCAGAACTAAACCGAATGTCATTTGGTGGGGCCGTCTCGACCTGAACTAGAGGAACGAGGATAAGGGGACTGGCCCAAACTTCGGCTGGATCTTAGTATCCACCGTCTTTTGTATAATTCGAGCAGTGTCGGGATCCATGTATATGGCAGTGACCATAAGAATTGAGAAAATGAAAAATTAATCACCAAAAAAAAATATATTTTCGAAATATAAAAATGGGCCCGTTTTTAATTAAAAAAAATAATAATAAATTTTAAATCGCACCATTTCTTCCTGGCGACACTAAATGATTCCTAATGATAATTATCGACACCGGACAGCCTCGATGTGTAAATCCAAAGGCGAGGCCAGGTCATAGGCAGGTGAACGATAAGGATTATGGCACGCTTAGCCAAGGACCGATAACAGTAATAGGGCGCCTGTAGCGTCACGCACGTAGAGAAGTTGTTGAACAATAATTGTAATTTAATCGCGTGTCGCCGACACGGGCATTATTCGCAACGCGCCATAATGCCAGAGTCAAAAACCTCTTCGAGTCTAAATATTGATACGCGGCCATCTTGCACCTCAGAGATTCTCATCGCGAGGATCATAACCACCGTGATCGTCATCCCCGTCACGGAAATTGCGGGCGTCTTGCATCATCGCCGTTATAATAAAGAGGCCGGACTTATTTGGTCCCTTGCAACATATAGTAATACTATCATTATACCAATTCGAATAACGGTCTTTGTCGCTCATCTTCGTATATAATAAAATACACGGTGAAAAAAAAATAACAGCGCATACTTTTGACCGTGAAGTTAATCATCGTTACTCTTAACTGAGAAACCACTAGATTTCAATACGAAGAAATTATTAAACGTTCAACCGTCTGTGTATAAAAATTATCCAACTTATACAACAACCAATTTACATTGTCGTGCTAAAATAATCTGCCGATCATTAAACCATCCAATATCCACAAATTCTCTATAAATAATGTCAATGAAACTAATCATTTTTTTCTTCTACTCTCATATGTTTCAGATCTGTCGAGATTCTTATAAATGCAATTGTACCGGTATAAAGGGCTTGCCCGGTTATCCCGGAATTCCAGGACCGAGGGGTCGCGCAGGGATTCCTGGAGATACTGGACCAGACGGCCCACCGGGTCCCAAGGGATGGAAAGGAGCCAGCGGTGAGCGCGGTGGTACAGGCGAAAAAGGCTACAGGGTAATTATCATTATCATTATATAACATACGAAACGCATAAACATATGTGGTAAGGTAATAAAATCATCGGAAACCACAATACAAAAACAGATAACATAAACGCCAGTTATGATCCAATGGCGTCAGACAGTTTGATACCAGTAAAACAGTGCACAACGAACCGTTACGTCATACAATTTCGAGGAAGCAAAAAAATTTAAAAAAAAAGTATCGTACGATTCGCACTGGCTGATGTACTGTGTGTATATATATATTTTTTTTGTTCGTACCAAATGCATAAAACAAGGCAATCACGTCTCAGTCTTAATGACGTTAATGATCGTAAGCGCAGAGTCTGCGACGAAAATGTCATCCAAAATATGATCGTCGCACCATCTGTCCGCGGTTGGTCGTTCCTGTGGGAATGAAAGAGGAGATGAAAAGAAATTTGACGAGCATGACGTAACAGCGCGATGCTGGAACTGACGATGACTTCAAGTCAAAACGCACGTGACAATGCACACCGGGACGACGATCACCTGCCGACACTGTAAAAGGACGTAACGTGGGTGAATGGACATCGATACAAAGACACAGCGTATAAAAATCTATAATATCGATACCGTGGTGGCGATCGATAATTTGATAATTAAAAAATAATAATAATAAAAATACATACCCAGGAATTCGGTAGTGTGACGCGAATATTAGTTTGACGATAAAAATGACTACGCAGAGTTCAATCGTTAAGTCCATGGACACTGTGCGTGATGATCGATAAATGCAAACCTTTCACATCGATCATTGATCATCGTGTCCGTTGAGAATAATCTGAAATGGATGTCACGAGGTCATACGACTAATTTACGTAGCGTTAAGACGTGACATAAATACGTCACTTATGACTCGTATGCGTTAAGTCGTAGACGTACCGGCTAATTTAGATAAACTCAAGTAAGAACGTCGTGCGGCTGTACTGGCGAACTCCTCTTGGTTAATTTTCATCATGAATTCGCGAGCGGCAAACAAGTTTACGGCCGAAAGCGCGAGGAACGACGCCTGCGTCAATGTGGACTCGCGTATGGCTGACGTCATGATCCTTTCTCGGCCGACGCACGCAGCTTGTGTAACGCGCTGAAATAATCGTAGGAGCACTGCCGAGTGGCACAATTCTGGGCTTTCGGCTTTGCAAACTGTCCGTAGGCGTTACTGATAAATTGCACTATCTGCGACTGGCATTGATCCCTATCAACATGACAATTACCCACATACCCACATTATTAGAAGGGTTAATGAGCAGTGCTTTTATGGACGGTGATAAGGAATTCTTGAGGTACAAAAATCAGCGGCCATTTCTTTTTTGGAATTCTAAATAACGTCTTTGAGACTCTACAGAAAAATTATGAATTTTATATGTGAATTGCGAAATTATGCGTAATTCAAGCACAATGCTCCAATTGTGCATCGATACCTTATCACTGAGCGACATCCTGTATACTGTTGTCTGTCACTTGGACGTACGTTATAATGCACGGAGATGCTCCCGTTTCGAGTTTTCCGACACGAGCGCGACGTTGCAGATGATAAGGCGAGAGGATGTCGCGACTTTGCGGGGGTAAAACGACGCACTTCCGTTGATGCGAATCGTATCGGTTGCATATGTGAGTGCATTGCATATAAAATTAATTAAAATTAGATATACAGTCTGTATTCGATATACTTATTAAATTCGATCGATTGTGTACGTTAATGTATTTGGTATTGAAAATAATTCAAATCAATATACAGTATACGTCGTACGTGTTAAATTACATTGGGCGTATATCTACGAACGGTATAGGTATAGGATGATATAAACTATATGTCGCTTAGATCAGCAAGAATAGCATTGGGATCTTTTGTATGGCGGGCTGCACCGATAAAATTCCCTAGACAGTCGGAGGGACACGTTGAGGAATCCTACGAGAGTAGCAAAAGTGTCGCAAGGCGAATTCAGAAAGGTAGGGAAGGAAACTGGTAGAGTAGGATTCCCCGATAGTAGGAAAGAATCCTATACTGGTATTCCCTTACGCATAAAGAAAGGAACTACGGTAGAATCGACCTACGACGTCAGAGCAGTCGTGCCTGTCATTTAAAAGTACTAGACAAAATTAGGGCCACTATCGATTCCTCGAAAGGAAACAAAAAGTTTTCTCTCGAGTAGCAAGCGAGAAACGGTTGACGCATATCCTGCTAGGTTCGTTCGGGTGTTGACAACGTCCTGTTCTTTCTCTCTGAGGAACTCTCTCTCTTCCTACGGGAATGAATTTCTCTCTCTCTCTCTCCCTCTCCCTCCCTCTTGCTGTCTCGCTCGAGCTGAGAACAAGGGAGGAATCAGCGAGAGACACGCGTGCAAACGATAACGCACTTCCCATTGGACATTAACCGGATGCTGCGCAGTGATCTCATAGTCAGATACGTCGATACATAACCTAAAATTTTTTAAATGTAATAATATGTAACGTATTTTATTAGAGCGATTTGAAATACAATTTTATATTTTTAATATACGTTTTTGTTCTTTATAATTGTGAAATTGTATAATTTATTTATACTTTTACTAACCGGAAGTCGATATCTGCCTTCGATAGCTTCTTGAAACTGCATCACGCTGATTTGACGTCCGAGAAATTTTCATAAACAGCCTAAGACCCTGGTGGGTTAGCTAATATATAGCTGGAACTAATTTCACGGCTATTCTGGGAATAGTGTCTACGGCAACGTGTCTGCACCGTATGAACTCTTGTTAGCTTTTCGTTAGTCCAGACTCCGTCGCTCTAGACATAATAATATTTTACGGATCCTATAGGCACGAACCCCGAAACGTCAACTCTCTCTCCATGTAAGGCAGTCGTGTATTAATATACGGCAAAAAGAAAACTGAGATCAACCTCGGACGGTGCGCGTATGAAATATGCAGTCCATTAATTCAATCCTTTGATGTCATCTGATTCGGAACGATAAAATAATTCGAAACGTATATCGTATTATCGGTATGTCACTCGGATTATTTATACAGGCATTTTTGTCGATTTTGCTATTTCATGGTAAATAATTACCAAGTCGAAGTCAGAACTGCACAGGCCGGCCATGTGACACCAACTTCCCGTTCTCACGAGAAGACGGCGCGCATGTTTGCTTAGGGCTGCGACGTCACTTTCTAGGGAAATTAACAAAAGCCGAAAAGAAAACTGGAACGGCATACAGAGTGACGTATGACAGATTGCTGGCAATTTTTTTTTTCCCACGATCCAAATTTATTTTTTTTTTATTTTTCCAAAAGGCCCTCAGGAATCGCAAGAAATGTATACAAGACGGTAAAGATTTTGAATGTTTCTTTTTTCCCCCAACTTTCTTCCCTTGATCTCTATTTCTGGTCGGAAAATCTAAATTTCTAAATAAATAGTTCTCTCGCTCCTTACATTCCAGGATATGCAACTGAAACGTCAAACCCGTCGACTCGTGTACTTTTCCAGCAACAGGATTATACATATGTATGATTCATTTGACACTGACTTCACGCCAATTGGTATTTCCATTAATGCCCTTTATTCTACCGACTGTCTTTTACTTTTTTTTGACACATTTTTTTTTTATCACCGTCCCTCCCGTATCCTCAGGCTGAGTGCAGCGACGCATAGAAGCTTCTGTTTGCTTGAGACTTTAGTACATACCAATACACTGCAAGATCAGATTCTCTGTGTTAACTTTGAAAGCGTTTCCTGAGCGTCGTAGGCGTGAAACGAAGAATATGAAGGAAATGCGTATGCGTTACCACATATGAGTTTCTAGGTCAAAGACAACACTTTGAGAAAAAAAAATTCTTTTTTTGTATTGATACTCAATGCACAGTGACCTACATGGTACCTGCATGGTACTTACTATGACATAATTGATAAATTTAATTGATTATTAACAACGCGTTAATTATTATTAATTATCATTGTTCATATAGGGTGATCAAGGTCCAAAAGGATTCCCAGGGCCGGCGGCCAAAGATGTAAGTCAATTTTATAAAAGTTCATACTCAGGTAATTTTATATTATAAAAAATAAAAAAATTTGAGCTATATTATCCCTATAGGGAAAGCCTGGTATCCCTGGTCCCATGGGACCAGATGGACTGGATGGTTGCAACGGGACTGATGGTCGTGCAGGGGCACCCGGAATGCCTGGACCTTATGGACCACGTGGTCCACCAGGACCGGATGGTGCTCGAGGACCTGTTGGTGAACCTGGAGACGGTGGTATTAATTCCGTCGGTGCGAAAGGAATAAGTGGTATTCCTGGAATCGATGGTGAAAGAGGACTTCCTGGACCACAGGGTATACGTGGTGAATGGGGTTTTCCTGGTGAAACTGGTGATCCGGTAAGTTAAAATTAAAAAAAAAAATATTTTTGTCGATGATATAATAGTGAATTTTTTACTAGAAATTTTTATGCAATTCGTTTGAGATAGTCGTACGCATCTTCGCCTGCTCTTTTATCTCCCGTAGACAGAAGAGACTGTCGGCGATTCTTTAGGAACACTCGGAACCGACTACGTGAGCGCGCGCGAGCGGTTGTTTAAATCCTTTTTTTCCCTGAGAGCCACCTGCCCCATGAAGTATCGAGGATCCTCCGAGGAACTTTTTGCGGGCAAAGAGTAAAAATAAAAATGACAGAGAACCGGCTAAACGGATTCATTGAACGGGTTTGCGAAACCCTTATTGAAAACTGCCTTAATTGCTCGTCAAAGGTGCCGCCTAGAAATAATGCATAAAGAAATTCATGTCGATTAACATTGCCACGGATTAATTCATTTCGCATGTTTTTTTTAATTCTTTAATTTTTTATATTACAAAATGAAGTACCTAATAGCGGCACTGTAATCATTAATATTAGATTTCTTCTGACTGATAAATCTAATATAAGATTTACCCTTATCCGCTTTTGATATTAAACAGCTAGCAGACGCTTTTCTAGCATAAAGTGATAACGAACCACGAGGCGACATTATCGCGAGGTCGTCGAAACAACCGGGTGAAATCTGAAACGAGCTTCTCGACTGGCTCATGACATTTGCTGACCTGCTTGATAGCGATGATCTTTTCTTGGGAGTATTCTTTCGACTAGTCCCAGGAATATGATGATATTATAAGCTGACGAAAAGTTCCACGAAAATTAAATAATTTACGGGGAACCAATTGTTCCATTTTAGGGTTTTCCTGGTCCCGAAGGACTTCCAGGACTTAAGGGAGAGCAAGGAGACACCGTGTACGGAGTAAAAGGACCACCTGGTGAACAAGGAGACATAGGAGAAGCAGGACAGCCTAGTAATGGAGAATACAAAAAAACGAATCAATCTACACCCATTAGAGGGCACCAGGGTCCAAAAGGTTATCGTGGTGATGGCGGAGATCGAGGAAAGAAGGGAGAACCAGGAATGCGTGGACCACAGGTTAGATAAATTTAGAATGAAAAAAATTGATTTCATACAGATTTAGGTTAATTTACAAGATCCTATTTTTTTAGGGCCGAAAAGGTTTTCTTGGTGTTAAAGGGATGAAGGGTGAACAGGGGGATGATGGTCCCAGAGGTAAACAAGGTGCCCAGGGTCCCCTTGGACCTTCTGGTGAAAAGGGAGATAAGGGTGCTCCTGGTACTACTGGTAGAGATGGAGGAGATGGTTCGGACGTAAGAAAATTTTGTTATTGTTTTAAGATGGAATTTTTGTTGCTAGAACATGTCAGCTTGAATCTTATTGCTGCTAGAATTGTTTGTTATAACATAATGCTGCATTCTCTCGCGCACTACGATAACCCAGTAGTAAAACAAACGTAAAGGTGCGTTTACAATTTTTATGGGGATTCTAGGGAGAGCCTGGAGAACCTGGTAATCAGGGTGCTCCGGGAAGACAGGGAGCCGAGGGAGAACCTGGTCTATATATTCCTGAATTGGATGAGATCATTGTTGGTAACATTGGAGTTCAGGGCGAAATCGGTGAGTTTTTTTTTCCTGTGACAAGGATACCATTGAAGTTTATGCGTTGCCAACTCAATGTAATGCTTCGCGTACAATTGTTCTTGAACGAATTGCGTCAGCACAGTACATGAGACCTTTTATTATGGTATCTCCGTGTGAGATCATCCTACGACTGTTTTGATGAACGACTGTGCGATAAACTTAATATGGAAATGGACTTGGTTGCATTCATTGAATTTAATGTACCTTTTGTAGGTCCTCCTGGAGAACCAGGTCAACCTGGAACGCCAGGACTTCCTGGCAAGGTAGGATATATTGGACCACCTGGACCACCTGGACCGCCAGGTATTCCAGGGAAACCAGGACGAAAAGGATCTTCGATTAAGGGACAGCAGGGAGATGATGGTAATTTAATAAAAGTTTTAAGTATTATATGTTTTGTTGTTGCATTGTTGTAATTAATGATTCAATTTTAGGCTTGACTGGAAGTACGGGACTACAGGGTCTATCTGGGCGTCCAGGTCCACCAGGCGTAGTAGGGGAACGAGGTTTCCCAGGAAGCACGGTAGTGGGACCTCCTGGTCCAGATGGAAAATCTGGAATGAACGGTTATTGGGGTGCTCTCGGAGATCGTGGTGAACCAGGTGCACGTGGTAAGTATTCATTAAGATTTAAATTATATTTAATAATTATGGACTCAACTCGAATAAAATTTTTTAAATTATTTATCAAGGTCCCAAGGGCTTCCCTGGCAAAGGCGTAAGGATACAAGGTCCGCCGGGTGAACCTGGTTTACCAGGAACGCCGGGACGCCCGGGTCCTGATGGTTGGCCAGGTGTTCCCGGACTTAAAGGTTCTAAGGGTATTCGTGGAGACGATTGTGGCGTTTGTCAGCCAGGTAAAAAAATGTATTAATTAAAAATTCTCAATAGAAAACAAATTTTCCTGATTTTTTAAATATATTCGAAGGACTCGTTGATAATTTAGATATTTCTTACCATACAGGATTTCCGGGGTCAAAGGGAGAGATCGGCGATTCCGGTCTAGACGGATATCCTGGTGCGCCCGGATTTCCGGGACTTCCGGGACCCAGAGGTTTTAAGGGAATTCAAGGAAATCCTGGCATTCAGGGTCCTAAGGGACTTGAAGGTGCCAGCGGTCGCCCTGGCATGGCTGGACCACAAGGACCGAAAGGTGAACCTGGAAAAGTGATTTTGCCTCCAGAAAGTGAGATGATCATACCTTCCGGAGATAAGGGAGATAAGGGATTCCCTGGAATCGAAGGATTCCCCGGTATTAAAGGTCTGCCGGGTCCTCGTGGAGATTATGGAATTATGGGAATGAAGGGAGAAAAGGTATAAAATAATGTTCATCTTATAATACTATGTAATCTTTTCACTTTTCTAGTAATGACTGCAAATTTCTTAATAGGGCGACTATGGTCCACCGGGAATTTCCGGAAAGAATGGTATTCCAGGCCGAGATGGAATTCCAGGAATGAAAGGTGAACCTGCCTCAATTCCAATTGAATACCTTAAAGGAGATGCTGGATATCCTGGAGCGCCAGGGGACAAGGGTTTCCCTGGAGATATGGGAGGCAAAGGTGAAGCAGGAGATTCGGCCGAATATAACGTATTAACGAAAGGCGATAAGGGATACAAAGGAGAACAAGGATCCTACGGTATTTGTTAATATTCGTAATAATTAAAATCTTTGATTAATTTTACATAATTAATCGTTATATGCTTTAAACAGGATTCGATGGATATAAGGGTACTCGAGGTCGACCTGGTAATAGGGGTATAGTTGGTCCAACAGGACCAAAAGGACCACAAGGAATTTCTCGCCAAGGTCCCCCAGGACTTAAAGGATATCAAGGAGTTCCCGGAGATCATGGACCACGTGGTCTTCCTGGTAAAGCTGGTTTCCAAGGACCTACAGGATTACCAGTACGTAATCACGTATTTCTGTGACAACGATTATTGAAAACTATATGCTTAGTAATTATGGAATTATCAGGGTCCTCCGGCACAAAAAGGAGATCGAGGAGATCCTGGAACTAATCTCCTCTATGGAGACATTGGAGAACAAGGGCCAACTGGTGCTAAAGGTGAAATTGGTTTCCCAGGACCCGAAGGACCTCAAGGACAACCCGGTATAGACGGAGTAAAGGGATTTAAGGGCTCAAAGGGTGCACCAGGTTATGCAGGGCTGACTGGTCTGCAGGTAAAATTGTTGACATATATTATTAGAAATATTGTTAGAAATTTTTAGTATTGTGTAATATCCCATATAGGGATCGAAAGGTCAACGCGGTGACAGTATTCAGGGTAGCAGAGGTTACCCAGGAACTCCAGGTATGCCTGGAATGCGTGGACAAATTGGAGACAATGGTGTCCAAGGTAAAAATATTTTTTAAATTATCCATCTATATTAATTATTATAATGTTTTCTAATTACTTGTATTATTTTATTTAGGACCCGATGGCACACCCGGATTTGAGGGTATGAAAGGATTGAAGGGTGAGATAGGCCCTGTAGGACGACAAGGAGAAGATGGCGATATGGGCCCACGAGGGTACACAGGAATGGACGGATTACCAGGAAGGCAAGGAAGTCCTGGAGAGGAAGGTGATGTTGGTGAACTAGGAGAACAAGGTCCTCGAGGCTGGGATGGAAATGACGGAATCCCAGGACCTTTTGGACCCAAAGGAGAAAGAGGAGACTCAGGGCTTCCAGGAGTTCGAGGGCCGATAGGTCCTCCAGGAGCCAAAGGAGTTCGTGGTGACGATGGCTTTGATGGTCCAGATGGTCCTCCAGGAGAAAATTCATTCAGCGGACCACAAGGAGATTTTGGTGATCCTGGATTTATAGGCGAACCAGGACGTCCTGGAAGAAGGGGATTCGATGGCCAGCCAGGACTTCCTGGAGACCCAGGATTATCGATAGATGGTTATGATGGTGCCATGGGACAAAAGGGAGAACCTGGCCTTGATGGCTACGATGGTCCTCCTGGGCCAAAGGTAAATAGTTAATAATTAAACATATCATACAAATGTATCTTGGGATTCGTAATTATACAGGGAGAAATTGGTGACATGGGCCCTGATGGAATACCAGGTCAAGTTGGAGATCGTGGTCCGAAAGGATTTCCGGGAACTCATGGACGTGATGGAATGGATGGTGTGAAAGGTGCCAGAGGTCCAATAGGTCCACGTGGATTCAATGGTTTCAAAGGAAAACGCGGCTTAGAAGGTGATCCTGGAAAAATGGGATTACCAGGTAATAAGAAATAAATCATTAATCGTTTGAAACATGATTAATCGATATATAAGTATACATACATATTGGATTGTACACCTCTTAGTGCATAATAGGAATATTTATTTCCCTGAAATTATAGGATTCCCTGGTGACCCTGGACCACCGGGATTCCCAGGAACAACTGGTCCTCCAGGCCCTAAGGGTGAACTAGGAGAACCAGGGTTCCCATCGTATGCTGAAGCTACAAAGGGAGACGTAGGTGACAGCGGAATGGACGGACTATTAGGAAGACCAGGAGATCGAGGTGATTTAGGATTCCCAGGACGACCAGGAAGAAAGGTATTAATAATAATTAATAAAAATAAATTAATAATAAATAAAAGTAATTTTTATATGATACCAGTTTTTAATTAATACAGGGTGAACAAGGGGATATTGGTTTCTCAGGCAGAGACGGTATTTTAGGTCCTTCAGGACTTAAAGGTCTCCCAGGAGATCAAGGACCTTCTGGATTACCAGGTAAAAATGTTATAATAAATGAAATAAGATTTGCATAACATATAAACTTGTTATCAACACACATATAAGCTTCTTTAAAATTCATTGGCACTCGAATTTTGATAATGAGGCCTTACCTCTGTCGCACCTCATAATTACTGTCACGCGTATCCGCATTTTTATGTCAGCAAGGAGCGGAGAACAAATGATAAAGTTCGACTGAATAATAATTAAAAATTTTAGTCTAGTTGTTACAGATTCTCAATGCAACTTTCACAGTCCCGAAATTCAAATGTCATCACATTGCGATACGCAAAGATCTTTCTTTGCTAGGTTCATCCTGTTAATCAAATAGGAAACGTGTATTATCATTTCCTCAGTGTTCACAAATATCAACCAATATTATTTTAACGCGATCTGGCCAATGTATTCTAATAGGGTATAATACTAATTATTAGGACTTACCGCTTAGGCTCTTTTTCCAATAACTGACTTTCCTAGCGACAGGTTACTCTCATATAGCGTCAAATCGTACCCCCTCGCGTCTATACAAAACTGAAGCCTATGTTATTTACAGTTTTTACTTTCTACCATAATGATACTATGCCACTAATTTCTTGAAGTAACTGACTCCCTCTTTTTCTGTGTTCCTCAATCACAAATTTACCCTTAATTATAATTCAAAGATTAAGAAGAAAGTACGATATACAAATTTTGTGTATAAGCAATGGAGGTTGCATTGGTAAGATAAATGATTAAATAAAATTGTATTAACACACTCACCATTTATCAGGATTGCCTGGACAGTTTGCGGAACCTGGTGAACCAGGACTGGCGGGCTTAAATGGACTTGCGGGAAAACCTGGTAGACCAGGACAAAAAGGAGCTCCTGGAGAATACGGAATTACCGGTGCTAAAGGAATTCCAGGAGATATAGGGCTCAGCATCCCTGGACCGAAAGGATTGCAAGGAGATCAAGGTTTATATAATTATATACTTAATTTAATAATAATGATAGTGGTGTATTTCAGTTGGTTACCTGCTTTTTATATTCCTCAATTTCTTCAGGTCCCAGGGGATATCCCGGATTTCCAGGAAAACCCGGTTTTAGAGGAATCTATGGACTTCAAGGATACACAGGACCAAAGGGATACCGTGGTGAACCCGGCGTGTCGGCTACAGCCGCCAAAGGGGAACCTGGAGAAATAGGTCGGGCAGGAATTGACGGTCGTCCTGGAGAAAAAGGTCGCCAGGGAGATGACGGACAACCAGGATTCGATGGTTTCGTGGGATTAAAGGGAATTCAAGGAGACGTTGGAGAACCAGGACCGGTTGGTGCGCCAGGAGTCAGAGGACCTAAAGGACCTAAAGGAGATCGTGGAATCAGTATCTTCCCACCATTCCCAAGACCAGGGCCGCAAGGAGACGTAGGATTTGTAGGACTTCCAGGTATTTAGTTATAAACTCAAAATCTTGATATCGTTTGTAAAAAAATGTCAACTAACCAATGCCAATCGAATGTAGGAATCCCTGGACTACCAGGAATGATCGGTCCACCTGGAAGAGATGGGCTCCCAGGACGTGTGGGCGAGCCCGGTATGATAGGACTGCCAGGAATTCAGGGTCCAGACGGAAATATCGGCGAGGCCGGTCCTAGAGGTCCAGCAGGTGCTGTCGGTTATGCAGGAATTCCAGGTATCTATTCCGTTCATGAATTGCCATACGACGTCATCCTAATCCTCAGTTTCTCTTCTAAGGATACCCTGGACCACAAGGAGACCCATCACCACCTCCACCAGGACCACGTAACAGAGGTTTCCATTTCGCAAGACACTCCCAATCTGAGATGATACCGCTTTGTCCAAGAAACACTGTTAAACTCTGGGATGGATTTTCATTGTTACACATCATGGGCAATGGTCACGCCTTTGGCCTAGACTTAGGTAATAGATCAAATTCATAGTAAAAAAATCTAAATAAACTACATCCATACTGCATCCCCCAGGTACGGCCGGAAGTTGCGCAAGAAAATTCTCGACAATGCCATTCACTTTCTGCGACCCTAACAACGTGTGCAGTTACGCGCAGCGCAACGATTACAGTTACTGGCTAAGCTCAACGGAACCAATGCCAATGACAATGGCCCCAATTCCAGCACCGGAAGTCGGCAGATACATCTCAAGATGTACAGTGTGCGAAGCTCCCACAAGATTAATCGCAGTACACAGTCAATCGATGGCTATACCCGAGTGTCCAGGGGATTGGGAGGAGCTCTGGATAGGATACAGTTTCCTAATGGTAAACGAACCCAACAGTAAACCAACTCAGCATTAACAAAACAATCCCAAACCATGAACAGCAAACAACTAATAATTCCAATTTCAGCATCGCGACGCCGGTGCGACGGGCGCTGGCCAATCACTGGTCTCCCCAGGTTCCTGCCTGGAGGAATTCCGTGCGCGTCCATTCATAGAGTGCCGAGGTCTGGGCACTTGCAATTACTTCTCCACAGCAACGTCCTACTGGCTGGCAACAATCCGCGACAACGAGATGTTCCGGAAGCCGTTGCAGCAGACCCTAAAGGCTGATCACACGTCGCGCGTCAGTCGATGCGCCGTCTGTCTACGACGTCGTGTCGCCGAAGAGGAACGTAGCAATTTGCATGAATTCTCAAGAACGTCCCAGAGATATCAAGCACCTCCACCGGCATCGCCGCCAAGGTATCGAGTTTCCCAGGAAGCACAGATACCCACCACAGGTAATCGACCATACTACAGACATCAGCAACATGGCGGACGCAAACAACCTGGTCAAGGTGGCAGACGCATCCCTTACAACTACCGTAGACGAGGACGCGTAGGCAAGCCCAGTCATCCAGTGACCAAGGCATAATGATTCCAAGATAGAGAAGAACGTGTTCGAAGGAACCTTATGTATATAAGACGCGTAAACGATGTCGGTAGTTTAAATTATAAGACCGACTGCCGTGCCATAGATGCGATATTGCCGCCAGAAGCAATTCGGCGTGTCGTGAAACAAAAAAAAATTTAATTAAGTTAACGCATGTAATGCCGATGTAAGTGTGTACCAAAAGTTAATAAAATTACTTTTATATAAGTCTATAAATTGAAACGCGGCTTTAAACGCTCATCTATCCCTACGTGGATTCCCCGACGTCAACATCCTATTCCGTCTACCCCTTTTCCCTAACAACAACAAAATATTCAGAGTCTGAAGTATCCATTACTCCCCCCCCGCCCCCCCCCCCGTTTACAATCAGTCACGGATCGCACCAGCAACAATGAGGACACACGTGTCGGTATTATATTTATATTTATAAAATTATTCGTCATTAGAAAGCACATATGATCTATTTATGTGACATAACTCATTTTATATATATATATATACATATATATGCATACGTACAAATATATGTACAGATGCATACCGTGCCGGCGTCCCGACCCCGCTATCTCGCGCGACCGACGAGAGGAGACGCGCGGGGCTCCTTATCGATTCGAACGATTGTCTTTGTCGGGAGCAAGAAAAATAAAACGCAAAGACAATACGCGAAGCGCCCAATACCAACTTTCCCATGCGTCGCTTAATCACGTCGCGCAAACGTCGCCGTCGGTAAGATACTGCGGGACAAGCGCGAAAGGAGCGCGCGCGGGGACGCCTCATATATGTATGTTTATGTACACGTGTATGTAAGCATGCTCATATACATATATACATACATATGCGTGTATATAATTAAATATTGTTTTTATTTATATAACAACAGACGTCGTTTCAAAAGTAATTTAGTGTGCATCTAGTACCCAAAAAAAAAGAACAAAAAACTATTATTAGCGAGCTACGCAAAATAGAAGGTCTTGATTCGTCCTTTTCCATCTTGCTTTACATACAATAGACATATATACGCAATAAACGTATATACATGTATTCATATAAAGGTATACCTGCTTACTATCCAATAGAAATATACATACGCCAAGTGTTCAATAATAATAATAATGTAATAATAATAATAATAATAATAATAATAATAATAATAATGATAAAATAATTCTTAATATTACAATATAGTATTCGTAACAATAATATTGGTAATAATTATAATGATGTCAATATTGATATAATAATAATAATAATAAAATAATATAATAATAGTTATTACAATAATTAATAATAATAATAATAATAATAATAATAATAATAATAGTTATAATCATATTAACAACAACAAGTATTCTTTGTCACATTTTGGTTGCAGATTCTTACAATCACAAATATATTATTTATAATATAATAGTCAAAATGGATGTTAAATTAAGAAGAAAAAACGTGATAGTGCTCTATTTTTTCCTGTGTACAATAATTAAACCTATAAATAGTTCTATGTTCAACAGCCAGTGGTATAATAAAGTATACCTTTGAGGTACCTACGTAGTTTCTTTCAGTGATACCGGAATACAATGGCGAGTACGGTTTGCGCGGCACTTTCGAAAATTCGCGAGGAAATATAATACACTTTATCAACACGTACATACGCATGCGTATATTAATATACATATATGTATATATGTATATATATATAATAGAGCTCTTTTATCATTCATTTATTTAATCATTATTTTTTTCCTTCGCGCTCCTCCCTTTACATTGCGCCAACGTACAAGGCGCAACAGCGGCTGGGCCCTGGGGCCCCTTTTCCCTCTCACTCTTTTGTCTCTCGAAAACTCTCCTTGTCAATAAAAAGCGAACAAAAAATACGTGCCAAAGGGGGTGCATAGATTTCTTTTTTAAATTCTGGTCCATGACGCGCTCTCAAAATCATCCGCCATGGAAGGTACTGGGGTTCATCTCATGCCGGCCAGTTTGGCGAGTTATAATGACGCGTCATATTTTTCTCTTTTTTCTTTTTTTTTTTCTTTCTTCAAATCATTGTCTTGGATCATCATAAAATTTTCTGTTATACATTCGTCCGACTTTTACAATCGATATATATATATATATATATATATATACACGCCATATATATATACATACATAACTCGAAAGTGTCACGCCTTTTATCATCGTCATTGTACCCAACGATACGTATCTGCATATTGTTGTGTGTATTATTATGTATGGTATGTATGTATATCCGTTTTCTATGTACCCCCTGCGTTACCACGTGTGCGCGTATCACATGCACGAGCGCGTCCATTGTTATTACTATTTTGTATCGCAAATACATTGAATTTAACAAAACGAGTATTGAGTTACGTATCGAGAAAGACATAGAGGAAGAGGGAGAGAGAGAGAGAGAGAGAGAAAGAGATAAAGATAAAGAAAAAGACAGGGAAAGATAAGAGTACGAGTTACTGCTTTTTCTTAGTAATCCGTGCAATTTCTCGAAATTATCAGTAATCATTGTCTCTTATCTATCCCAGTATTGCTCATGGATATAAGCATGAAGACACGCACACGTGGATATTCATTTATGCAAATGAGTAAGTTATGTGTACTGCGCGTGTTGTGTTATGTTCGTTGTGTGTGTGTGTGTGCGCGCGCACGCGCGCGCGTGAGTGTTAAACTTTATTTCTCCCCCAAATCCCGATTGTAATCATATAGCCCCCCCCCCTCCTCCTTGATCCCCCCTCCCCTTCATTCCCCGACCGTCTCTAACGCTCAGACATATATTACATAGATTTCGTTATTTCGCAAAGGTACAAGCCGCAGTCACTCGGACAGCAATTTCTGCAGCAGCGACGACTTCGGATCACCTCGGGCCACCTCCTCCATAGTAGTCTGTAAATAATTGAATAAGAAATTTAGAATTTTCGTTAATCGCTATTGAAAAAAAGATTTAAAAAAAAAGAGTCACAGAGTGCTGATCACGTATATCGCAAGCTTTGATCGTGGTCTACGATTGGCGGCAATTTTTTTTTAACTAACCCCCACCACTAGCGCACTAATAATGACAAAGAAATTTGCGAAAGAAAAAAAAAAAATTGCCGCCGCTGCTTCATTTTTTCTTTAACGAGGATCATAGTCGCGGGTAGTCGTTTTGCGGGATTCAAATTTCCCGCGAAATCCATCGACTCGGAGAATCGACTGAACACTCGAAAGCAGATACTGATGCACTGTTAAGCACGCGATACGAATACGCATTGGCATGCTATCGCCTGCAAATTAAATTGTATACCGAAATTATTACCGAAAGCAGTTTTACACGATTAAAGCATTATGGCACGGATCAGATTAACGACGTTTACAAGCGACACGAACGGGTTACTTTTAGACATTGTTTCACGTGGTACACGATTTATTTTTTTTTGTTCTCCGACGCTTGCGATACCCCCTTCACAGAATTTATTCAACCGACACGTCACGCTATTGGCTCCAATAGACTTTCCGCACGAATATCTTTTTTCGAGTGATGAAAACATGACAATTTTTATACGGACAGTCGTAGGCACGAATTAATCTTGTATCCGCCATGTTGAATATAGACTTCGTTCACGAATGACTTAAGACGCTCCTATGGGTTTGCAACGGTTTACTAATATGGAACTGAACATGCATTTGGAGAAGATACTTACTAAGCGCAAAAGGTTCACTTTGGTCGACTGTGAAAAAGCATTACGAAAAAAAATCCAGGATAAGGTGAAGGGCCCAGTTACCGACAAGGAATGGTCATCACCGTAGTGACGATTTAGGATCGTCAAAAACCGGAAGACGCGTAAGCTTCCTTCGTATCCCCCGATAATACTGGACGATTAGAATGATAGGATTTCCTGAGAAGGTAACTGGGACATTTACCTTAGGTAAATTTCAAAAAAAAAATTTACGCGCCAATTTTTGAATAGCTTTACATACAGTGTCCGATGTTTACGTGGATGCGTATGAATTCCGTGTTATTACGTGTCTCTGCTGTTGTTTCCTATACAAAACGAGCCCAAAAAAAAGCTATGGACACCATCACCCGTCGTAGAGTCTATTGTTTCACTTTTTATGCTTTAATCATGCCGAATCATCGGTTTCAATTGGCTGTACAAGAGAACAAAAAGAATTCCAATGATTCGACCGATCCGATCGATTAGGATGCGAATGCCAAAGAGAATTCAGGGAGATAAGTAGTGGAGGGAAATTGTCGTGAAAAGCGTTAGAACTCTCGTGTTATCAAAAATCCTCAAAACTGTTGTTTTACAAATTTTTTTTTTTTAATACTACAAAAATTTCTACACCGTGTTCCCTTGTGTAGGCTCGGCACTATTTATGGATGAATTAACATTTATTGGGAGTGACGCAAGTTTTGAGGTTTTTTTTTTGTTTTTCATTGTTTTAGTAGCGAGATAACAACGATTTAGTTCACGAATTTGCAAAAATACTCAACAGACTACGCTAACCTGAAAACAAAATGGCAGAGAATAAACACCATGAAAAAAATTTTTTTTTAATCAGCCACAACTATAGACAGAGCAAATCGATCGACAATAATTAATTAGAAATAGCGAATTGTTGATGAAACGCTGCGACGTCGATACGCCTCGTTAACAGTTAACAGAAAAAGAGAAAGAGAGAGAGAGAGAGACAGAAATAGAGTTCGAATATATTTCAAAAGAATGATAGCGAGCGAAACTCTTTTTTTATTTACTTTTTTTTTATTATTTCCAACATATCACACGTCATAAGGATCTGCTGTATCGCACGACTGATCAATGCACGAGTTTCACTCGCAACATTCCCGAGATGACGAACAATCGTGCACATTAGGTTTTATTTTTTTAATCCTACAACTGCCAAATGCTTTCCTGTATTTCTCATCCGTATCTTCGCGATCAATCGTCGAGTTATAAACGCGCCCAAAATTTCCGTTTGACAACGTATCTACAACGACGTCCCGTAGGATCGTTGAATCACAGTGTAAAGTCAGATAGCGAATTATCAGAACGATAAATCGAAAGTTCGCGTAAAGCGATAAGAACCGTAGCGAGTGCAGAATAAAGTTTCACAAATGAAATTCAGTACACCGTGTATAATTTGTGCCAAGATAAAGATCCTCGTGGCACGTGCGAGAAATTAACAAAAAAACATTTGCGTTATAAAAATCCCAAATAACTTGTAACGCCGCGTTTTCAAGTGTACGATAACGATGAGGTCACCCGTTATAAGAAAAAAAAAAAAAAAAATTATACGTCCAGCATAAAAAGTCATTATTTGTCATACCAGATGGCAGCTGTGTTAGGATTAAAATTGTAATCGAAGCCAAGCGAAGATAAGTAATCATAGAAACAGTAGTATGGAAAGTGAACAAAAAAAATAATAAAAAAAAGAGCATACGAGAAAAAGATGTACAATATAGAAAAAAAAAATCTAAAAAAAGTGTCTGTGAGGAAAAAGAGAGAAAGAGAGAGAGAGAGAGAGAGAGTAAGAAGAAGTACATAAAAATAATTGTCGGAAGGGTCTTACCCTGGAGGACGTGGGGGCGGTTCCTGGCCAGCTTTTGGCGGGGCCATCGCTAACCACAGCCTCACCTAGTGGGGACATCGTAACACACGCGTTACCATAGTCTCTTTGTACACGCATTGCCTTTCGGCGAGAATTGCCCTCCTCTATATAAAACAAAAAAATTCCGGGTGGGCCTGGCGTCCTGATTGGAGGGTGGGAATTTATATTCTTTTTAAGGGTGACAAGCATACCCACTCGCACGCACAGTCTCACACCACACGCACACGTTTCTTCCATGTATTAAGTGTTACGCAACCCCGTCTCAGCAAGCCCATCCGGGACGGTTGGAGGGGAGGAAAAATACAAAAAAAAAAAGAAAATCCCAGGAAACGCTTCTCATGCACGCGTTTCCGGTGACCGGTCGTCGCTAAATCATGACGTGGCTGCCGGGCGACTTTGCCCTCGCTGACGACCGGCGTATTCCAATTTTAAGACTCGTCCACAAAGCACCAGTGAAATATTTACAGTACGCCTCTCTGCGTGTCTCGTAGTTATTTTTTTTTGCACGACTGGCTCGATCGCAGCCATTAAAAACTCCCCATGTGATGTACATATATATGTGCTGATAGAAACGAAATCGATAGTATCGTACCTAGTGATCTCTATGTGGGTAATAATCGTACTGTACACTGCTGGGATTATATGTACAGTGGTGGGAGGCAGGGTATTGTAAAAGTGTCACGAGAAGCCTTTACTCCTAGAACGGACGAAATCGTTATCGCAATCGGCGACCTGCTCAATAACGCGCAGAGACTTTTATTTTTTCTTTGCGCGCGACCGCAGGACCGTCATTTTGAATCGTAACACGCGTAGCTAAAGTAGCAGTACTATTAGCAGTATAGTAGTAATGGGCAGGAAGATAATTGGATTTTTGGATCTCTTTGTCGTGTTAAGTAGAACAAGAATTTTGAAAAAAAAAAGATAGAGGTAATAAAAATTACATCCTCGTACATAGCCTGTAATACTTTTCCACAGCAGTTTGCATCGCTGTAGTGATTACTGAATTAATTGAAAAAAAAAAAGAAAAAAAATTTCCTCCCCGTTGCTCAATCGTGATCGAAAATACTTTAATGCAGTGAAGTAATATCATTAAAAAAAAAAATGCAAATTTTTTTCATTTTTTCGCCCGGAAAAATAAAGAATTAGTATCAATCGCTTAACCCACCTGCGGAAGACATCTCGAAGGTAAGACCAAGGGCCTCAAGGTCGTCCTGAGATACTTGACCAGCCAGGTTATTCTGTATGTTGTTGGGTACCCTCTGCTGTTGCTGCTGCTGTTGCTGTTGCTGCTGTTGCTGCGTGCGGGCCCCGACAATCGCCCTAAGCTCTTGCCGTACAAATTCCGCCGACGTCATATTGCCCGTGCTACTCGCATTACCTGTGACGACAAAGAACAAAGGCATGAAGACAAAAGTGCATATTCGTAAAGGTGACAAATACGTTCAACATTAAAAGAAAAAGGACAATTTCGATTCACGGTAAAGTTTGGGTTTTGGTACAATTTTTGCGATGCCGACGCATTTCGAATTTCTTCTATTCTCAAATGACTTCGGCATACTTAGTTGCTTTTTGTGTAATCACACAATTACGGCACCACGCGCACGCCTAATGTAAACGATACGCAAGTAGGAAAGTGGGTGTTTCGTTTTATTGCAGACAAACATTTACAGCAGACATTATATACCTATTTCGATAATGATTTCGAAGTTTTGGTATACTTTCGTTATCGCGCCTCTCCATTAGTGCACAAGTCACTCTGACGACTTATGGATAAGAGGCCTTAACAGTAAAGTACATTAAAGGATATTACATTACATTGATGAACATCGAGTATGAGGGTGAAAAGGATGAATGACAAAGCTGTAAGACCGTCGGATATTTTGGCTATTATTATCACTTTTTTTTTTCTCCTTCTTTTTATACTTAATCCTTTTCCATCGATCATTTGTTTTTTTAAAGCTACACATAGTAATTGACAGCTTGCTTGTCTCACGGACATAGGCGAATCGTGCAACGTGTGCTGATTGTAAGATCTGATACCGTGCATCGTGGTATACTAATGCTCTTTGATTACAGTGCATAATAATACTACGTGTTATCACGTATGTCCATGATACTGATAATACAACTTTGAGTCCTTCGTTACACAGATTCAAGGATTTTCTTCAAGGATGATTTCTTTTTCTGGACTCATTATAGAATTTAAAAGAAAAAAAAAGGGAAATCCAATATCATAATTCTTATTAATCGCGTTACAATATCTTCTGTCAAGGTGTCAAAGTTCAATCGTCCGTGTAAGAATATCCTTGAGTACACAAAAATCCATCCAGTTTTGGTTAACGAGACATTGTTATTTGCACCAGTCGACGTAACGTAATCTGTCTGTTCTTTCGTCATTAACGTTGCCAAATTAGTACAGGATGATGGGCAGATACAAGGCATCCATTGGGCATGGTTACGACACGAGTGGTGTGGTGGGTTGTGGTTATGGCGGTGCTGAAAAAACTCCGAAGGAAGCATCATGCAACATTTAACGCTAGATTGACATATGAGATCAAGGTGCCTCTCTAGCCAATTGATTAATTCAATGACGATATATATAATGTATGTATATTACAAAAAAAAATAAAGCAAAAAGATACGAGATGAAAGAAAACGGATGAAATTTTCTTTAACACCATTTGACAATGGATGAATAATTTCAAAATTGAAAAATATATACATATGATTGACACGTAAGTGCAGGCGATATTTTTTCCCCAGATACCAGAAGAAAAAGAAACATGTACGATAAAAAAAAAGAACCACAGTCACCAATAAAAAAAAAACCAGTATGAACGTGACGTAATTGTGATGTAAATGAGGGAGAAACCTCGTCGTGCCCCGAATTTGAGTAAACGAGAACACAGGAGACAAAAAACAAACATAAACGATGACAGACGTTAATATCCTCAGCAGGTTGATATATCACAATAGGAAGAAACAATGATGAATTTGAACAGGTGTGAGACGGTGACGATGAGCGATGACCATGACGGTGACGATGTACTGATGGTCACATGACATTAAGAGGTCATATGACTTACCACCCATTTGGTGAACTCCAGGATTCCCAGGTGGAGGCAGAGGCCTACCCTGGTTCTGCGGGTCACCAGGTCCTGACGTTGAGTACAGTGAGACAGACGTTCGATCATAGCAGAACTGATTGTTCTGTACGTCAGCAGGGTTGATTGTGTTGGAACTTGTGTGATATATCATGGAAGTGTGTTGCTGTTGTTGTTGTTGGTTTGAGAAATGTTGGGCATTGCCTGCGTTGTGTTGTTGCTGTTGGTTATGAGGATGACTAGGTGACAGGTGGGGTTGTTCCTTGTTGACTCCGTAATGTCTTGGCGAACCTACTCCACCTACAACAATAATAAAATCTACCTCGATGCATTTTTGTTGTCGAGTATCAAACAACTTTTGTTCATACTTTAACTACTTTTGTTAATTACTTCGATGAGAAGTAAGGATATGCATCACTACAGACCATTCGATGCACTTTGCAATAGGCATAGAATGGGCTTGCTGTGACTTCGCAGGACATAGACTTTCCTTCAAACTTTTATTAGACGCGCGCCATTTTGTTTCGTATTCATGTGCCTTCTTGTTAAGCAACAAACCCATTCATATGTAACTATGTATTAAAAAAAGATGTAGGACGTTCGATGAGAAGAAGCGCAAAAAAATAAAATCATAAGCATTGCGCACGCATTCTTGTAATGCAAAACACTTACAGATAATCAAGTCTACGTTGTGCTTGTACTTACAAGCGCAGAAAGTAAATCGAAAAAGATAACGGACAATATAGAAAAAAAAAAAAAAGGAAAAACGTAAAACCTGAAGCTAAAGTTCCATAGACAATTCGATACAGTAATATTAAAAGTATTAGTAATAGATGATAATGATAAGTTAAGGGCAACTTAAGCCGCGAGGAGCGCTAAATGTTCGCCTAGAGCAAACAAAAACGACTGCAACCCTAAAGTGTCCAGAATAAAGAAGAACAGTCGAACCTCAAAAGCGAAGAAATTTATTCGATGAAGTACTTACCCTGACAATGAGCGAACGTCAAAACCGAATCACAGAAGAAAGTCTGTACGACAAGTACAGAAATCGCGACACACGTAAACCCGCAAGGTGAACCCGTAGCCATTCGGCAATTCGTCAGTACGCGAAATTTATTGTAACGAGAGATAAATACAACAACAAAAAAAGGGATGATCGAAATTCGCAAAACCACGTATCGGTCTCGTACGCAAATCTTAAAAAATATACGCATCGTGAAAACGCCATCTTTTCTCGTGTTACCTGAGGAGTCAGAGCAAGAAATTCTACGAAGGTAGAAATCAGTCCGGCTTATCTGATGATTGTTTCACGTAACTAGCGTGTTATACAAGTAATCTCGATTGGACGTGTGTGTGTATTGATCGTGCATTACGTCGATTGGATAAACTTTAGGAATTCTATTGACTCGTAATTCCCTGTTTGCACTGTTATTTGACTACGCATGATTTTCGACAAATGAGATCGGGTTCAATGATATATTTTCTTTGTTGATCGTATCTTGTCAAGAGATTAATCGCATACCTGGCAGCTGAGTGGTGGCCGAGGGCGTGGATGTCGTTCGCTGAAGTCGATACTGTCCCGGAGGATTGGCAGCAGTGGGATTTGGTACTGGTGGGAATTGGCTCGCAGTGGGAGACGCAGGTGGAGGAAAAGCTTCCGCGGGGAAAGGAGACTGTCTCGCCGAAGCTGGTGTACCCGGCGACGGCATGGACCTTTGCTGTTGTTGTATTTGCTGCTGGGTCTGCTGTTGCTGCTGGGGCCTCACCTGGTTAACATTGAACATCCTCGGACCGTTACCATAATTACCCTGAAGCAGAAAATACCGTGAAAATCCCGGCTCTCACGGGACGGTTAAATACGTACGTGAGCCCGGGGCTTTCCTCGGGAGACTCACCTGCGAGACTCGCGGCGACAGCGGTTGAGGATGTGAAAATGGCAAAATAGTAGCCGGTGAATGTGGCGACAACCGCGCCGCAGCCGAGACTTGCTGACCACTACTGAAGTTGCTATTGACCACGGGACTGCAAAACAAGACAATAAGAGGAACCATTCATTTGTGTATGTCACTTTTTTTAAATTGCGAAAAAAAAACATAAATAACGCGACTGTCGAACCGGAGGTATATTTTCGTGATTAAAACGAAGATCGATAATGACATAAAAATAAAGTCTACTCACTGCTGAGGTAACGTTGACGGGTGAGAATAGGAGTGACTGAGGCGATGCCCCGAAGGCAACTGGACGGATCCCCCGTATCCTGGGGAAACTTGTGAGTCTGGTACGCTGGACCGCTGTAATCAAAGGATAAACAGGTCGACCGTGATAGACTGGCTATAACGTATTACCGTCGAGATGAATTTTTTTATTAATTGAAGCTAATTACCGATATCATCGCTCGCCCGCGTACCTGTAACGATACGTTCGGTGCAACGGTGTTATTTAGTAGACTGTCTATGTTGTGTATGGCGGTGGTAATTTGGTCCGTGGCTGTCGCGTTTGACGGTATCAGCATGTGTTGTTGCTCCTGTTGTTGCAAAAGCCTTTGTTTGTGCTGCTGTTGCTGTTGCTGCTGCATGAGTTTGCTGCGTTGCTGTTGTAGCTGCAGTTGTTGCTGTTGAGTGAACTGCGCTGCAGTTTGCCTTATGCCAGGCTGAGCGTTAAACCGTGGCCGCGGTTGCTGCTGATACAATGGCGAAGGTTGATAGCTATGGCTTGACGTTACGGGTGTATTTCTCAACTAAAAAAAAAACAACAGAGTTGTCTCAATCAGACTCCTAATTAATTTCGCAAAGCGCGTATGGATGATTTACAGGCACTTATGAAACAGAGTATTGAAACTTACGGCCGTAGAATAAGCTGGTGGCGTGCCTGGCATCGTTATGGTGGAAGACGTGGGATTTACCACAGCCGACTCGCACAGCATCAAAGATTTCTGTATAGCATTTATAGCCATTTTTTCATTCATCGCATTGTTTTGCGGCGGTTCAAGAGCGTCCATCAGAGTCGCCAACGCGGATGATTCTGCTGAATGAAAATTGTATACTAGCGTCACTACTTTCACTGTTACGTGTTTCACTGGGACCAAAAGACTCAGTGACGTAAGCATGACAATTATAGCAATCAACAGGCGTTCAATACGAATCGATACTTTAGTAATACTTGCCTTCGTCCGGTACGAACTCTATGACTTGATCCAGAATATCCGATAAGTCCGGATCGGACGACTGGTTGTCCCAGGTTGTAATGTCCGTACCCGGTTGTCGATAATCTCCACTGGCCCCGAACTCCGAATCCATTTGACCCATTTGGGGCCTCTGCTAATCGTTGAACAACCGTACAATTGTTATTTCGAGTTGAAATAGCTCGTTCACTTATTTAATCACATTTGAGCGTGCACGAGAATTTATTTTCCCGAGGATTCTAATTTAAATTTGTTACCGACCTGACTTAGCATGTGACTGAGGTAGATATTGGTTGTTTGACGAGGTAGTTGTCTCGACTGGTTTTGGAGAGGAGTTCGCGCCGAAGTGGCACTGGTGGTAGTTGTGTTGCTGCTAACTGCTTGCATACCACCACCTGACCAGGGTTGTTGTTGCTGTTGCGTTTGTTGTTGCTGGTGTTGCTTGAGCCGTTCGCTCACACGGGGTAGTTTTTCCTAGAAGGTACATAAAATATTAATGCTAATCTATTAATAAGAAACGGTTACCCACTGAATGAGTGACAACTACACGGAATAATTTAATTGGCTTAGTTTAGATTATATTATTTTAAGATTGGCAAGAACGCCGTAGCCGCCGATCACATTGAAGGTAAAATAGACTGCGATTAAAATTGAATTCAATGGCTGTATGTTCTGGTGGATCCATATCACAGCCACATGTATAAAATTACCTGTGGAGTTGCCGATATCACAGACGCAGGAATCGGTGGGATCGTCGTGGGCTGAGACGGCTGTTTAGCCAATAGAGAAGCCAGCATCTTATTCTTTTCCCAAAGTTTGCTAGTAGCATTACCCGAGGATACCGAACCGCCCGACGAAGAGACTTGATGCGATCCATCCATCGTTCGTTTCACTGCTATATTTAAGTCACCGTCTTCGCCGGGTCTTTTCTGTCCGATTTGGGAAGATCCTCCGATACCGACGTGATCACCAGATTGCGAAGGCGAGGGTGTTGTATTACGAAAGCCGAGACTCCGCAACAATGGATCATCATCCCGGTTCTGGATTGTGATTACAAATGAAAGAAAAAATGAAGGATGAAAAAACATATTAAGCAACTCACGCCTGATAAGCGAGAGAATCTTATCAGATAACTGAATGTACCTGCTGCTCTTGCATTTTCCTTTCTTCGTCCTGATCTTTGAGCAGCTGCTGTAGGAGCTCGTTCCGTTTCTTAAGACCAGCGCGCGCTTCCTCATCCTCGTCGTCATTTTTCTCATTTAATAACTTGAAATAGGGAAAGTTCAGTAATAGTGCAGAGTGGACTTACGAGTTAAAGAAGAGTTAGCCAGTGACAAATAAATAGCGCAATACAAGAGACAATGAAAAGAAGTAAGAAGTAAATGTATTTTATGCAGATAATTAAAAAGCACATGAGGCCAACAGGTGACAGATGAAATGATTGTAAATTAATGTGTTACCTGGAGAAGCATGTTGTTCCCTAGCGAAGTCTTGGAGTGCTCCGCAGTGGATTTCTGGACGCCACTAGGACTGGTGCGCACTTTAGTATTATGCTCAGCATGATAGTCATCCTCATCTTGTTGATTAAGCAAGATTTTTAATATCCTATGTTTATTTTGGTTATCCGACTCGTTGGCATTGTCCGACTGACTGCCATCACTAACACTGGCGCCCTTGGTTAACAATTTTCTGAGCCTCACGGACTCCGTAGACACTACACTGTTCTGAGTCTCAAGATTAGCCGCGACAGCAACACTAGGAGTAGCCACGGTGTCCATATTGTTGGTGGTCGTCGCCGTCGGGCATCCGGCCTTGCCGGCACCGCCACCAGGACCAGCAGCGCCGGTACCACCACTTCCATCCTCGGGCCTCTTGCTAGTCGATGCTCCCCCGTTGGCATTGATGCTCGTTGTCTGCGTCTCCTGAAGCGGACTGAAGGGGAACGAATTACTGAATGGACTGCAGTGCGGCGCCACCGACGCATTAGAGGGCGCGTATGCTCCTTGCTGGGGACCCGGAGAAGAAGCGGTCGGGGCTGGTTGCGAGGGCGGCCGTGAATTAATGTGCCCGCCACTCGCCCTCGAATCGGGCCTATCGGCCCATCCGGTGGTGTTCTCCAAGTGGTCCCATGTGGGACTAGGGAAGAGTTCGAATTCCAGGTCCATGCTCGCCGTGGGGAAATGGTTGAAGGAATTGCTCGTAACCAGCGGGCCGTGGGGATTACACGGCTCTGCCGTGCTAAACGCTACCGTGCTGTTCGACTGCGCGGCGCCGCTACTCGACATACGACCACTTATACCACTCACTTGCCCGTTTAGCTGGCCCACCGACATCAGGGGACCACCCACCACGTTATTGTTATTGTTACCGGGATTATTGTTGTTGCCGTTGCCGCTGTTGACGACGACGGTGCTGGTGCTGTTGTTGTTGTTGTTGCTCGTGTTGTTATTATTACTATTATTCGCACAACGGTTACTAGAGTGTCCCGAGCACAGTTTGCTGTTGGAAAGCTGACCACCCTCGAGAGGCGTTAAGTCATTGTCCCTAGCGTGGACAAGAAACAAAAATAATATATATTGCATTGACTGTTATAGTACTGTACAGGCTACTAGTTGTCCTATCTAGCTTATCGTATTCTTATTTCTCATTCCTTTGTCACTTTCATCGTTATTCCTGCTGCTCTCTGCTTTTGCCCATTTTCTTTTTAGCATTGCCTCTGCGCACATTTCTCAACTTCTCATTTCATTTTGACGCAGCCCCGCTGTCACGTCAGACGGACGGGATCTTGGCGGATAGCAAAGGATTTTTTTTTTTTTTTTTTTTTTTTTAACGTGCTCTCAAACAATTAGTACAGTGACCGAGGTCTACCATAAGCAGTGTGATTATGACGTTATATAATATTTAATACACACAGATATGTATATATAGATAAAGTAGTGTAACTCAAACCATAGGTAGGAATAGATTCGATTTCAAGAGTGGCCAGATCTCCAACACCGAGCGAAACACCCTCCTCGAGAAGCATGCAACATAACCTGGTTACAATTTTGCAAGACGCGCCTTTCCGTGCCCTAAGGACTACAAGAATAAGTGCCCAAGCATTGTCTCGCGTTCGAACCTCATAAAATGAGAGCTTGTGGGTTTGTGTGGTGAAAGAAGCGCTGTTTCCGATTCAAATTCGTTGGGGATTGGGATATAGAATCATGTTATAACGGTATCCGGCAGTCGTCCAGCTATATAAACGAATGCTTATGACATAAGTAATTAAGTGGATAAACTTACCCTATGATAGAGTTAGTGGACATCATAAAGTCTGTGTCGTGGCCGACCACCACATTCGCTTTGAAAAGTTTTGACTTCGTTTGAATGTTAAGGAACTTGTCAGGACTGACACGAAGTCGATACGTAGAGCAGGCACCCTCGCCGACTTGGATCGTATCCTTCAAATGAGCAGTTAGCTTACTGAGATCATGCGGGTGGCACAAGTCCTGTATTGCCATGCCAATCAGGTCCTGATAAGAAGTTAATGATCATTTGAAAAATCATATACGTACAATTTTATTCTCTAATCTTATTTCCTTCTCAAGAAGCATTAGGATGTCTCGATGGAGTTACGCATACCTTGCTTAGGTACTCGGTGTAAGAACGCGACAACCAGCTGGTGTCCAGGGCCAGGATCTTGCCGATGGTATCCAGCTTTACGGTGAACTGCTCGATCGACGTGGCCAGAGGCTTCTCGTTCAACGGAATTCTACGTGCTACACACATCACGCATGGACCAACGTCCGACGATTCGGAGGACACGTCGCCGCTCTCTAATCGATCACCATTATTCGGAAGGAGCGCAGAGCATATTTGCATAGTTTCGTATTTTGACACTCGCTGCTGCTTCTCTTCCATAGTCTCTTCTTTATCATCGGGAGGCTTCACCAGAAAGCGACAGTTGAACGTACGATTTCTTGTTTGGTGCTGAGGCTCGCTGGTCCAGCCTAAAAAATGAAAGGGACACGTCATGCGCACGGTGACTAAATTGAATTGTCAAAATTGACGGGAATGCAAATTCTTCGTTTGAAATACAAGAAAATATCTCTAATGTCGAGTGTTCACCGATTATAAATATACGATTCATTCGTGCGATTTGATACACCTGGCAATTTGCGGTATTATCAAAAATATTCAAAAACACAGGTTCCGTATCATTCACTAGGTAATTACTCTCGCTTGGAACGACTATGGAATCATGCCCTGGGCATGGTTTTCATCAATTTCTAATAGCGCAACATTAAATCTAATGGCACGAGTCGAACAGCATCAATGGAGTTTATCGCCTTGAGGGTATCTTCAATCGTGTTGATAAAAAAAAATGGGATAGCGATGATAGCACAGGATATCAAATAAGCATTGGGAATAATGACCATTAGGGCCAGAGCATTGGATTAAAAGTAAATTCGGCAAACTTACAAGTTTTTTTTACAAGTACAGTGATTTTAGATTTAGAAGAGTATAGGAGAGCAGCCAGTGCAGCAACTCAAGATTATAAGTAATTCAAACAATAGATATTTTATTTATCTCGCATTGTCTGCAAGTCGACGAAATATCAGCACAAACTTCCTCTTGTGGTCCATCCGCACTATGAGAAACTGATAATATCGAGTTACTGCATGCTGACTTCTCTATCCGGGAAGACGAGTTTTCGCAGACCCATGCGAAATAATAAAATACTGACCTAACGACATCGGCATGAAGGTATTGTGATCTCCATGATGAATAATATTATAAATATCCTTCCCGAGCACATCGTCCTTTGAATAATTTATATACTGCGTTATGTTATCCGTGACGTACTCCACGCGCCCTTCTGTGTTCACGACGAACAGAAAGCCATCGAGCGCCTGAAAAAAAAAAGATTAAAGCCAAGTTCACAACTTTTGTAGTAGCGACGAATGCCCTAGAGAATTTCGTTAAAGCGACGATCGCATCTACTGGACTTAAGGGAACGAATTTTTTTTTTTTTTAATCACGCTACTCCTACCCCTTTAAACGATTCACTCACTTTTATCGGTTTTGGGGTGTCATGAATTTTCTTTTATCCTGCATCAATGCATCATTCGATAATCTCTCTTCGACCTTTCGTCAACAAAAATCACGTTGTATTCATCTGAACCGTGCCTAAACAATCCCATTTCTTTTCTCTATACGTCTCCGAAGGTCTTAACATCATATTTCTCGCACTGAGTTGAGAGACAATAAAAATTTTCTCAAATATATATATATATATATATATATATATGCACATTAATCGAATTCCTAAAAATTCCCTTAAACTCTGTGCACAGTGCAAGTATGCAACACTTACTTTGTATCTCATCATATTTGTACTACGAAAACGAAAATAAAGATTCACGCCGAAGAGGAACAGGAGAAAAAAGCAGTCGAGGAGGACGAGCCTCTAACGAGATCCTAACACAGACACACGTGGACGTTCGCTCTCTAAGTTTCCCGGAAGCTTTTCTCTAGGTCGACAAGTGCGTTCTGTACGATAGTCAATGAGTCTTGTGAAATCTCGCGCGTTTCAATTCACATCTAATTATGAAAATTCCTGCAAATCGACAAAATACCATAGCTGAGTAGGATCTCGTGCGGACCCGTGAACATGAAAGACCTTATCTTCGATGCTGGGAGTAAAGTATTAACCACCACTTAATAAATCCCCATTTAAGAATAGCTAAGCACTAATAAATTTATAGATACGATAAAATCCCGAATTATAATATTTAGCATCGTATCCCCTTTCTCTGCTTTTGCATATTTGCGTGTGTATTTAGACAGTCTACCTCGAGCAGAATTGGACCGACTTGATCGTTGGACAGTATGTTGGGATTCGACGAGCTAACTTCTCCCTGTTGCACAGCATGACTACTGGAACCTTCTTGTTGCCTGATGTGCCGAATCTGCAAGTTAAAAAAGATTTTCATTACGAACTGTTTCTTGGCTGACACGAGATGTCATTACGATCACGCAATCCGTTACCAGTAGTAATGTTTACGTCACCTGAAGATTTTAATGGATGAAAGCCAAGAAATAAAAGTAAAATCACGTAGGTCCAGGAGGAGTTCGTTCTCGAGATATGTAAAATAAAATTTTTTTTTTTAAAGAATCGTATAAAGTCCAAATAACAATCTACATCGGAGAGACAACAATGAGTTCAGCGCGAAACAAGTGAAGTTTTGTCTTATCGATACGTATATATAAGTCCAACAAGACATCTCCGGTAATAGCTGACGCTTCTATAAGTCGTTAGGAGCGTTTAAAAAAGTCGCCACGTTGGCACTGCCATTGCCGCGTGGCGATTTTTAGTATAACTGAAATACATAAAGGGCAGCCGTCACAGGACCAAAACAAGGACGGATGTCAGGATAAGGAAGCGAATATGAGAAAGAAGTAAAGCAAGAAGGAGTAATAGGCTTCCGTAGCCATAACGTAGATGCATTACGAATGCATCGCTCAAAAGTTCTATATTACCGACTGAGATATCGGGAGACTCTCTTACGAGTCGCAAGCTTTTAAGCGGGCAAATAGATCGCGCCATTCTCGCGAGGAGTCTTCTGCGTTAACGCTCGTGGCCTCGAAAAGTCGGTGACTCCGAGAGTCCGACAAACGGTCTGCGCGACGTTGCCACTAGTCCCCAGCGGAATAAGCGACGCGATTTGCCATAAATTCTCGGAGAAGGAGCCACAGCAAGTCTCGCGCGCTTGTTCCGTCGCTCCCGTGCGAAACGACGATCATCGTCTCGCGAGAGAACAGTCTGATGGCCCAAAATTGGTTAATTTTCCTTACACGATTTTCCGTCTTACCACTGAATAACTCATGACTCGGACGGCTCTCAGACCAACTTCCGGTTCCTGATTTAACAATTGGATCTCGTTACGTATACGCGTGGCACTTGGGACTGAAATAATTCTAAATCAAGACTGATCATCATGAAGAAGTTTATCAACGGACTCTCTTTTTCTTTCCTTGTGGCAGTAAGCCAGTCCGTTTTACACGAAGACGACTGAACGACTGACTAACTGACTTGACAACTGGAGCCTAGCAGCTACCAATTATCAGACGGATAAGGAAGCTTTGAAGTCTATTGCGCAAGAGGAGACTTCAACCCCTGTCAAACTTCGCATTATGAGCACGTGGTCAAGTCTACGTGCCATTTAACGTTAAGTTAATCCAACGCGCATAATTCGCTGCGTAGCGAGAGCTCAGCGAATATAAAATATGTCCGCAGGAAGCTGTCCAAGAGTATCAGCGTCCGCGTGTGGCAGCTCCTCATTAAAATTTAGTCCTATCGATGCCCGGGATCTCCAAAGCTTCGCGGAGAATCAAAGCCCAAAGTCCTGCCAGTACATGAGTGAGTTTTAAGGGTTGTAATCCGACACTGTCCCGAGTCTCCGCAATTTGAAACTTGAGGCGCTGAAGTGAAGGTAGACAGGAGAAGAAGAGGTTATGGGTGATTCTGTACTGTTGGACCAAAGATGGAAGTAAGTAGTGAGCAAGGTGGTTAGACGATAGTTTAAGTATGTATCTGATTTATTACTTTTTTTTTTCCTTTCATTTTTTTTCACCTTACCTGATCGACGGTTCTCTGGAGGATTTGACATTTGTCAGTCTTGCCAGAGCTCATGTCCGTGGCGGAAATCAGCTCGGCAAGCTCATCGATGTACAAGTTCTCCTGGGTCCGCCGTCGTTTCTCGTTAAGGCACTTGTTACTGCAATCCAAATTAAACAAAACAAAAGAATACAGAGTAACAGAAGGGTAAGAAAATATTTCAATTATCCGGTAACAACATTTACACATTTCTAATGGATTTCGTAGGAGATAATCATGACTCTCTCTCCTTCTCTCCCCCTCTCCCTCTCTTACGTTTTATGACCTAACCTAACCTAACCTATAAATTTTTGACAAACATACATTTTGAATACTCACATTTGCGATTGGGGCTTGGCATCTGATTTCTTTCTTTTCTTAGTGATGCTACCAGTGACAGCACTCATTTTGACCCACACCGGGTCCTGCAATTCACACGGGCCAGGCCTGCAACAAGAGACAATAAATTATGTAAAATCACAAGCGAATCTGCCTGAAGTAAAAAGTACGTAAGACCATCGAGCAAGCTGATGCATATCCAACGTCTTAAGGGAAATATATATATATACACATACATATATAAAACAATGATCGATAAAGGGCAGCAATCGGCCGATACGAAAAACTCGCGATAAACCAATCGAACGATCAATCAGCATCGCATGAACGAAGCGCAGAGATTTCCCCTTTCGTGAAATCTCCTTCAGCTTTCGTGAAAAGCTGTTACGCTCGCAAGGAGCGGTAACCAAGTCGTCATACTTCCGATTGGCCAATGAGATCGATCTTGCCAGTAACCGCTGTTACCGGCTTTAACGCTATCGTTTTGCAGCTGGCTAGAGCGTTGTCTGTTACCAGCGAGTATTAAAGAAAAAGAGAGAGAGAAGAAGAAAAAAAATAAAAGATACGTTCCGTTTGAGCAACCAGCACTACCGATCGAACGTCAAGAGGTTTAGCTCTGTGAGGAGCACAGGTGTCTCCGGAACGCCAAAAACGAGTAGGACCCATTCGAAGAAGAAGGACGAATGGGATAAATAGATTGAATAGAGTCAATTCGTATTAGGTGATGCAATTTAATATGTTTCAAGGATCTTTCGAAGTTCGTTCAAACAAGATAAAAGTCCCGTTCCTTTGATTTCTCCGTGTGCCTCGTACAGCTACGATGCCCGTGAAATCTCATGGGATTCGACCCCGAATCGCCGCTAGGTATACACGGTGCCCATAACTTTCACGATAACAGCTTGAAACGAGAAGCCATGAATCGTGCGATTTCCGTCCCGCATAATATCGCGCTACACGTATGACGATACCAAAGGACGCGCCCGTAAAGTCGAAATGGAATTTCCATAGTAGTTAAACGTGACCGTGCACTTTTACGGCTTATGTGTTTTAATGGATACTTATATTGTACACGTGAGAGTACGTCGGAGCGTAAGGGGGAATCTGAAGAAAGAGATTACAGTTCGTTTAAAAATTTTTTTTTCTATTTCAACGACAAAAACGTGTAATTTAGTCTCGCCTTTTGCCGGTAAGATTTTCGATTATCGTTGACTGTCAAGAGTGACAAAGGTCCAATATGGATTTATTAAAGACAAGAAAAAAAAAAATAGGATCCACAGTAGGAAAAAAATAATAAAACCCACAGGCACTGTATTTCGATATACGGAATCAAATATAGAATTAGTAAACCATATATGTAAAATTATAAGAAAAGAGTAATTGCAAAGTGGAATAAAAATGCGACGAGAAAGAATGAAAGTACCGTGAAGCGAGTACATAATGTACTAGCTAGGTTGTCATGACGTCCGTTGCTGTTAACCCCGCACGTGGAACTCGCACGTGCTCTCCCCCTCTCCTGTCCCTTTACCGCACAGACAAAATCTCGACAAGATCATATCGTACCTACCTTCCCCGTCATTTCTAGCCCCTTTACGTCACGTCACGTGATCGTGAGATTGCTCGCCTCGGAATTGCACGTAATTTCAGGTACACGTGAGAACCATATATACATACATACCACACCACAGAGCTCAAAAGCGAGACCACTCGTGCACGAGCGGACGTCAGCCTCATGGGAAAGGATTCCAAAAAAAAAAAAAAAAAGAAAAAGGCAATGAAAACTAATTCGAAAAAATTCCAAATATTTATTGGCACCGAGTACCGGCGCGAGGTGTTGAATAAAATAATAGTCTGTAAAACAAATAGGGAGGTAAAAATAATAATCGCACGTGCCCGAGATACAGGCGTAACGCGTAGAAGCCAGAGGAGATCGCGTACAGTCCCGTCGATTAACCAGCGAGCGTATCCCCGAGAGGTCGGGGCGGATTGGTCTACCTATATCAGGAGGCAAGCAAGGTGGCACTTCGCGATGAGACGCGCAGCATGAGGTGGCAGAAGGAAGTGCCGTAGCGACGCCTGGTCGCTCGACTTCGAAGTACTTCTAGCCGTGATGTATTCGAGAACGAATCGTAGTTTCGTTTAGCAACGGACAAAGCCGTGAAGTTGGCAATGCTGATAATGCTCGTGCGCAAGGAGCCTTGCGGTAAAGGAACGTAGTAAGGTGAGTGGACAACAAAAGGAATTCAAAGCCCCCTGAGGCACACGTCCGGATATTCAGTTGGTTGCTAAAAAAAATCGCAGCACTTTTATCAACGGCAGCAACAACAGCAACGGGGTACAGTCTGAGCAACGAAAGAAATTCCGATCGTACGAGCGCGTATTCCCCATGTGAGGTGTAGCAATGAAGGTACCTTCAAGAGCCGATATGTAGAAACGAGCGGCGAAAGGGGGGAGGGGAGGAAGGACAGTCAGCGACAAAACCAGCAACGTCTCTCTCTTGCGCACGTGCGCAAGATATCATGGGTCGTAGCAGCGTACTACCCGTGCTTGTATTCCTGAGGTGGAGGCTACCGCGAGGATGACGTCTCCTGAGCCGAAATCGACTATTGCTATTGGAACCGACACTCCTATATGGGACCAGTACCACGTGTAATATGGGTCAGTGGGCCAGGGCGATCGCGACGCGGCAACGCGGACATGCGCGCGCGCCTCACGGCATCGCCGTAGCCAACGCGACTCGCCTCCTTCTCCCTCCTCCTCGTACCTCCTACGTCTCGTCTCTCTTCCTCTTCCTCCATCGCTCGTCTCGTCCGCCACCTTTCTTCATCTCCTCGACCGCCTAGGCCACAGCGACCGTACCGCTGTGTACCTCGGCGCTGGTCTCATCCGTCTTACCGCAGCGGGGTCTGCGGACCTGACTATCTCGGCCTGGGCCACAAAAGTAGCCACGTAGACGTTCCTGGCACGCGGCACACCGCCTCGTCGACTTTACTTTTACTTTCCCGGCATGATAGCCTGGGATAAAGACGATCGTACATGTCTACGCGAGCGATAGTGAAAAAAACATTTTTTTTTTAGTCTATCTCATGAAAGAACATTATCTGTATATACTATTGTCAAAGATACACGAATCTCTTGGGATTCTAATCGAACTGAATAAACAGATGCACAGGTACTGTCAGATGTTTGGCGATGAGTAGATATGAAAGAAGATAGCGACCGAAACTGGTTAGACTTAAAATCATTTACCGTCACCTTGGCGATACGATATATCCGTAAAACGATGATACACCCCAAAAAACGATTTTACCTCCCGTAATAATTACCAAACGTAAAAAGCACTGTGTACTAAAAACGTCAATGATTTCGCGTATGGTCCGTGTACCGTGTCGCAGCATCCCATAAAAATCCAACCAGGCACACGTGGACTTTGACTGTGGCGAAGCTCGTGCAGTCGGGTTCCAGTCGACCAGTTTTCCAAGAAAGTTAAAAAAAAATACAAAGCCAGACCAACCCATCGAGCGGGATCATCTGCCGGACGCAAGGTGTATGGTCAGGGAAGAGACGGAAGATAGAGAGAAAAAGAGGATGAGTCTAAAAGTGAGAGAAAGGATTCGCATATACCCCTCTTTTCCCTAACTCCTCCTCTATCTATCTCTCTCGTCCTTCCCAGGCAACCAGCATTGGTATCAGTAGGTTACCACTACGATTGGACACTTTCACGATGGGATGGGCATGCGTGTCCCTCCCGTCCCATCCCATTCGCCTAACCCATCACCTTTCTCCAGAGTCCAACTCTATCGTCTCTTCCATCGTGTCATCGTCACGAGCCAGAAACGCAGCAAACTCAAACAGACACAGCGAGCACACGTACGCGGGCGCAACCGAACGCCACTTGGACGTAATGGACCGGGTGTGTCCGATGTGAATTTCGTAGAAATCGGTCGCCGGCCAGGAAGCGCAGACCCTCGAGGAAGCCATACCAACCTTAAATGCGTCTTGGCGGGTCTTCCTGTTGAAACGTCACTAGCGGAATACTCCGTGTCTGGAGGCGAGAAGTCTCGACTGTGGTTTTATTAAATTTTTTCAATGTTATTCGTGCCTTCGCATATGTGCGGGGACGAGCGAGCGATTGCGCGAAACGTGAAGTCGCAGGGAACGCGAAGGATGATGAAAGATCCACTGCTGATTCAAATGCGTTATTCCCTATCCTTTCTATTATAGCTACTTTTTGCACACGACCGTGTTGTTGTACCCACATATTCCAGCGTGAAGATAACACACTTGTAAGTGACCTATGTGAACCTGGCATCCGATTTAAAAAAATTATTTTTCAAATGCCATTCGATATAAATTTCGGGGCGAATTTACCCAAAATGTAATCCAAGTATTGCAAAGATACAGGATTTTTATAATTCACCGAGACAGTGATAGCTGGCTTAATTCTGCGAAAGGGTGCTGATTATCGTTTGCAACCGTTTGTTCCGGTACGCTATACGTACTTGGTGCGAGGCTCTACCGAGTCCCTTGATAAAAAAAGACTTTTTTACTTTTGCCCCTTTTTGCAATTTTTATTATTTCTCAATTTGCACTTTAGTTAATATGACCCTGATGACCATTTGTATCCCGAATAGTTTGCATTTCGTAGTATTAGTACTTTATTAAAAAGCTGTAATGAAATAAAATTTTAATATACTTGGCTTAAAAAAAAAAAAGTAAAACAGCGCATACATAACGTATACGGATATAAACTTTTTTCTCAGCATTGATTTCAGCGACCCTCCTCCTTACGCTGTACTTACTTGCATTCATCGGCTTTGTATCTCGATAGACGCCAACGTGTACTTCCCATCGATTAGTCGCTCTTCGAAAGAATGACGCTGTATAGTTGCCCTACTTGTTCTGCGTTCGAATTTACTTCATATCCCATAGCCGAATCCAACTTAAGTGCACTTTCAAAAATATAAGAGATACTTCCTCAAAGAGACGAGAGGGACAACAATTTTCAATAAAAACGAGTCCGTTACCACTGTAACACTTTCATTTTATACAGGCATTTCAATACACACGTATGTCACTTGCGCCGAACTGAGTCGACGACGCACCCACCGCTCTCGCACGCCAAAAGCGCCGGTCGCCGTCCAGCCTACCTGTATCCCCGGCGCACACACACGCGCTACAAAAATGTGCAGATTTCAATACGAATCTTAACTCAAAGTGAATCTTCCTGTCCGTTTCTCATAACCCATATGCTGCGCCATAATGACACATGCAAGACACTCAATGTCTATAGAAGATGCTGACCAGTGCCAACTTCGTATATTGCGTTATCACTTTCACGTAAATTTCACTTGCTTGTTTTTCTTCTTCTTTGGCAGTATTCATTTACAGGTATTTCAAAAGCGTCCTCGTAAAATGATCGAAGTTCGGTTCAAGCGCGAAATCACTTTGCGCCTTTTGAATATGAAAATTCAAAAATTCTTATCTAATTTTAACAGATGGTTCATTTTTTCATTAAATAATTGGATCCTATTCTACTGATGTTTTATGTACAATTTAAGTAACGCCATTTCTTTCAGCCACCACTATCGCAGCTCTATGATGAGACCTTTCGCGAAGGGCCTACAGCGAGAAGAATAATTTAATAAATTGATAAACCTCATTGGCTACGTTATCCACGTACTAGTGATATTTTTCCCCCTCGCGATATCCCATCAACAGTGCTTGGCGCAATAGCATCAAAGGGACACGTATTATACAAAGAAACAAATTTTTTTTTCAAGTTTCACTGATGCCAGAAGGTTCTTATTTTTTGGCAACGGTAAACTTTTATTGAATGTTGCTCTACTGCGTATATTTTACATATCGGCACTTGGCGAATACAAATACTTGCCACATCTTTTTTTTTTTTTTTTTTGGAGGGATTGTTCTCTCCTCTCAACGATTTCACTGCACGCAAGAAATAATTATGTGTGTTCTCAATGCTATTATCAGTTTCAGGTAAAATTTCTTCATTTTCAGTGAGACTAAAGTTTATAGGATCACTACGAAAAATCCTTTGGTACTTGTACCTTGTACAAAACGGATGCAACTGATTTAATGGAGTATTCACATTTTTCTCCACCTGCAGCAGTGGATTAACGTCTGCATGTAAAACCTTCGTGATTCCCTGCAAAGAGCTTGCGTCTGATTAAAAATTTCTCCCACCCTTATACTTTTAGGATCTTTAAATATCAACCCTTTGATCTAACGAAAATGCTCCACCTCTCTCACTGCCTGCAGATATGGACAGCGTGAACGTTATCAATCGACATTACCGAAATCCAGAGCGTGAAAGTGTTTACACATTTTTGGAAGATTAGTGACAAAAATTTAGCACGGATATAAATTTGGTCGGCCCGTACAAACGAACGCCACGAAAAGTTGCCACATTCGTGGGTTTGGTAAGAATAGGAAAATACGTGGAAAAGAAAAAAGAGTCTTAACCTCTTGCGCGGTTACCTTGAAAATATTTCCATCGACAAATTATTTTTACTGAAACGTGCAACATCGATGCGAACAATGCACTTTGGCGTATTTTCAGTATTACGACAATAAAAATACCCCAAAGTAGTATCCACATACGATTTTAAATATGTGTTATTGAAAGCAAACGCAAAAACATTGAATAAGACAAGAGAACAATCAGTAACTATTTCTTTAGTTACACAAGCAGAACGCAGCTATTCGCGCGTCCAATAGCACATAGCGTTGGCATCATGTTTTTTACAGGCGATTTGTGAAAAACTTAATGGGATTTTCCTATTAAACGACGCAACTGCTTGGGGTACAAAAATATAACATTCTTGGAGCCATAAGGTTTTGGCATCGTTTTTTTTTTAAAACCCCGTCAATACTTGCACTGGCAACAGCATCGAATTTCAAAAATTCTTTATATAAGAAAATTGGCTCAGCACTCCAAAACGTGATATAAGAGACTTGCCTGTGTCTCTTTCTTTTACATATACCGGGGAGTACTATAGTTTATATCTCAATTGTAAGACTGACGCGACGGGATGTTGAACACTGTTAACATCCTATTCTTCAGCCAAATACAATTCTTTGGCTCTGCTTAAGCTATCCTCCCTCCTTGTACATGTAAGCAGACTTTACATCACCGAATTCCATAAGATCATTCGCCCGTTTTCTTCGCCACGAGCAGGTTGACGTACCTCCGTAAAACCTTAACAATGCTTCGTCTTTTAGAACCACGCGTTTAGCGCTATTTCTTTTTCAGGCCAGATTCGCGTAGGCTCGTGACTGTGTAAAAAGTTACTGCCATAGAATAGATAGGCGAATGGCGCACTTGGATTTCCAGTGAGAACGACATACGCGAACGGTCCGTTCCGTTACGTATCAATTCAATGAACATCGCACCGACGCTTCGGAACGTGAAAATCATAATCGACTGGATCCTCGGTGACTGTTAACTCTAAGCTTTATTTCTCTTGTTCGCACGGTACATGAAAAACGATTCAATAACTTGCAAATTCATCCCTACATTAACATTAATTTTATTACGTTCATTTTCCGTCCGAGTTTTGCCATTTTGGCCAAAGACCATGGGGGCTAAATTTTTTCCCCTAGCGCCCCACCTCATATTTTTTAATCAATACAAGACAGCAATTAAATTCGGTCTGTAGCAACTAATTAGCAATTAACTAGAACTAAATTATAATTTAAATTTCGAACGATACAGCTTCACCAAGATTTCGATCTCGTAGAGATCACGTGGGAAGGATATTTGTGACACGGTACGTATGGACTTTTCGTTTTCCTCGTAGCCTACGTAATCGTCGTGTTGATTAATCCGCGTGAAAGCTCCCCAAAAATGTCACTCCGTCAACCGCAATCGATAAAATATATTCCCTATGACAGTCCTGCGTACGTAATATGCCTAACTAAGGTGGTTCTAACGTGAATGTAAAAGCGAATGCAGCCGGGCCAAAGTGAAAGCAGCCGATGCCACGGCAGTGAACGTGACACGCTGACCAAATTCAGAGTCTAAGGATACTGAGACACCGTCATGAAATACATATATATATATATATTAAACATCTGGAACGGTATCTTCGGCGTGACTTAGAAGTCACAGAAAAATTTCCACGTTGCGTACTCAAAGTTGCATGCATTACTCCCCCCCCCCCCCCATCCTCACCACCCGTCACATATTCGCCGATCCCCCCCAAACAGTATACAGTCTCGCGTTAGCTATTACCAATTACATTGCCAACGTAGCATACATAAAATACTGCGAGCACGGTGTTTCACGGTGAATCAATGATCCTCGACACGCTTGAACGACATTAAAAAAAAAAAGTAAAAAAATTTGTGGCCATGGAACAGCATACTTTTATTAGAAGATCGCCGTTCGAATGTACAAAACGATAATGTACCCGGCTGACTCCCGTTACCTACCGTGAAAATATTTCGAAAGATTTTCAACACTTTCTCCCATTAATATATCGGATAATCGCGAACGACTGGCCTTAATAATTCTTAAGACAAACGTTCACGGCCAGATCCATAAGTAAGGCGACAAATATCGCGTTATTACGCAATGCCCAAGAGGACTGATGAATCCGCGTTTGAATCACCACGTGGGGTGTATGAAAATAAAAAAAATTATTTTTGGTCTCTACCGCACAACCCCCCCCCTCCCCACCGCCCCCCGCAAACTCTTTACCGTATTTTCACCATTTTGCGTTTGTCTCGCGAGATCGATCTCGTCACTATAACAAAGGACGACGACGAACGATATGCGAATGAGGTTGCGGCACGCCCCTCTCTATTTGGCAAGAGAAAGAAGGTAAAATAAGGGACGAGAAGAGAATAAATCCCTTATATGGGGGGTGGATGTGGTATGAAGGACCAAAGGGGAGCTCGGGAAGAGTGAGCAGACGACTGAAATGGGAGGAGGAGAACGATCGTTGCTAGGCTAACGCCGACGCCGACGTCGTCCGACGTCCCCGTCCCGTTACCATGATGACGTAACTCACGTTTTTGCGTCACGACACCCCCGCCATCCTCCCTGTCCATTTATATAAAAAAATAACGACATAGCAACAGCCCGCAATATTCCCAATGAGAACACGAGCTCGGTACAATTTTTCTTTTTTTTTCTTCTTTCAAAATTCACCATTTTTAACAGCCCCAACGTCCATCGAAATGCATCGCGAGTCAGCGTACACCATACCCAATGCTCTCCTGATGCGACGTCAATTGGTAAATTTTCATACGTCCGTCAACAGGTGGGAAAAATTCGTGGTGAAACTCCGTCGGACCTAGGCGACTTCTTCAAGTTCGATGAGAGCGTCGCGACGCGTCCTCCATACTCCGTGTATCGCGTCTTGCCCGTCCTCGTGCTCGATGAGATTTTTCGAAGCGCCAAGTAACATATTGCTAATCAGTAAGAGTGATATCACGGCGTAGACGGAATACAGCCATGCGTGTCACTTTACGGTAACAAGCACGATTGGCCAAGTACTGTGTATTCGCGGGTAGTTCAAGTGTTCGTATGTTTGCTTAGGTGCTCCAGAGGATTGGCTAAGAGAGAAAAGAGAGAGAGAACCAACGAGAGAGAGGAAGAGAGAGAGAGAGGAAAGGGGGGAGAAGAGGGGGAGTCGCGAGACATTAGTTATCCGCTTGGTGGAATCGTCTTCTATAGCTGGCGAAGAAACGACAGCAGAGTGAAACACTGGCAAGTGGCTCCTATAACTCTATATAAAATATATGTATATACACTTATGTACTTCGTGTGAGCGATAGCATTCATTCATGGATTCCTGTACGCACGTCGTGTATATACTCGCTCTCTGTACTATACCCGATGTACTAGGTGCTTCTCTCTCTCTCTCCCTCTCTCTCTCTCGCTCTTGCGTTTGCTACTTTCGGTTCCACTACTTTACACAGGAGAAACGTGCGTTACTCGATGGCTACTCGGTGCGCCACTTCTTGTCGACTCTTTCCGTTACGTCGATTATATCAGATACACCTCCCGTGTGGGTTACAGGGCCTATATATATGTATACACAAGACGCATTGGATAGGAGGAAATTGAATAGAGACATTTATTCGTGAGATAAGGATATAATCTACCTGGGCAATCAGATGAAGAGGGCATCCACTTGGTTATCCTACAAATAGGGATGTATTGTATATTATTGTGGTTATCGCCCAAGACCCTCGAGAAAGCAGACCGTGACTCGTCTTTTGTCCAAAATTACATAACCGTCTATTAAGGAAGGATTTCCGAGATTTCCGCCCGGCTGTGTATGGGGGAGCACCGAAATCAGCTGAGAGATACACACCTATCGCGTTTGACAGCTGTCGCGGTATCTTTTTGACTGTTTGTAAACCGTAGCATAAAAAAAAAGTTTCGTCGAATTATCAGATCTAACGAAAGTTGCTAGATTTTTAATATACCTGCCATGAGTGCGAGAGAGACGGACTTATGCGCGTTTGCGTGCGCAAGACAAGGAAAACACGGTATTGCTGGTGCGAAAAAGTCACCTTTTTCCTCCTGTATACGGATGCCTCTTTTAACTGGAACCGAGTGTATATTTGGCATACGAGAATACGTATGATCGTTGTCATTGAACGGATTGAAGTACTTAAAAAATTGACCAAGCGTACGAAACGGTAGATACGTGGGTAATAACTTTTTGCTTCGAAATGTACATAGTGAAGTTTGTCGGATTTGCGTTGTTGGAAAAATGTATACGCTTCTGTAACTTTACACAGCGAACACGTGCAACAAGCCTGATATCGAAAGACGCAACGACAGCGAATTTCGTTTAATATTAAAAAAAATATTTAATTACGATTCACTTCGAAAAAGTCAACAAGACGGCCAATCGCATACAGTCGATTCCGTGTTCCAATATCCAGCTGCGGCGTTATTTCCAAATTCGATAATTCCCAATGTCTATTTCTAATTCGTAACTTCACTGCGAATCCAAATTTCGTATTTCCTATCCTCACTACGTCACATCCTCACTACAGTCACATTTTACAAATTTTCAGGTGCTTTGTCATTCCCACCTATTCCAACGTAAAAATAACACGCTTGTAAGCGCGCAAAAAGTGCTTACCGTAGATACAGAATAGGAAAAAATAACACACTTGAATTTACAGTGTGATTTACGTATCAATCGCCCAATCTATAAATACCGTACCAATATTTATTTCCAAAGTCGTCAGCTGTTCGACGTTGATTCCTCCTCTTGTCTTTTCATTACGCGTACGCCGTATATGCCCGTCCGCAAGTGACGGCGGGATCGAGCATCGTTAAATGTCAATAGACGAAGAAATCCAAGACACCCGTCAATGTCGTGTCGCCGACAAAAAACCCATCCAAGGCCAATGTCAAACGCAACGAAATTATTTTCAATACGCAACTCACTTGTACATACAATATTCCCGGTTTCCCACTGTCCCAAATTTGAACAATACTACGAAAAAACACAAGTTCAGCGTCAAAGTTAATAAAAAGGAACAGAACCCGTCCTAGCACTTTGGCCAAGCTCTGATACCCAAAAAAAAAAAAAAGGAACCGCAAAACCAAAGGAACATAAAGAATAGATCAGACAGATGTTCGTTACACGAAATTCCAAAGTGATCTATTTTCGGTACTGTCGCACGCAAGATGGCAAGCCGAGAGCACGCTCGCGAGCCGACATTATGTACGCGAAAGATACGCGTATGCCAATTTCCGACGTGCACGCCCGCCATTTCATTTCATTCCCGATTAGCCCTGAAAGACATGGCGACCCGATGAAGGGGGATAGGGGGGGATGTTATGTCACGCGTGAAACGCAAAAAAAAATCTCTCCGCGATCGTTACCGACGCTTAACGTCAGGCAAAGGAGCGCATGCCCTCGCGAACTGCCCTGGCTTTTACGTACCATTTTCCATTTCTCCCCGTAGTCCCTTTTACCCCGGACACACCATTTTGTTTTTAACTTATTAATTATACACGTCTCTCGAACGCCAATCGTACATCGCTTTTTCTCAAAGTCACGCGAAGATACTCGTAACTGCACGCAATATTTGGCCACGTTAATTCAATCCTATTCTATATATATATATACATATACAGAAATATATATATATATACCTACATACATACAACGCATAAGAAGAGACATGGGACTCAGTTTGCATCTTGCGATAATATAAAGAAAGTGCAACGAACGCAATCGCCTTGAGCCGAGTACGCGTGCGCCGGGCGCCTTCGTCTCCCACTTGACAGAGAACGATGCCGATGATGACGATCGTCATATCGCGATGGCGAGGATAATAATTATGATGACGATATGATATGACGACGAACGAGGTACCGTCACGTTCGTGTACGACGACGTGTACGCATAGGACGTACGACGGCGAGGTTAATTACCAGAAGGAGACGGTCGATGATGTGGCAGCTCGTTTTCGCGTCCATATCCAGTAGGATAGGTGACGTTTTATACGCGCGGCGTGACTTTCTTTAAGAAATGGCAGGCGACGCGCCCCGGTCGAACCGGTTTTTCTCCCACATTTCGGTCCCGCGTCCCTACGACATTTCCCTCGACATCGTCGCCGGGTTTCGTTCGATCTTGCGAAGAAAAAGAAAGAGAGAAAAAAAATAATTATCGTCTCTTCCGTCTCCAGTCCGGGTTTAGGAACGTCGCGATACCGTCTCTCCAGGACTCCGCGTCGATATCCCGTAGCCGCATGGTGGTGGCCATGTAAAATGACCGGAAACAACCGTTAACCGACTCGCCATGCCGTGACGTCTGGCGTCACACGTGGACGTCGTGACCAGAGTGCCGATAATGGTGATTAGGTGCGTTCCGAAAAAGAGACCGAGGGAAAGTATGCCGTTTCACGAAGATATACGAAAAAGATATTATAATTACAGAGAGACTTCGAAAGAGGATAAAGTCAACAGGGATCGCCGAACCGAGCGAGATACGCGTCCCACGAAACGATTACGAGGATATTGAGAATTTTCCAAGATGGAACAAGATACAGAAGAGGGGTGGAAGAGAAAAGAAGAGAAGTAATAAAAGTTTATTCGCCAGACACCAGACACTCGTCGTAAGCAAATAATCGATCAGAGAGACTGACCAGAGCGCGCAAATGACAGAAGGGGGACTACGACACGAAGTCCGACATTAATGCGGACACTAAAGTCAACATTTGGTGTAAGGCCGCGTGTGCTCGGGAGACTCTCGTCCAGTCAGCCTGACCTGCCCCAAAATGTAGTTGGGTCGGGCGTATATGAGCGTCTAGGTTAGGTACGAGCGAGCGCAGAAAAGAGGCAAAAAGTAAGAGTGCGAGAGCGGCGGTAGGCGTAATGTCTGAAAGGAAGGAAAGGTTAGGTTAGGTTGGCTCAGGTCGGGGGTTAGGCATACAAATAAACGACAAACTGCCATTGACAATGACGAACGACGATATTCGACTGATTGTGAGCCAAAGCATAATCCAGTAAATCGACGTTAAAGCTAAATACACACGAGTGAGGGAGAGGGAGGGAAAAACAGGAGAAGACCCCTCCTCTCTCTCTCTCTCTCTCTCTCTCTCTCTCTCTCCACTTTGATGCCGGTTAAGGCGGCAACCTGGCCGAGAATGAAACCAGCGTGCAAAGTCAGCAGGCTGGATCGGAGCGCGCTCACGTCGTCGTAAAGGCGAGCAGAGGAGGCAGGCAGACCGTCGGCGGGCTGCTCTGAGCTCTCGCGAAATCGATACACACGCGCGCAAATACCGTCGACGGGGGTTACGGCGTAGAGTTTTGCACGATGGTGGGCGGTGGGGAACGTGAACCGTCGACGACGAGAACGAGGCAAGGGGTTGAAGGGGGAGCTGCCAGATATCGACCAGTCTACGAAGGACAAGCGTCAGTTGAGGACAGAGGTCAAGGTCGCCCCATGTACCACGCCTGCCTGCACATTTCTACCTGCTTCACCTACCATGCGCCTTTCCTGGCTACCTGAGACTGCTAAAGCTACCTAGTTCTGGCCCATCGCAGCTATTAAAGTAATGGCACATATTACATCGACAGAGGCGCCTCTGTGTTCTGGATATACGTTACACCACTGTCGACTAAAATCACGGATCAATCGACTGCTGCATGCTCTGTGTTCCTGATACTTTGCAAGAGCCCCCCCCCGCCCCCCGCCCTCCAACATAAGGAGCTTGCCGTCCGTAGAATCCTTTAAAAGTAATCGTGGATTAACCCCGTAGAGGCTGCGTCGAATAAAAATCCCCGAGTCCTCGGTGTGTAAGAGGCGAAGGTTGAAAATCCCATGTCGAAAACAGATAAAGTTCAACGTAGGAGAGGCGCAAAGCGCGTTAAAGCCGAGGAGAGAATGAGCGGCAAGAGCGGCAGACAGACTTATCGATCTCTTCCACCGGTGTTGAGGAAGGCGACTCTGGGTACTTTCGCGCATAAAAGACGTACGGGAAGGCCCGGCCTGAACGCTCTGGAACGATCTTCGTATGTGTGTTTCGTGACGCGGCGAAACAAGAAATAAAAGAATAACATATCGTCCATTAAATCCCAGTTGCAAGATTAGCATAATCGCGCATAATATATTACTCGGTGGTATTGCAAGTATATCGTTACGTAAGAGGAATAAAAGTATGAAAAAAAAGACCAAAAAAATCAATTCATCACTCGGTATACCAATCCTTCTAATTAGCTACCAATTAAAATTCAAACCCTCTGCTCCTCTCCCCCTCTGCCCGGTTAATTACTGCAGCCAGAACTTAACGGTCAATTAACGCGAAGACAACGGGCATGCGATTAGGCAAATTTTAATTTTCAAAAATCAGACTGACTTTACCATAAACTTCGTATGAGTTTCGCTGGTACCGATGTGACGCCTCAAAATAATCGTTATCGGGCCTCGAGATGCCTCGTGAGGTTCTGCCGTAGAGTACCTTCGAAACGCGTATGGCCTAGCGTGTATTTGGGTAGCTATATCGATTAGGTTACCATGGCAGTACTTAGGAATATCGAAAGCAATGACGAACCCGCGAACAATCGGGATTGGTCGTGCCGGAGTAGGTGTCAAGTTTTATCAGAGAAGAAATCAATCACGATCCGCCGATGGGTTATTTAGCATGGATGCCGTGGCGTCCCCGGAGAGGTGGTGCCGTCATCAGGAGCGTCGGCGTCGACGTCGACGTCGCGCCTGCGTCGGCACCGATCCAGCGGAATACAACGTCGACGGCGCAGAGGACGCTCTCGAATATCCCCGTTCCGCGCGGGCTCAAAAGTAAAAATAATAATGTCCGCGAATCGTCAGCTGTTCTTTGTTTATACCAAGGATTTTAAATTAATATTCGACCGTGAGACCATTGCGCGTAACATTAACATTATTCCGCGAGAGAAGCCATAAACGAAAGTAATCGTAGGTTGTTTGCAGAGGCTGATCCCGGCTTTCGGTACCGATCGTCGTCATCGCCATTATAAATAGTGCCGATGAATTAAGCATCCATCGTTTATTGTTATTATTCGAATTAACGATTTGACATGGAGAATTTCGTGGATTAACGAAAAATCTCATAAATACTATCTTACCGTCAGATAATATTTTATCTCTCTCGCAATTCACTTTTCTATTACTATAGGTATCGGCAGAAGCGAGCACAAGTGGTTCTAATGGATTCTCAATTTGACAAGACCAACTACTCGTCTTGTCCTCCCCTCCCTCCACAAACCCTCATGACCAAGCAAATTCTAAGCGCCCAGAACGCGTCCTTGGCCAACGCGCGTTTCTACCTCGGGATAATCCGCAAACGGCTGTACGGATTTAAGACGCGTAGCCCTCGACCTTACAAATATTTCTCTAACGTCCGTCAAAGGACGATCGCGGCAACGAAACGCCCTAATTTGGTGTTCGCCGAGTGATTCAGAGAAACGGCCGCTGTCGCGGAAACCTTGACCCACAATCAAGCAACCGAAAGCCACCTCGGTTGGCCGATGCGTCCACTGCGACGATTCCTCCTACCCCTTCGCCCCTCTCTCTTTCTCTGCTTTTTCTCTAACTCTCTTTATTAACGTGGACAATGAGATACGCGCGGATACGCGCTACCGTTTCCTGCTCGTCCATAAGCCGCCTTCGCTCGTCCCCATCGCGTCCAGAGAAACGACTGTCCGACCCAGTGAAAATTTCGACAATGACAATTCATACCGAGAGACACTGCCGACTCCCGAGTATATAATACAAATTCATGTTACGCCAGGCAGCCGAGTCTCATGGAGGGCAACACGCTACAGTACATGACTAACGGCATTATAGACGCAACAAAAGTGGCAGGATCCGTGGTATAGTCCGTTCTTATAGCGATTACGAAACGTTGCATAGACATAGGAACGATCGTAGAAAAGGTCTTCTCTTCGAGTGAGTGACAAAGAGGCTAGGGAAAAATAGGTAAAATCTAGAAAGTATATAATAATTTCTAGAGGGAAATTTTTGAGGAATTTCTAGACAGTAGCGAAAAAAAAAGAAAAGGGACAAAAATATTTAAAAAAAATCATTATTGCAACGAAGGTATACCTGAATAATCGAAAGCGCATGTTATAGGTTTTTATTAAAGAAAATAAGGAAATGTCGTTACAGATCCTCCAGTTGGGAGACTTTACACTGGGGCTTCTCTCTCTCTCTCTCTCTCTCTCTCTTGCTCCAACGCGCGCGCAACAAGCAATAGGGAAGGGTTGTGTAACCCGTAATCATTTCCACGGCCTTCCAGCGTGCAACTTTCTAAACAAAACGGCCTACCAGCGAGCCGCACCGGTGTCGATTGAGTCACACGGCCGATACAGCCAGCCAATTGGGAATTGACAAGGGACTCGAGGAATTGTCAATGACGTATTTGTGTCTGCGATCTCTGCGACTTACTTATATAGGTGGGAAGGAAGGAAGACCGTGCCGTAACGACAGAACGTAGGTATACATAAAAGTGGTACGTTAAATGAATTAACAAGCCTTTAGGAATTGGTGAACCAATTTCAGTGGCAATTACGTTTCGGTACAATCGATAGACTGAAACGTAACGCAGGTGCCTTTTACGCCTAGAACGGGAGGAGGACACCGTGCAATTCCTTGTGCGAACGACTTACGACAGTAACACATCGAAATACGGATCCGAGTATACGACTCGTGTGATACCTTATCGTGGCAAATTAAATGAACTGTCGAATTACTTGAAGGATCGTTAAACAGTGTAACATAGAAATAACCGAAGTATATATATATATACACATATATGTATGTATGAAAACTACTGTACGTACACGCTGCCTGTAATCTACAAATGTGACAAGACATAACGATACGTCGATAGGCGAACGACAATGTCGCGTGTGATGACATTATTTGGACGTTTCGAGGTTTAACCAGCGTGAATACAGCAACGTTAGGGATTTTAAAAAAAAGAGAGCAGCGCCCCTTCGTTTTTCCGTAAAAGAGACATTCAAAGCGCTTCTCGTTCGATGAGTCCTTCGGGTAACGTTGCGCCCGTGACGAAACGCGTGACGGAGGTCGTCGTTACCCTGGCTGACGGAAATGGCGGCGAGCCACGGTTTCAATACATGAAGGCCTTGAGATACAACCGTGGGTACCCCGGCGGTTCCTTGGCGTTATAACGATTTTACTCGGCTAGGTAATTAAGCGTGCATCGCCACGAGATAAAGCGAGAACCGAGAACGAAGATCCGCACAGAGAATAAAGCGCCTGTCACTAGTGAAACGGCTCGTATTTGTATACACATTGTGACGAGCGGTGTTGCGTCTACGTGGCGATCAAAGAAGAGAGAGGAAAAAAAAGAATCCAAAATTCACGTACAACGTTGCTGCTAACGAGGAGACGCGGATCCACATGGTGGAACAGGAGTCGGAACGGCGCACCAAGGATTCCATAGTCAATGTCCTCGTGAGCAGCGATGCACGCGGAAACGAGGAGAACCGAGAATGAGACTGAGAACGTGAACGGGAAGGAGGGCGGAGGAAGGTGCCGCGTTAGCTCGGTGGCTAACGCGAAGAGAGGTTAGGGATATAGAGAGAAGGCATTACACTTAATAAAATGTGAAGGGTAGAGAGGAGAAGGGCGCAGCGGCGTCGGCGTCGGCGTCGGCGGACCGGGAGTGACGGCCTTGGCGAGCGATTCGCATTGGCGCGACTCCGTGTTTCTTTTTCACGTAAAATCGGGCATTCTCTTGTCCCGCGAGGAATAAATAATTTTTCGCGAGACACCCCGTATGCCCATAGAAAAATCCAAGCGAAGAGAGTCATCCGTCCATTGAAATCATAGTGACGACGTCGATCGGTAACGAAGTCAACCGGTCGATCCCGACCAGGTTGAAGCAAGACAAGAAGCGATCGCGCTCTATCTTCGATGACGACAGAGCGTTAGGGAACGAATGAGAGACAGAGAGACGAGTATTGCTTCACTACCGGGAAGAAATGCCGGCGCCGACGTGGAGGCCGAAGCGTCGACCGAGCAACATATTTCCAAGCAAATGATGGCGGACCAGAGAACGGGGAGGGGAGGGCGGCCCTCACTCGTCGGCTCGTTCGTTTCGCACCGAGTGACTGGAACGAGCCGTTGCGCAGCGAAAGATGATGCAGACAGGACTGCGAATTGTGCTCGCCAGTGACCCTGAAAGAATACCGACGCCATAGCGATATGATATAACGTCGAATGCTCCGAGAGTTCAACGTAGTTGCGTCGAAGACTCCTCTATACGTTGTCTCTTTACATTCTTTATTATCGGGATACGATTGACATACGTGTTCCTATAACCGGTGATAACTTGACCGAAGTTTCACTGTCGATACTCGGGCGTTTCACGTTGTTTCCCCCGGGACGTCGAAATCGTATTCGCACGATTATTCGATTCTCAGGAAGCACTTAGCCACGTGACCTCCTCGCCGCGTCTTTATTTCGAATAGAGAAAAATAGTAGGGAGAGATCCGTTCTCCATTGTCCGGCAAGTTTTGGTATAGACCAAAAGCGGGGGTCCCGCCGTACGACCATAATGGAATGTCTTTGTCAGTGGCAACCCGTCATGGAGAAGAAAAAAAAATTCGGGGGAGGGACGAGGCAGCGACCAAGGGGACGATATCGAAATGACACGAGATATCATTTTACAGGCACGACGGCTCTCTTTCTCTCCCCCCCCCTCTCTCTCTCTCTCTCTCTCTCTCTCTCTAGTAAGAACAAAAAGCTATGTTTCGGTATTTAGCGAAGTTTCGTGGCAAACCCCATCTTCGTCCCGCACTGGTGTATCATCGATAACGAGACGTATTTTCTTTGTCCCTTACGTGGGTGTCGTCGATAACGAAGAGTGCTCTCTTTGTAGTTACGTCGAGGATTATCGATAACGCATTTTCTTTGTTCCGTTGACTCATGAGAATACCTAGAAAGTCACCCTTGCCAACTGTCAGTGTGTCTCTTTGTAGAAAAAAAAAAAATTATGATAAAACAAAATTTTTTTTCTCGCAACCATCATAAACGACTAACGAGAAAATGACGGAGGCGCTTTCTTTGTTTTCTAATTCTCGGATATTGCGGTAAGGAACGGCCTCACCCCCTCCGCCCCCTAGCTCCTTATGAAAAGGCAAAAAAAATTTAAAGAAACTTCCTTGCCAACTTCTTCGCCATATATCGCAACGAGATGGATATGTGTGTTAAAAAAATGGAAGGATCACCCTAAAGCGTCAAACCGTTTTAGAATGAATGAAATCGTAATTACGTACATTCAAAAAATTGCAATTCCCGTATATCGAGCAAAGAATAATTTCATTGCCGACCCTCTCCACGAATCTCAGCGCAATAAATAACTTTCTGACCGTACACACGCCACGATTCCAAGAAATCTCAGCCCCATAAACGTATTAACGTCAAGAAACCAGCGCTTCTTTGTCTTCCGACCAAACGGTCCCCGAAAGGGCGCTCGAAGGAATAAAACAGGAAAAAAATAACGAAAATGAAAATCCCTAGGAAGTCCAAGAGACTGGTGTTGCAAGGCCTCGTCCTGACCGAGATGCAAAAGCCTCCTCTAATAATCGAGAATAAAGATAAGTATTAAAAGATATTGGCGATCAGAGAAACCATTACCCCCCTCCACTGGGAATAAATTCTCCAAAAAAAAAAAAAAAAAAAAAAACTGCTGAACACGAACCACGTGCATTCTTGAACAAAGTTTCTCATTTACCTAGCGGCCAAGAAGTGTGCTTGTACGAATTGATAAGACCATATCCACGGAGATATACATATCGACGCACGAGCGATTCGACCCGATCACCTCATTCTATAATTACTGTGTCACTGCCATTGTCTCCTGAGTAAGCGTCGAGCATTATTTTCTTCATATCGGACTGACGTTTCTCGTGGGGGAAGGATGGCAACCGCTACCTGAACGCAATGGGACATACGACCGGCGAAAGCGCTCGAGTATCAGTCGCAGAGATAAAATACTGTGCAAAAGGGAAAATAATGCGACGAGGTAAACACGCACTCGTGGCATCGGTACGCCATGTATTCCATCCTTGTCTTATTGTCGTAAATAGCGCGAACGAACGGACGCCATTGCTGTCGTTCGATCGCACAGTCGTCGCTTCGACTGGAAACTGTGATGGCGGGCTTTTTTGAAATTGAAAAAAAATATATCGGTCACGACTGAATAGGGTCATTTTCTTGTTTGACTCGACGATATACAGATGACGGACAAGATAAAGATTCAGGAACAAAGCAGAATCACAGAGCCATTACGAAATTCTAGTTCAGCGATGATGGTTCAGTGTCCTTGGTTATCTACCATGTAGCTTGCCTTTCGAATTAGTAGCCTAATGACGGCGACAATCTAACCTGACGGAAATCAATTTCCAACTGGCATTTCGCGAACCTTTACGCTGTGCGAACGCGATTCACAGAAATTCGAATTGGCTCGTCAGTGGATAGGCTATTTGCTTGCTAGACATAATAAAGATCGAAAGGTATAAAGGTAATTGAGAATGGAAGAAACAAAATCTTTTTGAGAATTATTCTCGACGCAGAGACGAGGAATGAAAAATGGCCTAAAGAAAATTCGACGTCGGAACTCGATCTCGTTACTCCGGGATGATACGTGACATCTGTCGATTCTTTTTACCTGGAAAACTGACGTGAAATAGATGGATGAGCCTGGATAACAGAAAAGCCAAGTAAAACGTACGAACTTTCGCGTAATGACGTGCAATTATTTTTCAATGCCGCGACGTTCAGGTAATGAAGTACTGGCCGCAGTAGGTTACGTTTATTATACAACAACAATAAGATTACCTATATTATTGCACTTTCTCTTCGGTAGGCAGAGAGTCCGTAACGAGACAGCGGCATCTTAATGCCTTGCGACGAAGAGGAAGGAGTCTTTCTTGGCTATTGCGAACGATCCTTTAAATCTCGCACAAAAGACGAAGTAAAAAAAAAAAGAATAAGATGTCTGACACGGGACAACGGACTCTGATGAAAGGAACGGCAGAATGTGAAAAATCAACGGGTCTTTCGCTGCGTCTCTAAGAGGTCTCGAGGAAAAATCTCATGTGGGAATAAGAGCCAAGAAAAATGATTATTCAATTGCGCCTGCAAAGAGAAAGAGAGACGCGAAATGTTTCGGAGAATCCTTTGCGTCCATTCTTTCCGGATTCTCAACCCGCAATTGGCGCACTGTTATTGTGCCTTTTGTTTGACGATTCGTACCGTATGATTCGCAATGCTACAAATGGTCGTTGCAGTAGTGTTGATTCTTCTTTTTTTTTTTGGTTCACCACGTCACGGAGAACGACCCCGGAAGAGTTTGCTTTTGCGCGAGTGGGTATGGAGCAATAATAATACATTCCGAGACGCACTCATTATTTTACGTCTTGGGCTACCAGGGCCATCGCAAGACTAGCGGGCGCAAGGATGATTGAATTATTTTTTTTAGTTACTCCCGCTCTGCTTCTAATAATCGCTTGTGGAACGTGAGTCAATTAGCCGAATGCTATTGTAATTAAAGCTTTGTTCACTATGAAAAAACTTGCGAAACTTTCAGTAACACCGGTTGGGTATCCACTTAATGACTGGGGCCTATAATCGAGGTAAGTCGGTTACAGGACGAATTTAATCTCCAAAATCACACTGTAAAAGAAGACCGTTTTTAAGATAAAGATACGCAGTCACGAAAGATTCTGCTGTAAATTGTGTCTAATGCTTGGTATAGATACCTAGATAAAGAAACAAATGAAACTATAATGGTGTAATACCGAAGGAACTGCGAATAGCTGTGGTATAATAAATACGGCAACAGAGTTCTGCTGCGATGCAAATATTAATTTTTCCTTTGCACCATAAACGATATTACATTTTATCACAAACTTTTGGGATTCCTTTGACGCATATATAAAGTCCCTTAGACGCTTCTTACCGAGAAAAAGAATTAGTATTTGTTTGGAGTTTAAAGAGGAAAAAAAATTTTCCTCAGAATTCTGTGAATCATGGAATTGTGCAAACGCCTTTAGTTTTCTCAAAACTTGCCTAACGAGACGTGCTCCGAAGCAATTAATTATTTTGTATTTTTTTTATAACTGTGCTATACTGTTTAGCAGCGTCCAACTCTCTTCGTATCTAGATATTTGAAATTCGTGTATTTATTTATACCGCTGCAAACGATAACTAAAGATAGACAGACGTATTTACGAGGTCGCGAAACGATGAGTAAAAAATGAGTTATTTTGTTTTCAATGGCAGTTAGCGAGTTCTAGCACCTTATGGAAAACAGAATTTGTATTGTTTGTAAGGGAAGAGGGAATGATGGTGCCTCAAAAGAGACTGATAATGTGCCGGATATCCCATTTGCCAGAAAATTCATGATAGCAGTTTCATTTTCTACCAAACTACTGGAGTAGCGGAGCAAATAAATAAACTCAGTCAATTCTTATGAAATAGTTGTACATCCCTTCGCAGCAATCTTAATTTACGTTCATTCTAGACAATAAGAAAGTTCTCTGTGTAAGAATAAACATAACACTATAGTTTCGAATGGTAAGAAAATAAACTTGAGTAAACGCATGAAGTCTATTGTAGAATATGGCCATTGCGTAGTGTCCATGTTAAATATTCATAAACAAAGAAATATTTGCTAATCAATGAATTTTACTTACCCTGCATTTTCAGTGGCAGCAATGGACATGTGCCTCCTCTCATCGAGGGTGGGCGTGGCGCGAAATTGCTGGGGATGATCCGTGGTAGCAAAAATATCTTCCAGGAAATCCCAATGGAATCCAAATGCCTATATAGGCAATGCTTCAATAATCACAGGCCAGGACAGAGCGAGCTGTGCTGGACTGGCAATGAAGTTCATAAAACTTCATGTATTTAGACTGGCTATTTGGAGCAGCAAGCCCATGAAGGTCCCCACTGTAGAATTAAAAGGAAGAATAAACCTCATGTCGTGGAATTCACAGTTATCCTTGTTTAAATCACCTTACTGAACTATTACAAGATCAGTCCAAACTTAGTGGCTTCACAACACACTGTATATCTTCTTACTGTAGAACTGATTAATGTTTCCCTTTTGTTTTCTTTTTTTATAAAAGACACTTGCACAACTCACTATGTCATTAAACACTCACTAATTTATATATCAAAAAAATTACAAATAATTTAAAAATTAAATTGTTCAATCACAAGATGGCAAAGGTGGAAGATCTCGTTTAGTGAGAATAAAAATCAAGTTATGCTGATCTAAACATTCAATTAGAAAATTATCACCCATTACATGATCCTACCTAAATGAAGTAACAAATTACAAAATCCGTTTCCTTGGATATTTCTCACTTTCCTAACAAATTTCTTCACAGCAAACACATAAACCATTAACCAACACGATAGCAAACCAATTTTCATTAACAAAAGATACATTAATTTGAAGAGGGCAGAATCAAATCCAATCTTGCCCAACGATATGACGAAATCACAAGGAATGCATTGGACATTTAAATAAACAGAGACAACACTGTTGCCCTTGATCCGCGCAATTCATAATAAAGAGCTCAACTAAATAACATTACTTTTCCATGATTCTCAGTCTCTTTTCTGACAAGAGAGGAGAGACAAGCACGCATGCATGCACATACGCACGATGGCTAGAAACTAAGTCGCAAGCACGCTGGCACAAAATGGTGATCAGTTCTTTCGAGTCATAAGGACTAGGTTATACAAGAGACAGTAAAACTCCAAGGATATACACAAGAAAGAACAAAACTTCAAAATAGTATGAGCGTAACAAGACCAGATAACATGGTGTTACTCCAACTTCTATTAAATCCTCGCAAAATTATACAACAATATTCGCCGTAATTTTTAAGCGCATCTCGTCGCAAACTTCACACATGCGTCCGCAACTACGCTGTTACGCCCGATGCAGGGGCCACACGTGCAATAAAAAAGAATCCATGAAAACCAAGAACAGTCAGGTAAAGAGAGTCCCCGTCTGTAAGACACGATCTAATTTATATAGCCAAAAGATTTCTAGTCTCTTTTCTGCTCTAGTCTGTTTTCGAGAACGCGACAAGTGTGTGTATGAGGATATGACCAAGTGTGAGTCTCATAATATGTATAAAGCGAATCCAAATGCGTGTATGTACATATATATATACACTCCGCGAGCTCACACACGCAACAATTCTACGTACGTGTATCACAAATAGGTACTAGTGTGTGTACCTCTCTGCATATATATATATACATATATAGTATAGCTATGAGCGCGCGGGCGCGTGTATATGTATCTCCCTCTCTCACTCACTCTCTCTCTATCTATCTATCCCACTCACACTCGCACTCCCTCACTCTGTGTACTTGATTAGCCGTGTGACGTCACGGTACGGTTACATCGCGATTGTCACACTCCGCACAGCGTCCAGCTTGTAAGTTACACTGCAGATTGATCCGCAATTTATGTGGAATATAGGTAAAACGCGAATCGACAAGGGAAACCGGTGTGAAACGGGTTAAAAGCCGGTAGTAGGTCCCCGCGCAAAGCACCCGCGGTATACGTGAAACAACTGACTCAACACGACGAACTGCAAGCGCACGGGAGACGGGAGGTTACACTAGGTGGCAGCACCGTTTATCACGATGGGGCTCCGGCAGCCGCGAATTCGCGATTATTCCACGCAACGAAGGTGAACGAAAATACTCGATCGGGTACGAAGATTACCGAACATTCACGTAAACGTACGATTCGTTCAATATCAAGTGCACGACCTGGTAGATAATACTTCAGTGCACCTCTGCCCTTTGGTGGGGTTGGAGTATCGCACTAGATCTTTTGCTTGGTATTTCTGTACATATGGTTTTATGTGGTAAACACTATCGTGAATTCGATGTAACATTTGGTGCTTTGTGCTTCTGGTACAAGGTATACGGGTTCATCAATGTTATGGGGAAATTGCAACTAGGTCAATGGGATAATTCTCTGACGAAGTGTAGTAATTGCAACAGAAATTTTCTTTTTCGTGCTATACATATACTTTGATTTTGTTGTTACAATGTAAAGCGCACGCATCATGTCTATACCCAAAGTACGCTTGACCTGTTTTTAATAACTTATTTACCGTAATATCAATTGATCGATACTTCCACTAATGATTCACGTTTAATTTATTGATTTGACTTATTCCAAATAGAGGGAGCATTAATCATTTGTATTATTGGAGTAGCATATCGAGTGTCCTAGAATACTTTTACGCTCTACTCTTTTATTACTTATCAACGGTAATAATTAATTAAACGTGTTTATCTATGCGAGCACGTACCAAGGTAATAAAGAAGCCTATATACATACACCTATATAATTATAAGGGAGGCAGATCATTGCATTTCAGTCTTTTGAAATAGCTTAATCAAGTCTTCCTGTCCCTTTTCTTTGGCAATCTCATACACTGTTTTACTGTTCCTATTTACAATGCCGAAGTCGCATGATTTTAATAATTCCTTGCACGCGCAACTAGCATTTGCGATAACAGCGCGATGCAATGCCGTGTTGCCATCAGCATCCACTAAATTCGGATCAGCCTTAAAACTCAATAGCAGCTTTATGATATCTGGTAAATTTTGAGAGGCAGCCCTGTGCAATGCTGTAGCTCGACCAGATCTTGTTTGCGCGTTTACATTAGCTCCTCTGTTCAAAAGTTCTCTGCAAACAATAGCATGACCATTGCGAGCAGCATAATGCAAAGCCGTGTACCCGGCAGAATCTTCAATATCCGGCGAGACACCTTTCCTTAACAATTTCTCAAGTCGTTTGCAGTCACCCGTTTGCGCTAAAACCAAGAATACAAAATTAGTTAAAGATTGTGTGAATAAGTTTTTCTTTTTAGAAACAAAAAAAAATTGTTCTATTACCTGCATACCAAATGCCTCGTTCAAAGTCCATTTCTGGTAATGACTGCTGGACACTTGATGTATTGGACTTGCAACAGCATTCATCGCTGTTATGCTTATGGGATTCCATGATGATTTATTATCTGGAATGCACTTGAGTAACTTCAGTATTTTTCTGAAACAGTTAACGATTAAGAATCTTTTTTGTTTAATATTTTGCTCATTAAAGATAATTAACTTATGCTTATGATCAATCCGAGCCACTCATTATATTGCACGGATCTTACGTTCTTATGGTATGCTATGATTCACTGATCAGGATGAAATAAAGAAGAATTACGTAACATCAAGATATCCCGTATATTGTTACAATCGATAATGTATATTCGTTACATGAGTATATTGGGTGTATAGTATGCAAAAAATTACATTTGCTTGCGCGCAACGACGCATGGATTACGTAAACCTGTAAAAGTACAATGCCGGTTCGTGATTGGAGTAAAAATATGACTTTGTAAAATATACATGTATATAATATTATTATACATTTTAAATTCAACCTTCTATTAGTTATAATAAAATTTGTAACGACAAACCGAATGCCAATCGAGTGCTTGATTAATTCGTAATTAAATTAATGTCTTTTTAAGTTGCAACAAAATCGTTATCACGCGTTTATAAATGACTGTTGTTTCAACAATATGAATTATACGATTCTGTAACTTACTCGAAGTCATAACGTCGAAGCTAATAAATTAATGGAATTAATAAGTGACTACTGTAAGATTATGGACATTGGATATTCGTAATTGTGACCTATAAGATGTAAACGCGGTGCAAGTGTATATTTTTAATTGCAGCTGCTGCAATTTCTAATCTTTAGTGGTTATCATTAGGTGTGAGAAGGGAACGTTGGATCAATTTTTGACAAAATATCGTATAATGCAATTTCATTAACTCTATTTAACTGAAGGTACGAGCACCTCGTTAGTCTTAATTTTAAACTTACTCGCATACGAATAAAATACGCCAATGAATCGCTTGAATAAATTGGGCCTGGACAAACTAAGTGTCTAAATATAATTCTTTTAACATCGTAAATCGTTAGCAAGACAAGGTAATATTGAAGTGATGACTAATCACTTAAAAATGTTATCAAGCTGCAGTTGTTCCAATGGCTTCCGTTATGAAGTATATTCTAGATAAAAAAATTGTAATTAACAGCCACCAGTGTAGATAAAATAATTTGATGTAAAAAAGAATTAATAAAAATTCGCTCGTGTCGATGATCCTACGGTTCTACGTTCTACGCAATGGTCAATTTATCTTTTTTTTTTCCTTTTATTTTTTTCTTACTAGGCGTTGCTTTACGAAAATAGGCCACTTTTGCACGACGCGCCATCGATTAATTATATGGCAAAAATATCCGTTAATTTTTTTCCACGTTATCTATGAGTACAGAAGCGTTACGCAGTTTAATCATCACAATTATAACAACGTATGATCACGAGAGAAAACACATTTAATCCTGCTTAACAAAAATATCTGTTCAAAGTAAATTGATCTATAAAGGAGCTAAGGATCATTGAGTAGTAATATTAATTCAGCGAACGAATGACAGCAAGATCATTCACTGTCGAAAAAAGTTATCGTTGGAAAGAACCATTGATTTTTCAAAATGTGAAGGAACCGAATGCGTCTAAAAAAAATCCCGATAAAAAAATTAAAAAAAAAATGACCGAAACTTAACTCATTCAAAAAATCGCGGCAAAATGAGTTACAATGGTTTTGTTCTCTCCAGTCATCTTGCGACTATATATCACAATTTAATTGGTCCACACACGTCAATCTTTGAACAATGTAAATGAAATGTGATTGTAACCCTTGTAGCAAGAAGATTAGATAAATGTTTTTAATCAAGAATTTTTGATTAGATTTCTCTTCGAGTTGTCTTGTTTCACTATTAGTTTTCCTCTTCCACGACAATTGATCAAATGTGAACGGTGCGGAGGTGATGGGTGCATAGAAGTGGACAAAAGCTTAATAAATCATTCAAGAATCGTCTTCGACTTCCCTTTGCAACGTCCAAAAAATTTCAGCCTCGCCGGTACTGCAAACCACACGATAACCCAGCTCGGCAAGAGCATTTATCACTCGCATTGGAGCTCCTGAAAAATATTCTCAATGGATAAATATTCTCGATGCTTCGGGGAACAATGTTAAGACTTATAAAATTCTCTATGGGAATAATGAATATTACTTAGAAAATATATGAAAATTCGCCAATTATCCATTCAAAGGATTTACAATGCTAATTTATAAAATTATATTAGGAATTAAATAATCTGTTATAATAACCTTTCACCACAACCCCGTTGACAACGTCGGATCCCGAATTTGGGAAACGCTTGGTGAGTGCGCAGATCTCATCCGCAGTAAGACCAAAGACTGCACAATCAGACGCAAAGGGCGAACCCTTTACAGCTATATAATAGTACGTCTCGCTTCCAATAATGTTAATCAGTTTCTCAGACATCTTATCCTCCTCTTATAATCTGATTTAAAAGAATCTCAGACTTCGTTGTCTTTCAGTTCTAAAAGGAGAAATAGACTAATCGTAATGCGTGTCCTCGTAGGAATCATACGTTTAATCATGACTTATGTTTGATTTACAAGACATATATACAATGTACGAAGACGGAGATTAATATTATCAATAAAAGTAAACTTTCTATGTCAAAGGAATGTATATATTAATGAACATCCTACAGATGAGCATGAAAGAGATAAGAACCTGCAAGGCAACGATTTTTTTTTGAAATCTTGGTATTATAAAAAAAATTGCAGCGTTAGGTACAATTGAAGGATTTTGTTTCTGTCTCTGTAAACAATTACATAACGTGTGACAATCCACGTGTTCTATTTTGTTCGATTATTTGTCTTTCTCGTTCTTCCTTAAGCTGCATCATACGAGATTCGTGCGCCCATCGTAATTCGCTGTGCGCTTTGTCGCGCTCATATTCCCATTGGAAACGTTCAAATTCAAGGGTTTTTCGTCGTAGCTCGAGTTCTGCTGCTCGTCTTAAGGCTCGCTGTTCGAGTAATTGCTCTTGGTAGATTTTGCTCTGCAGTGGAGAGTATCCTGAGGATCGCATGGACAGCAAGGGCCATTGTGAAATTCTTCGTGGTGCATGAGATTTTCGCTGGTGCACTGACCCACCTCGTTCCTGAGATGTGGCTAAGAATTACGGTTTATATTCATATATTTCATCCTGATGGATTTACTTTTCATTGTAATTATATAAAGGCAATTCAATGTTTTCTAATATGGATCTTGAAAATTGCAATTTACCAGATGCAGCAGGTTCAGCTGCACTACGATTTGCTTCCCAGTTCCGGTTTACTGTGTTTCCATCCGATTCGGTAGGCTGTATTGTAGAATCTCGATTTTCCCAAGGTTGATCACCAGTTTGCATTACTAGCTCCATGTTTTGCTGCATTGTACTGGTTGTACCATCTGGATACGCTTGATTTCTATATCCCCAATCATCCAAGTCTTCTAATTCAGTGTCTGTTATATTGTTTTGTTCCATTGATGATTCTTGTTTCGTCCAAGTATCATTTATCTTGATCCCCAAAACGTTTGCTTTGTTTTTCTTGTTATGTGCCACTTGGATGAATTGTTGGCGTATATCTTCTGGACACTTTGGACAGCGTTCCATGTGTCGTTCCATTCGAGTAGCATTTTGAATATATGATTGATCGCAGAATTTGCAAAAGGCGATCACTTGGGATCCATCTACTTTCTTTATATAGTAGTTCCATACTATTCCTCTTTTTTTTACCATGACGATGAGAAAAGATTTTCTTTCGAATATATTTATACACGGATATATTAAAAAGTTTTATTTAGAATATTTGATATTTTGTGATATTTAAGTTTTATATGTATTCCCCAAAGCACAAACTATAAATTATGATAATAAATGACTGATGTAACAAAAGTATTTTGAAATTCATAAAAAAAGTTAATCAAATATATAAATATGTCATTCAAGATTATTTTAGTTATTCCATTTAAAGCATTACAACTATTATTAAATGCAAAATGATGTGTCTTTCAACACCATGAATGATTTAAAAATTTTCAAACTCCAAATTATGAGTCAGAGCAATTACAATATATGACGAAGATTCAAGGAAATGATAATGATGTCAAAATCAAGGAATAAGATACTTTAATTGTCATTTCCTGTTATCAAACAATGTTGCTCTCCCAAGAGATGTTTAAATACCGAACATTTGAGGTTTTAATTCAAAACGTAACTTGCACTACATAACCATAACCTAAAAAAGTGCAGCCAGCAGTATTGGATTCGCATTATTTAACACATCTGCGAGTTATGTAGCCGTAAGAAACTATACCACTTGAAGGTTCATCACACAACAGAGCAACATGCTTTGAAAAATAGCAAGTCTAAATTTGAGAACATTCCCATAATTAACGAAGATACGAAAAACGCATCCAAGAATCGAATGGACGCGCTACTAAGGCAACACTTAGTACTGGAGAACCTGTATGTACTATACAGTTAGATTAATTAAAAGGAGGGTTTGGGCGGGATCGAAATTCCCTTGAATCCACATAATGGACGAATCAGATTATAAAACACTGGCAAAGAAGTTTATGGGATGAATGTTAATATTCATACAATTCAATAGAATCTACAGATATCAATAAATCAATAATGCATCATGTATGTTTGTAAGGTTTGTGAAATGTGAGGTTTGTAAAATCGCATATTTAAAAAAACCAGAAACCCTGGAAATAGATTAGTTCCAAGAGAATGTTTTTGATAAGATCAAAGGCTTAGCCTTATGTTATGGGATTAATATTAATTATGGCATACTCTAGAATTAAGCATGTAATTTAAATTTTGAGGAAAATGAAGGAAAATTCTTAAATAATTGTGATATGAAAGAATGCAAGTGCAATGAGCTATTTGCATTTTGTTTTCACAGAAGAATATGTAATTCAATCTGAGTAATATAGTACATTCTGCATGGTATATTTACCTATATTACAGGATCCTAAAACATATTTTTTCTTTTTGTACCAAGGCAATTATGTATCATTTGAATCACATTGAACTAAATGATGTATAAATATAATTTTATTAATCGTTTGATAAAAGCAGTATATTTAGAAAATTGTTACATACCTGTTTTTATCACAGGCTCAGGCTCTGGCTCCGAAAAATCCTTTCTCATAGTCCACATATATTCGTTATAATCCTGCTTGACACTTGTGCTTGACGATGCAACTACTTTATAACCAAGTACTTCAAGAGCAGTCAATATAACACAGGGATGCTGAAGATACACTATCGTTGAGTCATCACAGTATCCACCGGATGCAAAGCGACTTAACTGCTCAATATCAGATGCTACGATAAGATAAAAAGATTAGGAGTAAACTATAGAAAATTATCAGATTTGCTTGAATAGTACCTTTGAGACCAGACACTAAGACTCTCCACGGATATCTGTGACCATAGGAAGCAAGGTTACCACGTACCAGAATGTATGGCATCTGTGATATTAAGCTAAAACAAACTGTAAATACGCACAAATATAATGCAAGACACAATTAAAAAACAGTGCTTAACATTTAAATTGTGTCAATGGGGCCAGTATAAAAGGGGGTACTATTGGACAAAAATAAAGCTGTGGAAACTCTCCTGACTGACATTCTAATAATTATTTATATCATCAAATCAACATCAGACTACAGTTACTTCGCATCAAACTCTTTTATACAAACACACCCAGCAGTCATAATATCTAGAGGGAAAAACGCCTCATATACATGATAAATATAATATACAGAGACAGAGATATAAATATTTTTTTTTTTAATACCATTCACAAGACTGCGAGAGTTGTACTCCCTACGGCCATTATATGTTGCTTAAATTATAAAAATGCTACTCCTTGCCTTCAATTATTATCCACTATTTATTTTCTCTCTAATTATTGAATTATTTCAATAGAAAACGTCCAGGTCACGAAGTATTATCAAGAACTACGTAATACTAGTAATACTACGTATAGTAAATTCGAGCACACTACGAATAATTCCAACTAACGCGCGATCATCTAGGGACCCTAAGTAGTTTTTAATTTTAAATGATCTACCCAGAAAAACTTAATTATCCTTATCCATGAAGACAAAATTAATTAATGAATTCTAATACTGCATATTCTTGAATGTTACTGCATTTACATTTGTTATTAATTTAAATTAATGGATCGAAGAAAGTTTCCAAATAGTAGAGTATAATTTTTGATTATGTCTACCAAACATACAGATTTTATTCCCTAGAATAAAATTGTCTAAAGGAACTATGAGAATGTTACACAAAAGGAGAACCAAGGAAAACATTTGTGCGAGTAGTATTAATTGGGATTAACGTTGTCAAATCCTGTACATTTTTCACAGGATTAAACAAAATATTGTATTTTATTCAAAGAGGAACTTTTCAAATAGTTTGACATATAAGGGATACATCGAGTGCAACATGTTTAAGTTTTTGGTATGTCATTTTATAAATTTTAAAAAGGTGATTTTGAAATCAAAGTGCATCTTTTTGTAGATAACCTTGGGCATTGGCGTCTACGCCGGAATATACATCAGTCAAAATTATGAAGTACGTATTGACGTCATACTACAGTTTTTAAGTCAAGTACATGCAACTATTTGCTCATATCAATAATATTTGCAGGTCCCTCGAGTAGACGATCCACAGAAAATTATTGAAAAAGTAAAACAACTTTCAGAACAATATAAAAAAAAAGACTAGTGTACTATTTTAATGCTTACGAATATACAGTGGAGATTTAATCAATTAATTTAATTAATCTGTACATATTTACTTGTATATTATCTACATTTAAATATATATAATGCAGAGATATAATTGATAAATATATATATATATTTCATATCACTCATTTACACATATATTATACCTCCTCCAGAATACTCTACTCTAGTTTGCGGTTCTACAAAAGCCAACCAATCAGAAGCATGTGTTGGCAATAGACCCATTGACTGGCATTTGTAAAGGGCCAATGCAATGTTTACCAATTGTCCCAAAAAGAAAACAAATTTTTGGCCAAATGCATGAGTACCCTCAATGACTTTAAATGCTGAAAATAATAACATTAAAACATTAGAAATATTTCTTTTGCTGTTTATATTATTCATTTGAAACATCAACATACTTTGCTGTAATACGAAGAGAGCCTTAACAGGTCTCATGATAAGCATTCCCACCATCATAATTGGAAATATTGATATGGAATTGCCAGCCATGTACATGATGAACAAATTCATCGGAACTTGCTTGAGTGGTCCCAAAGCAAGATCCCAGGATTTTTTAATAATCAAGTGATTTGAATCTAATTCTCTCATCAATTCTGTTCCATGATTTAAAGCAACTGATGGATTATATCCGGGTGGTGAAGCAATATCTACATTCTTCTCTTGCTTATTCCTGTAAATGAGGTTATAGTAAGATAAATAATGATTACACAAAATCATCATTGCATTCTAATGGTATACATACTTGTGAGAAAAATCAAGAGACCACTTCAACTTTTTCGTACTCTGTTTAGCTACAGCCATTTTAATTACTTGGTTAAACAACTGCTTTTTTAATTCAATTTTATACAGTCAATGTTTGCGTTTCGAAACGTATACTAGAATATACTGTTAACACATTAATTACAGGTTATGTCAGTCAAACGACTAGTAAAGATGGCTCCGTATTAGGTTAAATTTTCATATAAGCGCTAGCGCTCCAATGTAGTACCAGAGACGAGTAGAGAGACTCGGCTACCACGGGATACGCATTATCGACGGAGACGATGATCACAAAATCCTATTCCTAAACTCGCCGGTACGATTTAGCGCCACGTTTTTGGTATCGCCTAAAACCATAGCGTTGTGCATCTTCCTATACTCATCTTTGGCTCCGTACTCATTTCTGTTTACATGCAAGAAATTTGTATTCGTGGTCAATACATAGCATATTAGTAATAAATAGTATAATAGAAATCTGTCACAACAGATTGTTGAAGAAATAGACTGGAGCAATAGTCTACAGAGAAATCGATTTGTAATTGTATTTGAATATGTTTCGAGAAGCAGCCAAGATCGTTGTTGACGATAGCACAGCTCCATCAGCTACGTATGTTGTGAATATAAGGATGGAAGACTTTTTAGACAAATTAAAGCTGTTGAAGTATGACACAGAATTTCTACAAGATCTGAAAATGAAACCGATAAATAGGTCAGCAGAAAACCAAAATTAAAGTTTTTCGATCAGTGAAAACTAATAAATTAGTCTGGATAATTTAAAGTGTGTAACTTACTTTGCTTATAATTTAATTTTGTGTACATAGGCACTACTTTGTTGTTCCTACAAATCCTGGTGAACAGTTTTACATGTTTACTTCCTTGGCTGCCTGGCTGATACGAAAAATTGGGAAGAATTTTGATCCTCCTCAGGAGTACGATGATCCCAATTCCACAATATCACTTATTTTAGATCATTTAAGAGAAATTGGAGTATCTATAGAATTCCCACCTAATAAACTCAAACAAGGTGTTGGGGAACATGCTGTGTATGTTCTTGACAGTTTAGCAGATGAAGCTCTAAAATTGTTAAAGTTCAAATGGAAAAAGCAAGTATTTTCATGTATGATAATCTAGTAAACAAGAGTTAGTATTTAAATATATTTTGGTGATTAATATATAGGGTTGAAATACCACCGGATGATCCAACACCAGAACCAGAAATTGAAGATGATGATGCTGAACTAATTTTGGAAAAAGTTGAAGAGGAAATGATGGCTGAATATGAAGAAGAAGATGAAGAGGATGTTTTACACGTGGACGATATCACTAAACTATATGGGCGGAATATGGTACCATATACAAATTACTTTAGTTCCTACAAGATTATATTATCAGTGCACAGCATAATCCTTTTTATGTTCTGTCAGTATGATGTACAGAAGCCTGAACAGATTTTGGAGTCTAAAACAGACACTGAAGAGTGGAGACTGGAATTGGAGAGAGTCTTACCTCAACTGAAGGTTACAATAAAAACAGGTAATCATGACGTCATAGGATCAGTTTCTTTTTATTCGTGGCAAAACAACAAACAGCTTAAAAATTTCAGATTCAAGAGACTGGCGGGCCCATTTAGATCAGATGAAGCAACATCGCTCCAACATGGATACTAGTCTTGCTGGTACCAAAGGTCAACTAGAAAAATTACATCTTGACATTGGAAATACTATGGACAAAATAAGAACGAGAGAAATGTATCTGAACCGACAACTAGAGCCTATTCTTCAAGAATTCAGAACTCTTCAGGTCTGTAAAATTATTTCAGTCAACAATCTTGCAAAAGCTCTGAAATCATAAGTATATCATCTTTACAGGAAGAATTATCCAAAGTTAAGGAACAGTACAGGGATGTAAGTGGTGGAGTAACAGAGCGAACAAGGGTCCTGAATAAATTGACGGATGAACTAGAACAAGTTAAAAGAGAAATGGATGAAAGAGGTTCCAGCATGACTGATGGAAGTACGTAATCATTCAAATTTTTAATTTCTTATATATTAAATCCTTAGAATCACAACACTGTAGGGAGCTATGAAAGCATACCATTTTTTTTACAGCTCCTCTAATTAATATCAAAAAGACAATCACAAAAATGAAGTCTGAGTTTTCTGAAATGAACGTTCGCATTGGGGTATTGGAGTACAGTCTGATGTGTGCACGGGTGCGTGATCGAACTCAGCTACAAGAAGACATGAACATTACAAATAGTTCCGTGATGATATAATAAAATCATCATAATACTCTAAGTCCTAAAATCCGTCCATCTACATTACTATATGTGCATTTTTTTAATATGAATTATGTAATCAAATCTAGTCTTATACTACAATAGTTATCAATGACTGTAGTCTATGCATAAATTGTGTACCAAAATATATATTTGGTAACAATTATAATGTTATCCCGTGATAAGTCAGGGGTCCAAGGACTTTAGGTCCACACTGAATTATATCGAGTGCCATAGTTACTGTTATTAATTTATATTCATTATATTACACGTGATTTATCCGTGAACTGACCTGCGAACAATTGTACTACTTTCTTTGTTATCCAAAATGATAAAACACAGACTTCTCTGAAGTTACGATACTCAAAAACTTGGCTTAAATAACATAGCAGTAAAGAACAAAAATATAATTATGAGTACAAATATGTTTTAGGCAGATAGTACAATTAAACATAATTTAATCAAATTTTGAAAGTAGTAAAGGGCACATGTAAAAATGCCGGCTGAATGTAAAAGCGACGCTACATAAGAATTTAACATTTTAATTCCCATCAATGATCCTTGCGCTAATAACGCGACGTTATTAGAGAAAACTTAGCACATTTAAAAGGACCTTTTCCAGAATTTTCATCGTTAATCACTGCGCTGCCTCGCACTTGTGAACGTTCGTTGTACTTACTACTGATTTTCGGTTTAAAGATACACTCGCAGTAAAAAACCTGTTCAGTTTCAAACGTTACAATTGGTTTAATAAAGAAATGATAGAATTCTAAAAATTCTATACATTCAATTTTTTTTTAATTTGTTTTTTGCTTTATTAAATAATTGTTTAGATATTTCATGTCTATGGAAATTCGTCAGTTTCAGATCATTATTTCGACAATTTAATTCTTGAATAATTTATAATACGCTTGAAACTGTACAAGTGCTCAACGGATAAAGGAGCTTTCAAATTCGTGCTATTTTTATACTCGAAGCTTGGATGTTTTTTTTTATTCCATCCACACTGAGCAGAGAGCGAGATGGCGAATTACAGTTTGTATAGGAAAGTCTACAGTTGGACTTGCACATTACAGTAAGAATGTCTACCTGGTGTTCCTATCAGTTTAATAAATCATAAAGGCGAACAAGTTTGAAATCGAAAACTTTTTATTAATTCAGTGACTCTTAGTATAAGAATCAGTACTCTGTTTTGGTGCAAGAAAAAGCTTTAAGGTAAGCTCATGTACTAGAAACTGTTAGAATGCATGATAAATAAAATATCAAGTAGAGTGAAAGGTCGATTTTTCGGATGCTGGTTATCCTAACAATCTGCCAAGTGTTTTTTCGCGCCTTGTCATGTGCAAACATTCCATAGGTTCGTCCCATAGGAAAATTTCCCATTGTTAATATTCTTTTTTACCAAAGGTAATAATTTTCCATTGGTTTCCATTGATTTGCCAGACGTTTTCAATTATCCGAACAAATCAATTATTCGATCATCCATGTCCCCGCCAATTAATTTGGACAATCGACGTTCTACTGTATTAAGAATTAAAATATTCCCTTTTAATTCAATCACATTTGCTTAGGCGCTAATGAACTTTCTTTTAAGAAATTTATACATATACTAAGTTTCAATGTATTTCTGTACTTTCACTTCCAAACTGCACACTATACATTATATACGAAGATACTTTGGTTGAGAAAAGAAATCAGCCTTGTATAATGCAGGTACCTCCGCTCACGCCTGAATTTAATTATTCGTCGAAAACTCGGTTTAAAATTTACAGCCTGATCAAAATGTCTTATACGTCAGTGTTATTCGTAATCCATCAAAATTAAAAATTAATTTCCAATAATTATTAGGTGATCCTATACTAGAAATCATTTTTTTTATTTCGTATAAAATTCTAAAATCTCTCAGTGACAGTAACTCCCATCTTTTCGCTATTTTCAAGGATGAATACCCGTCCTAGAGAACAACAATTGGTCTAAAAGTAGACTTGTTGACACAGATAGTTCTGTACAGTTGAACACCGTGTACCAAGTTTGATACACTAGGTGTCCTTTTTCATAAACATCAAGCATTTAGAGTGGACAAAAAAATTCAAAAATATTTTGCAAATCTGAGGTCGAAATTTTGGATTTCAACATACCATGCATAAGAAATTGAATATTCATTGCATTTGTATAAGAATTATAATTTTTTATTTTTTACATTCCTAATTACAAATATAAGATTTTTATATAAATCTGGAGTTCAGTGAACCTAAAAATCTATATATATCACGATTCATTAAAATCCTACCACCAACAATAAGGTTTATTAACCTCTTAGCGCAGTAGCCCGAGTTAAGTCGAGTTTAAGAAAACAATTTTTGTCCACGCACCCGACTTAACTCGTGAGACCTGCAGTTTTTTTGTTGCCTGAGTTAACTCGGTTTAGCGAATTAGATGCAATTAGCTTAGTGCTTTTTGCATAAAACAAAATTTTTTTGTTTTTTTTTTTACCAAGATTTGTCAACGTTCTTTTGTATTTTAAGAAAATAGAATACAAAAAAATTGGTGGAAAAACGACCGCTTTTGAATTTTAAATTGGTGCGTTAAGGGGTTATGTTTGTAAACATGTGTTAATGCCACGCTATCATCACCAGGATATTATTATCAGTATGCATGTTTCATACAGGATGCTCTAAAGATTATAACCAAATGAACCCTGTACATTAACTTTTGAAAGTCCGATGGGAATTTAAAAAAATGTATATAAGAAAATGTTTTTCATATAGTAGATACACCCTGTCTATGTCAGACAGCATTTTCGAGACTATGACGTCTTACGTCCCCGCAAAAGCTTAAGCAAGTTGTCCGATTGTATTCTTTTCGAGCAAATCCATGTTTAACACATTAATATTCCCAATGTATAAGACTATGTTAGCCAATACCATCGCATATGAGAATATGATTAAAATTGTAAAAAATTTGATTGCCCCAATTATGATACTAGATATTGTTCTTTATATACAAAAATATAATTTGAATCTGCTGAAAATAAACGATAATTAGTCTCTCATTAAAATAAATCTGCTCATACCAAACCACGTTTGGTTTACATCATTACGACCTAGATATGCATATTCATAAACAACATTGCATATCAGTACATTAATTTTTAGTATTTTGTATACGTATCTTTATCGTCGAAAATAAATATACACCAGAGCAACACACGCGCCTTCCACGCGACAAAAGGCAGCAGCGCACTGAACAAACACAGTTTTATACTGCATATATATTTTAGAAAAATACAACTTATGTACCGAGCAACGAATTTACACTAGAATTTATCCAAAACTAACCACACATCGGATCAATCGGTTGTTTCACAAATCAGTTAATTTCTGAAGTCAAAGAGAATTTCATACACAAATCACATTACGTGTAAACGAACTACGAATTGCATGGATAAAATACTTCCGTCTAAACCAATCTGTCTCTCTTCCACGACAACAACAGTTTCCAAAATCAAGCACTTTATTTCAAAATCAACATTAATTTCTATCTATATTTTAAATTCTACCTGTAGTTAACAAAAATTCTCAGTTTTTCAAATGATGCATTTTTTTTCGAAACCAAAAAATCCGATCTGCAATAAATCAGTATTTTTTTACGTCAATCATCCATTATCGTATCTACTCAACATATTTTGACATTTTTCATTATTTACGAACCCCAATATTTACGACACCGACAGCCAATCACAGTAGGATTAAAGCGACAACAATGGCACATTCGAAACTTCGATAAAATCCAACATCACTATGTCGAATTATGCATCATTGTTCACGTGGCTCGAATTATGCATCATTAAAGAATGACGGTTCATGTGACTAAAATGAATCACGAGGTACAATCAGTTTCCTTATGTTTTCATTAAGAATAACGGATGTGCATACATTACAGTCATCAGCTGATTCATTACTTTTCAGATATCAAGCTGCATGCAAATATGACAGCAGCCAAGTATTTGTTGCCATGTTCACAGCGATGCATGATTACAATTGAGACGGCTGTTAGACAAAAATTTAACGTGAATTTTAAAAAGCTATTTTAGAGTTAATTATAACAACTATTCAGAAGAAATATGTAATTCGAATTACAATAAATATATAGGCTCCCATTACAACTAGTACGTTTATCAATATATCCAATAATAGCAGCCCACAAGAATCTACTTCTCTTGCTGTAATTATTTCCGTATCCTTGCTTCATGTATGCTCGTTCAGTTTTTCATATTCTTTTTTAATAACAAAATTAAAGGATATTCTCAGCAGAAATCTGGATTGAAAAATGAGTCAAATGTTTTGCACGGACTCATTGTGTCGTCTTGGTGGGTCTGTATTCATAGATTGTGCATGGTGTGTTATACAAAAAAAAAAACGATATACCATTATATTATTGCGTTGCTAAAACTCCAAGTGAAACCGGAGACCGAATGATCATGGACTTTATCCATTGGCAAACTGTTGATAAATTTCATCTGCAATAGTTTCTCGAAGCGAAGACGTAACTGTATAAAAACAAAAGACATAAGCGGCTTCAGTAAGGATTTAAATTCTCGTGTAGTCGGTACGTTGTAGCTAAAATAATTATTCGTGACGAAGTTCGATTATCCGTCGTGTCAGGATCGAGGACAAAAACATCTCGATAATTTGATGACATCAGTGCTTCGCATATTATATAGAAAAATAATATGGGCTACGAAGTTCATAATTGGCCATTAAAAAATTTTTAAATTGACTTCCGCCTCTATACTTTGTGATAAAGAAACTGACTGCTTCACGATGATCGCTGAAGTCGTCGATGACGTCGTGGAAATGGAAATCATCGATGAAAACGAAGAAAACAGCAACTCGTCTTCTATGTAAGATTACTAATGTAACAGGATCAATTTTTGTGTGATAACAAAGAATTTCAGTGGATCGATGTAGCATATCCAGATGCACTTTGTTGCAGTTTCTCTTTTTCCGTGAATCTTTACAAGTTGACCTTGACACTATTCTCGGGACACTTATACGCGGACGTGAGACTCATGACAGTTAAGAAATATATTATGACCATTTCCAACGTATATATTACGAATGGAATAACGTCGCAGTATGTTCATCATGAAACAAAGAGTTATTTTATTGCATAATGTAAACAAGCAGATTTATCTGTTTCATTTATGTCTCCGAAACGTATCCGAATTTTTTTGCTTTATGTATCGTTATGTTAATGAACTCTACCATTTTTTCTTTTTGATTTATACGATTTGTAGATAAAAATGTTGCGACGATTATATCCCGTAGCTGAACAGTAGCATTTCATAATTGTACGGTATCGGTTTTTTTGGGCAGAAATGACATCTTAGCCGTATTGAATTTATCTATACTTTTAGTAAACTTTGTAGAGACAATATACTGATATGAATTAATGTTAGCAAAAAATTATCTGTTAAATTTGTATAAGAAACTTTATACAAATATAATAAAAGCCTTGTGTAGGTATATAACATTTGTATCAATAATATTAAATCATCTTTGTCATTACTTATAATTAGAATAACGTGGTCGTCTTGTTCATGTGTTATCGATTGATAAGAGAAAGTGATATATTGTATTATGAATAGTAAACGAAATTAAAAATCCGTTAAACCTAACGCATTACTTATCAAAGTAAATCTCAAGGGCCCTAGGGATTTTTTTGTGTATTATCAATGACAGACTATAGGAAATTTGCTTTGGTACGAATGGGAAAGCAGTTGACTGCAATGGACAAAAAGGAAAGCATGAACAGACTAGTCTGTAAGTACCAGAATGGAGAATGCATAATCCATGCTTATGATTGATCGATAAGAGATAGATTATATTTCTGTCAGATCGATCAGTCATTTTTTTATCTGTTAAAAAATAGTGTTTATTATTTTAAATCTGTAAGATAGAATGTAGTGAGAGACACTTTAGTGAAGTTTCTACTTTCGAATTATCAAACGGAGTCGACTGTTTTCATTTTGCGCTGAGAAAGTGCGTCAGCTCTTATCTAATTTAGTCCCGTGACTGCAGACTATTAAGTTTTTCAAAAAGTTTATCTCAATTTCACATTTCTTGGGTACTTAGTCGAATAGCTGCAAGCACGTATGCGTTTGTTACATCCTGCTGTAGGAAATTACCGAATTTAGTTCACGTTAGACGTGCGACTGTGATTTTTAGCAATAAACTATTTACTTGATATTTACAGTGTAGGACGGATGCGTGAGATGAATCTTTTAGATATCTGATGTTTGTCTGCTGCACCCTAAATAGAATTATTACGTATTTTTTTATTGCCTAAATTAAGATAACGTTATGCTGATGGAATTTTAAATTTCCATGGAAAGTGCTGCCCGTAGAACGTTCATCGGCAGAAATAAGAACGCCAAATTTTGGAACCCTTGAGTTTGGGGGTTGTTGTTGGAAAAGTGTTTGAGAATGTTTTTTGCTTGACTTTGATGATTTTCAGGAGAAATGTTCTTGATACGGGTACCTCAGATTTGGTCAATAAAAGAATAATAATTAGGGTAACCGAGTAAGATGGCACAATGTCATCTAGAAGAACCTCGAGACATGTTATCCCTATCCCCGTTGTCTACGGAACCCACAGACTGACGCTCTTTCCCGTCGCTCTCACACGATACCTGCACCTGTGTACTATAGTACCTTTAATTTCTTCCAGATGACGTTGTCTCCTGTTACATCGCTACCCGTCCTGACGAAACTTTTACTGTGTAAGATTATTCTAGTTAAATAATAGATTAATCGAAAGAATGCTTCTTTTCAGTGTCACTTCTCCACGTAAGATGTCTGTTACATCTGTAAAACTAGGTATCATCTTCGGTTTTGCTGTTGCTGCTTTATTGGTTGGCCTTACATTGGGAATTTTGTGGCCTAATTTATTCAGTAGTATCCTGCTTCGTGTATGTCAAAAATTATATCTGTTGAAATGGATCGGTAACGTCGTAAACCTGTAATATGATGATATGATTTTCTTCCAGCAATTAATACTTTCACCGACGTCTATGTCTTTTGGACTCTGGACAGAAACTCCTATACCCATGTACTTGGAGATGTATTTGTTTAATTGGACAAATGCTGACGATTTTAATTCTCATGCTACTACAAAACCCAATTTTGTTGAATTGGGTCCTTATGTATTTAAGTACGTGGTATTGATATAGTTCTGAGCATTCGTGTTATCAAGTTACCAATTTTATTTGTGATTTATTCGTTTTAGAGAAGTTGATTATAAAGTAAATGAAAAATGGCATGATAATGGTACTGTGACTTTTCAACAAAAACGAGTTTGGAATTTTGAGGAATCCATGTCAAAAGGCAACTTGTCGGATAAAGTTACCAATTTAAATGTCATAGCAACCGTACGTTCATTTTATTCTCTAGAAAATTAGATTTTTCTTATTGTTTTTGTAATCTAAGGTTATCGCCCATAGACTATTGCATACTCCATCAGGCATCGTTCTCGCTTTATACGAGAAGCAGTGAATACATTAATAAGAACTGCAGGGGAAACCATAATTACTACAAAAACTGCTGGTGAACTTCTATTTGATGGATATCGAGATGCTGTCTTAGAAGCAGGATCAGTAGCTAATTACTCAGGAATACCATTTGATAAATTTGCCTGGTTTTATGGAGTAAGTTAACAAACAGCAGAGTATCTAACAAGGAAAGAAATGCGTACAAAATAATAATATTATTCTAGCGCAATAATTCAGAAACATACGATGGTACATTTAATATGTTCACTGGGGCCTCGGATATACACAAAATAGGTGCAATTGAAAAATGGAATTATAGTAATAGAACAAAATTCTCTGGGTATTGTGGAATCGTAAATGGTACAAATGGTGACCTATGGCCGCCACTGCCTGACAACAAGACAGTCTCAATATTTTCATCTGATCTATGCACGTAAGTATATTTAATTGATAGTCTAGAATTCACCAATTAGAAAATCAGCCAGCCTGTAATTATCTGTATGCTGATAACGATAGGTCGTTATCATTGACAATGGAGAACACAACGGTGTACCAAGGCCTGGTTGGAAACAAATATATATCCGATAAAAAGATGCTCGATAATGGAACCAACGTTCCATCCAGAAAATGTTTTTGCGAGGGAGTAGAATGTCAGCCTAGTGGAGTCTTGAATATTTCTAGCTGCAAATTTGGAGCACCGGCATTTATTAGTTTACCACATTTTTATCTGGCTGACGAGAGCTACAGAAATTCCATTACGGGAATGAATCCAAATAAGGAAAAGCATGAATTCTCGATGACTTTCGAACCAGTAAGAACAATTATACAGGGTGTCCCAGAATAAAAAGCCACGGAGTACAAGATCGAGTAGAAGAGGAAAATCTAAAACAAAAAATCCTGATCCATCAGAATTGCAAACAATTAAAGCTAGCCAATCAGCGCATGGACGTACCCGTTGACCATCCAAGAACTCGGTACTTAAGTGAGGTACAAAGGATGCTCAGCGATACGGCCGTGCGTTGATTGGTTATCTTCAATTGTTTATATCTTTTGGAGGAAAGGTCAATAAAGAAAACTTGATCAGGACTTTTTGTTTCAGATTTTCCTCTTCTACTCGTTGGTGTACTCCATATCTTTTCATTCTGGGACACCCTATATACATAACATGGAAAATGGATACTGAAAGAATTTTTTTAAGATAAAATATTAAGTTTAACAGATACTTCAAAGATAAAATTATCTTTTCAACTGTCCTCAGACAATAGGAGTACCAATACAAATTAGGGCCATGGTCCAAATCAATCTCTTGGTACAGCCAGATGATGCTATGTCGTGAGTATAATTCATCAAAAATTTCAAAAATATGTGTATTGTACAGTCCAACCATATTTTATTATTCTCCTTAAAGACTTTTCAGAAATGTACCAAAAACTTATGTTCCCATGATGTGGTTTGGACAAAGGGCTGATCTGCCTGGCAGTTACGCAAGCGGGATAATGTTTCTTCTAACACTTCCAACGCTCGGTTGTGTTACATTTTACGGTATTGCTGGAATTGGTGTACTCCTCTTCGTAATCGTTAGTGTCTTATTTGTTCGAAGAAGACGGGGCCATAATGAAGAACAAAAACTGATAGCGAGGAAGGTGAAGAACGACGTATCACCAATCGTCGAAGTATTTTAAATTGAATCATTTTTATACAAGCTCAGCTGATTCTATTGACGTAGCAGCTAAAGTTGCACCTTATCTATATTATCTTACCTGATCGTCCGATTTTATTTCTCTTCATTATGCACTCCAGTGACCTTTTCTTTTATTCAATACAAACTTGAATAATACGGGTTTGCTCAAGACAATGAACCGCATAAATATTAATTAGTGGCAGACAGCTCACTTTGATTAAGATACAAAGTGTCTGACACTAACATTAAGCATTTTCGGATTTTAAGTTAAATAGCGAATATAAAAATTATTATTAAAAAAATGACGTACTTATTTTTATAGGCACAATAGGAGTTGTGTTTATTATAATAAACAAATTTTTATATTCAAGTTAGACGAAAAGGAATAATAGTTATTGCTGCATTCATTTGTTCTATACTTACGTCAGCTTTCGGCCGGCAAAGTGGAAGTTTGAACGCATAAGCGAAATTTTAATGTCAAATTTCTTTAGAATTAATGAAAGGCGAAATTCAACTCCTTCACCTAAATTTTGGGTAGTAGTAGGACCCTACGTGCCGAGTTACGTCAAGTTTCAGTATTTCACCTTTGACCAACTTGAAGTGAAAATCTTGTCTTTGTCTTTAACGACCCAATTCGTCAGCACGTCGCGTTAATGTTTTCGCAATTAGAGGATGAGAGTTTTTTTGTCCTATTTTCTGCTTTATCATTAAAATAAGGTTTTTCTGTATCTATAGAATGCCGTCCACATTGCACGTTCCGTGCAAAGCCAGTAAGTGAAGAGCACCGGATACATTTTTCTAATTACTGCGTCCTGTAAATAGCTATCTTTTTTTCGATTTTCTGGAATTTACTTTTGTGTAAAACTTTTTATTATTTGTCATTCATATATATTCATCTGTAAATATCTTACTTTTTAATAATGTTTATTGCACGCAGGAATCACTATAAAATATTCTTCACTTTCCGCTCCTTAAATAATTCATTTTTTAGGAACCGAGATCAGTGTGCTTATATTTTTTTTCAAAAGTTCATAATCTTCGGTGTAAAAGCCTTTAGCGATTTTTTTGTATTTATTTATAACAATGTTACACATTTGTAAACAAATCCTAAGTTTACTCATTTTTTTATCCAATTTCAACTTTTCCACGGTTTACAATTTTACAATAAATTTCTATATCTTAATTATTTTTTACAAATTTGTTTTGTATCGCGCCTCAATCATATTGCCGAACATGCGAGAAGCATCCAGAAGGAAATTACTTTGTTATCGAGCCAGCTGCTGTGCTACCATCGTACCTAAAATCAGCTAACGAAAGAAAGCGTGCATGGTTGCTCCAGTTATCCTATGTTGTCCAGACCAAGGCCGAACTCCACCTTAAGTCATAGAATTCCGAACTTCGAATTAGATCAAGAAGGAGGCCTACCGAGATCTGCTAGGCTGCATGTATGTTTATCAGAGTCCTTGATTCTCGTAAAGAATAATCGTCGCACGGTTATCATACTTATCGTAAAAATTTAACATATCGAATAAAATTTTAAGGCAGAACTCGAAAGATATTTCAAATAGTGGTACACGTCTTGAAACGGTAGATGGCGACGAAAAGAAGTCAGCGAAGATCAACGAGGATCTGCATGACAAGAAGGTGGGGACACGTCACTGATGAAATTTACAAGAATCGGCATTCTACTACAAGTCGTGTTGTGGACAGGAGTAGTCTCCAATCAATATCTTTTGCGTAATCACATTTTTAGGTAAGTCTCTTGGTCTGTGAAATAACAAACTTTCCCTCTCGTTGTTTCTTCGCTTTCGTTTTGGTAACTATTATAAAGATTTAGTTAATATTTTCCACCCCGTGGGAACTTGGATTCTCAGCGGGACGAGTTTTATCGAGGGATAAACGAATAAATTTCTTTGGGTTTTATATTAGCTGTATTCTTATCTGTACGACCTTTGCGTGGAGTCACCAATTTGAATTTTGTAATATTTTCGTATTGTAGTTTTAGATTACAATTATCCCACACAACACTGGGATGTTAGAAATACGTTATGCAAACATCGTCAACCGCCCCTACTGACATACGATAGACATCCGTAAATCGGCAAATGACATTCTGCAGACGTCATTTTAAAGTACGTTTGTTCCACCTACGGATGTCTTTCTGTCTATCTTTTGCACATCCCGCCTTTTATTCATCTGACAATTTGCTTCACACGAATAGGATATTCTTATAAGTTAGATGGCCGAGTCATAGGCCATGTACCGGCACACTCACTGGTTGGTTTAAATCGCGAGGAGCTGTCCTATGAGCATTTCTCGACAGCAACATAACTTATAAAAATGACATAACAATGAAAATTAGACGCGCTAGAAATGACGCGTGTGCTGACAGGTTAAAAAAACAATCAATTAATGTCTGCAATTGTTAAAGAATGTAGATTCCTAAAAGGTATTGTAGGTCGTAACTATAAAATATAATAATAATAATAATAATAAATGGTAAAAAAAAGAGTAATGAAAAACCTAAATGCCGACATTAAAACGACATTCTAAAGATTTCATGATGCGTCGTGTTTAAGAATATCTACATAAGACGTCTACCAGATGCATTACATATAGCATTTTTCAAACGAACGTCAGTAAGACACTGCAGAAATAATTCGGATGTCGTTCGGATGTTTTATTTTGTATTGGATGTAAGACGTCTAGAGTGCGGATCTTGAATTCTCGTCACTATCACGTCACGGTAATATCTATTGCTTGCCAATTATTTTAATTTTTCTTGACCTTTCTTTAACTTGGCCTGCATTCTGGAATTTACTAGTTACATGTTTTCTTGGCTATATCATTTTTATAATTTGAAATTCTCTAAATTTGTACGAATACTTTCTACATACTATTTAAGATGTATATAATTTCTATTTAGCTCTTGATAATCTGAGAATCTAAAAGCATTGAAGTTTGATTTGCGCAGGGAATTATGATCGTATTTTAATTATTTAAAATTCAAGTTGCGGTACAATCGTAGTGGCGTTATTTGCCACTAGGCGGCGACATAGCACCTGCAGTGGGGAAGTCTCAAGTTTTGTACGAGTCAAAGAAAGTGCGCGAGCGCCAGCGAACTTATATCCAAGCCACGCGATTGCAAGTAAACTGCAAATTATTGAGTGACGTTATCAGTGTTTTGGAGAGCTTATCGCAGATTTACATTTTTTAGATACTTATTTTGGCAGATGCGAGCACGTACACGGTGCTATGGTCTTATCAGCTGCGAAAAATTCTCGAATTCTGTTCAGGTTACGCCTCACACTGTGATTTTAATTGTCAGTTACTACCTGTCAATTTGACATTTCAGAGGAGTGATAAACTATCTTTACAATATTACAGACAGTACGGATACGTAGGATGAATCTTTTAGGTGTTTGACGTTTGTGTGCTGAATTTTAAACGGATTATTAGGCATTTTTATTACGCAAATTGAGTACCACCATGTCAACAGAATCGTTAGTTCCTTCGGGAGGGGTTGAGGACGTTCACCAGCAGAAGTAAGGGCACGAAGTTTTTAACAATTTGAATTTGGGTATTGTTGCTGGGAGAGTGTTAATGAGTTTTATATTTGAACATTGATGAATTTGTTGATGAATATTTTTGATAACGATTGATCTGATTTTTTAATAAAAGAATTGTAATTAATATGTAAAATTATTGTGGCTAATTTATAGATTAATCTAAAGTTTGTTACTTTACAGTGTCGCTCCTCCACGCAAGATGCCTGTTACATCAGTAAAACTAGGTATCATCTTTGGTTTTGCTGTTGCTGCTTTATCGGTTGGCCTTGCATTGGGAATTTTGTGGCCTAATTTATTCATTAGTATCCTGTTACGTGTATGTCAAAAATTATCTGTTAAAATGGATAGGTAACATTGTGGAACTGTAATATGATGATTCGATTTTCTTGCAGCAATTAATACTTTCACCGACATCTATGTCTTTTGGATTTTGGAAAGAAACTCCTATACCAATGTACTTGAAGCTGTATTTGTTTAATTGGACAAATGCTGACAACTTTAGTTCCACTGCTACTACAAAACCCAATTTTGTTGAATTGGGACCTTATGTATTTAAGTATGTGGTATTGATATAGTTCTGAGCACTCATGTTATAAAGTTACCGATTTTATTTGTGATTCATTCGTTTTAGAGAAGTTGATTATAAAGTAAATGAAAAATGGCATGATAATGGTACTGTGACTTTTCAACAAAAACGAGTTTGGAATTTTGAGGAATCCATGTCAAAAGGCAACTTGTCGGATAAAGTTACCAATTTAAATGTCATAGCAACCGTACGTTCATTTTATTCTCTAGAAAATTAGCTTTTCTATTTGTGTTTGTAATCTAAGATTATCTCCCATAGACCATTGCATACTCCGTTAGGCATCGTTCACGCTGGGTACGACAAATTGTGAATACATTAATAAGAACTACAGGTGAAACCAGAATTATTACGAAGACTGCTGGTGAACTTCTGTTTGATGGATACAAAGATCCTTTACTAGAAATGGGATTAGCATTAAATTACTCAGGAATTCCATTTGATAAATTTGGTTGGTTCTATGATGTAAGTTCACACACAACAAAATATTTAACAATGAGAGAAATGCATAAGAAATAATATTATTCTAGCGCAATAATTCAGAAACATACGATGGTACATTTAATATGTTCACTGGAGCCACAGATACAAACAAAATGGGTGCAATTGAAAAATGGAATTATAGTAATAAAACAGAATTTCCTGGGTATTGTGGAATTTTAAATGGTACAAACGGTGACTTATGGCCGCCACTGCCTGACAACAAGACAGTCTCAATATTTTCATCTGATCTATGCACGTAAGTCTGTTTAATTGACAGGTTAAAATCCACCAATTAGAAAATCAGTCAGACTATAATTATCTGTATACTGATAACGATAGGTCGTTATCATTGACAATGGAGAATACAATGGTATACCAAGGCCTGGTTGGAAATAAATATATATCCGATAAGAACATGCTCGACAATGGAACCAACGTTCCATCCAGAAAGTGTTTTTGCGAGGGAGTAGAATGTCAACCTAGTGGAATCTTGAACGTTTCTAACTGCAGATTTGGAGCACCGGCATTTATTAGTTTACCACATTTTTACCTGGCTGACGAGAGCTACAGAGATTCCATTACGGGAATGAATCCGGATAAGGAAAAGCATGAATTCTCAATTACTCTCGAACCAGTAAGAAAACTATATACATACATTATTCTGTACACAGTAACGTGACAAATGGATAATGAAAGTATTGTTTAAGATATGCTAGAAAAAATAGTTTAACAAATACTTGAAAGACAAAATAATATTTTCAATTGTCCTCAGACAACCGGGGTACCGCTACAGATCAGGGCCATGTTACAAATCAATGTCTTGGTACAGCCAGACAGTGCTATGTCGTGAGTATAACTCAACAAAAGCTACAACAATATGACTGTCGTGCAATTTAATAATATATTATTCTATTTACAGACTCTTCAGAAATATACCAAAAACGTATGTTCCCATGATGTGGTTTAAGCAAGAGGCTGATCTGTCTAGTAGCTACGCAAGCCAGATCACGTTTCTTCTAATACTTCCAACGTTAGGTTATGTTACATTTTACGGTATTGCTGCAATTGGTGTACTTCTGTTATTCATCGGCAGTGCCTTACTTATCCGAGGAAAATGGTGCAGTAATGATGGGCAACAGAGATTAATAACGAAGGAGGTGAACAATGATGTACCAATAATCGATGAATGATTTTTAATCAGCTTCATTTAATGACACTGTCATAGCAATCTTAAACATACTAACAAAAACGTAGGTGTTTCAATTGATATATGAACAAAAATTTCAGCATAGTCGTTCCAGTTTGTATATATCTTACCTTATTATGCACTTCAATAATTTTTGCTTTTAATTAGCGATAACTTAACACTAAACATCCGATCGAGCGGTCATTTGACCGTTTTAAAGCCAAACATACGTTTATAAAAAATTGTCGGTAGGTTTAGTGTTAAAAACGGGACTGCGCGCGACAATGAACTGTATAAATATTAACTAGTGGCAGACAGCTCACCTTAAGTGAGATACAAAGTGCCTAACACTTACTGCGAATTCTACGTGAAAAAAAAAAAGAATATAAAGATTATGTTTATAAAGATGAGCCATGTTCATACACACAATGGGCATTGTGTCTATTATAATAAACAAATTTGCCTATTCACGTTACACGAAAAGGAATATTAGTTACTGCTGCACTCGTTTGTTCTACACGTATGTGATTTGATTATTAGGATCAGATAGAATTAAATTATACCTATGAACGTTCCTTTTTATCTTGAAGGACTATTCAAGTTTCTATTGCTGTATAAAAGATTTTACTAATTGTTATTAACATGGCTAGCCAGAAATTCCAACCAACATTGTCATATAAACTATTGTATAACTTTATTGGTTAATCTTTTCTGGAAAGCCCTGTATGTTGTATATTTACTATAAGTATTGTATATGTGTTACGCTTTTATTTACGGGACCGAGGTATAATAATAAGTCAAGTAATGGATTTAAAATGGTAATTACCCTATCGAAGTCGTCCACGGCATTACTAGCTGTGATATATTTCAAAATTCCCAATATATTTAGATTAGTATAGAACAAAATTGCTCACATCACTTGTACCTTATTACTGTCGCACTGGTTTCGAATAATCAAAATCTGTGATAAATGGTTAACTAATGAATGAATATGTTACGTCAGCGTATCTTTGAGCTTTGGTATAAGGTAATATAAAAAGTGGCTCGTTCTAGAATATTATAAAATTTCCTAGTGTTCCATTTTCTTCCAGACAACAAAAATTATTCTGCAGCAGGTTTATAACGCGCGGCCTCTGTGAGAGAAAATAAAATATATGTAAATAGTACGTAATACATATACATATCTTGCCATAAAATACGTTTAATGGCGAAACAGTGTAATTACCAAAAGAAACACAATATTGGCTAACAAGGGAATTGTTTTCGGTGTCTCATGTCTTCGATTTTGCTCATTTTTAGATATATTATTATTCATGGACATCTAAATGATAATATTTTTTTTTTATTGGCGGAAAAGCAGTTTCAAGGAGTGAACTTTACTCGCAAAGCTGGGCCTTTCCAGCGATAATTTCGCAGTTTCGTGTATTTTCAGCTGAGATAAATAAATCAAACCCATTGCAGATCGATGCTCACGGCAAATAATGAATAATGCATTTTGTTGCGATTTTTATGCAATAAAATTATAAAGATTTACAGGGGTTGAAAGTTTAAAATTGTATTAAAAAATAAAGCTATTCATCATATGTGAATTAAACCAATTGCATTCGAAAGAGCTAAAAAGGGAGTCAACTATTTCAGCGACCTCGAGAACTCTTGGAATTGAAATGGCACAAGATTTCGCGAGCGTATAAGAAATCCCGTCAGAAAAGGGTGATTTTGTCAAAAATGCAATCGAACGTTATAAAAGCGATTCAGCTCCTTAACTAACACAAAAAAATTTTGAAAAAATTGGAAACGCAAATTTAACTAAAACAATGGGGTTTTATCGGAAATTTGATTGCACATGCATAGGGGTAGTGCATTATTTAGACGCTTTTTTTCCGTAAAGCGCAAAGGTACGCATTTCCTACCTTTTTAGCTCTTTCAAATGCAATTGGCTTTGTTGAAATACGGTGAATAATTTTTTGTTATAAACATTTTACAACTTTCAATTCGAACAAGTCCGTATAATTTGACACCCTGAAAATCGAACAAAATACATATTTCTTTATTCGCCATAAGCTTTGTTTTCCATTTGGCTTCATTTAGATATCTAAAGTAAAAATATGCGAAACTACAAAACTGTCGCTGGAGGTGCACAATTTTGATGGTTAATTTCACCCCCTTAAAAACTGTTTTTCCGCCAATAAAAAGAAAACACGTGTCACTTAGATTTCGATGAGGAATAACATATCTCAAAATAAACAAAATCAGATAGGGACATCGGAAACGGTTTCCTTGTAAGTACTTATTCGAGAAATAAAGTTTTATAGAAAAGAAAAAAATACAGAAAACCTAAATCGTAGAATCGATATCAAGGAAGCTTATATACTTTTATTATATACAACACCTTAAAAAACTAAATTATCGCTACTCTATTCACAGTAAATACGAGTTCAATCTGTTCCAATGAAAATCATCCCTTAACAGGATTATTACACGTTTACCTTCTCCCGCATTCCTATACACTAAACCAGCAATCCGATCTGACGTATTGGACAATAATCTTATTCAATTTCCTATGTCGTATTTATTATACTAGCTCGTACGAGTCTCCCGTACCTATGAAACGGTGACTAATAGTAATTGGCTCAATACTGGATTTGACACAGGAAATATAATACCGCATGACGAAACAACATTCGCTTGCAGAAAAAAAAAGTGTCTAGATTTTGACAGGCTTCATAAGCACTACCCTTAATCCTCCGAACTAGGAATAGTATTACAAATAGTAAATGGATACCCAAACTAAATTAACTACCCACCAGCAGATAATATATTTTTAATTACTCTCGTCTATGTCGACTATACTGTAGCAACCTAAATGAAAGAATTGTACAACAGTAAAAATGACAGTACAATATATGCAGTATAGTTTCATATATGCATACTGTACATACGATACAGTACAGATAAAAGTATAGGATATATACGGTATACTCTTATCTCAGCAAGTTCGATATTATGAAATGAACATCGAATGAGCATATTTTATCAGCGTGATGTCGGATATCGCAAAACAGATAACGTTACGTTCAATGGTATGAAAACGATATATAAAATTATTCTTAGAAGACAAAGTCGAAGGCTAGAACGGAGTAAGAAACACGGTAGCCGATCATTAGATAATTAATATAAAAATTTTTTAGCGTTCTTCATGATCGATAATTTTGTCTGATTTGCAGAGTCGAAAGTTTGAAGTTCGATGCCAAGGGTCGGCGATTTAGTCGACCTCGTGGCGCTAGTGCGGTACGACACAATGGAGTAGGGTTATGTGGACTTATTTTTGAAAATGAACACGTGACTTCCGCCTCTAATTATTTAGGAGGTCATTCACCCAATTCTGTTGTGGGAAGCAATGAAAGGTTTAAATTTCGACTCTGCTCGATTAGACGCGTCGAAGGCAAATATTATACTTTATTACACAAGTTTTTCTTCGTTACAGCCATAAGCGCCGTGTAACAGCATATTGCCTGCACAATAAGAGCACGCGTTACACGATGCTGTTATTTTCCTGAATTATTCGAGAGGCGGAATCTTCCTTTTGGCTATACGAGTCTCTCGTACGTTATCTCTCCTTACTTTGTGTCGTCTCTTTTTCTCTTGTATCAGCAGATGCTAATCATTCTCTTCTCTGTCTACAGAACTGCTTCGCCTTTACGAAGCGCCATAAATGCGTACGCTACTGGCACTCTCCAATATTCATTGATAACATTAACAAAAGTGGGGAGCATTACACTGGCTTACTACCTGTCACGATTTCACATACGTTGCTCAACAAGATCATGGTCGAGAATCGTGCACTGCATCATCCACTGGTCCAGTACAGACCATACGGAACCCATGTGAATAAGGTTTAAAGAATTTTATGCTTAACGAAAAAAAATTTCCAGGTTCCTAATGGAATCCTTCTGGCTACGTATTTCCAGGAATCAGGAAAAGGTTTTTTCAAACATGTAAGACGTATCAGCGTACAACTTTACCCTAAGACCTTAACGATGCTGGATAATCTTTTTCTTTTGTCGGACATAGAATGCTTGTTGCTGCGAGATGGTCTTGAGACAGAAACTTCGGAGAAGATAGGGGGACACTTGGTGACGAGGAGGATTGCTGTTAAAAGAAGGTGGGAGGCTCATGTTGAATGATTGGAGGGGATGGCTGAGAGGTTGGGGTTGTTCTATGCTGTCTGTTGACATTTATCGGTCAACTGTTCTTGCTGCAGTACTTGACGTCTCCTCCAATTTATCGGCCGTTAGCCAGTGAAGCAGCATTCAAATTTGAAAGTCAATTACTAATTAACACGCTGTTCCTGTTCTGTCATCCGAGAAGATCTTCAAGGAATTTATGCAGTATTATTGTAATTAACGCTATTACACAGTGACCTCATATGGTGAAGATGAGAGTACCATCCCACGTATGATTCAAGGTTCGTACACATTGTCAGTTTTTATCTCATTCCAAATTTCTTTTTTCTATTCCTATCCGTATCTCAATATACTTTTTAGATTAGTAAAAGTTTGTTTTATCAAAAAAAAAACAATCTTTTCCCAGTGAGCTCGACGGATACTTAAGATTAAAAGCGTCTGATGTGTTTGACGATCCTTTGTCGTGGATTTCCTGTGAGGAAGTGATAACAGTGATACGTATTATCTGTCAGTTCTATTCAAAAAGTTTGAAGTTGCGTGCATGGGATAAACAATATTATCTCCTTCATACATATTTATATATATGTACACTACACGTGTGTGCGTCAATTCATTTCTGACCTATGACCCTGCTATGTCAGTTACTATACATGCTCCGTCTTCATCTTAACACAAATTCGATTTTCCGCTATAACTACGTATAATGGAATATCGAATATTGCTCATGGACGCTCCCGATAATTTCCCTTTGAGATTTCACTGAGTTTTACGACAGTTGCCCCGAGTGTCTTTGTCCTCCGTGTGAACGCACCTTGTTGCTCGTCTAATTCCACATACATAAGTATTGCTACTAAAAATACACGCGTCCTTACGTTCAGCTAGACAGCGCCTTTGACACTCGAAGTTCCGTCAGTATAATACTGGTGTTACAGGTGGGAAAGATATATTTTTTTGCATTCGAGTTATCCGCCTCGTTTCAATGATTGGCACAAATTTATTCATGCACTTAGAACCACTGTCGAATTTTGCGCGTTATGTCACTACTATATAAAACTAGCATACAAATGCTGTATCTCGTTTTTGGTTAAAAGAACTTATTATAGTGACTCACGTACGCGTTAGCATTTCCTAGACACGTGACAAAACAGTCGTCGCATACGAGTGGTCAAACGGCATTGTAAAATCAATAATAATCAATGTGAAGTATAAAAAACGTGTCGATGCACAAGAGGCTGTGTTTAATGGGTTACGTAAGATTATCATTAACAATGGATGATCCGTGGCTAATGCTACTGGCGAACAGGTGGTGGGTTACGTATCGAGGTAGGAGTTAAAACAGTTTATTTTGCGTTTCATACGTATAAGCGATGAACGGGAGCTCAGGAAAAATGTAAATTTAGTCTTTTCACGTCACATTAAATTGATCTTTCAATTTTTCCCTCGGACTCTTATTTCTGTGGCAAAGTTTTTGCGTTTCATACGTACCCACATATACGTGATGAACGAGGGCTAAGGAAAAATGTAAATTTAGTCTTTTTACGTCACATTAAATTGATCTTTCAATTTTTCCCTCGAATTCTTACTTCTGTGGCAAAGTTTTTGCTTTTCATACTTACCCGTATACGTGATGAACGAGGGCTCAGGAAAGATGCAAATTTAGTCTTTTCAAGTCATAGTGAATTATTTGGCCTTTCAATTTTTTCCTCGGACTCTTATTTCTGTGGGATAGTGTTTCGGTATATTATATACAGTGTTACGAAACTCCTTAGACTGAACACGTGTGCTGGCTGGTTGCTGTCGGACGTGAAGATTAGATATTATTTATCTGTCGATCTCGAGGAATGTATAGCATTGGCCACACTGAATAGTCACAGAGCTGGTTGGCTTATTTGAGAGAGGTTGGCTCACGGGGAAGTGGTAATTCGTTTTTCGAAGGGATGCACGTGCATAGACCTATGTAACTCAGAATGCCCTCAGGTACTCGTAATCCAACTATGAGGCCCCGAATGAGCAAACCGGTTACTTTGGGCATTTTGGGACTGCTCTTCGTCCTGCTGGGAACGTTCTTAGGCTTTTACTGGCCAATTCTGTTTCGAAGGATTCTTACTCAGGTAAATATTTTGTTTTATTTTATGCAAGAGACACTGAACGATCTCGCTCTGGAATACCTTGAGAAACATTGAATACAGGTTTAGCTTGCAATCAATATATTACTTTTAATTGTGAATATATTATAATCTTATGCCTTTAAGGAGATACGGAAGCTGGAGAAATTATATGAATAGCTTATTACTGAAAATCGTAAACGACAAGGACGTTAAAATGTTTCCATTCAGCGAGGAGTTATCGACGTGTTTATTTCGTGATTAATTCACTTTTATTTGAACTTTATTAGCAATATAATAATAGATATTGATTTATTTACATATTTTTATATTTTGGATTTAAGCGGTAGTTTTTTTAATTCATACAATTTTACATAGCTACTTTAACTTTATATAATTATCGTGACAGTCGTGCCAACTGTGGTTAACATGTAATTTTTCTCAAGTTTATACCTATTATTTTTATGATCAACAAATTCAAGATAGCTATCAGCCAATACTTAATGCGTCTCGAGATATTATCATCGGGCTCTTCTTAATCGATTGTCTCGTGAGTTTCTGTGTAACAAGAAGAACATTTACGATCACGTTATTACGTATGCGTTCAAGGACTTTACGATCACCAGTCAATAATTGATCTAATCAATTAACACGTAACGATTGAGAGAGTATATTTTGAAAAAAATTTGTAAAAATTTGCTCCTATCAACGAATCAGCATTTAATCAAGAAGAAATTTTATCTCCCTCCACCAGGCATATTTTTTAATCTCATTCTCATTCTAGGAGCTAGCACTGTCACCAACCTCAAAAAGTTACAATGTGTGGAAGAACAGTAGCGCCATACCAGTCACAATGGAATTTTACTTTTTCAACTGGACCAATCCAAATGAGTTGACGATACCCGGAAAGAAACCGATTCTCGTTGAAGTTGGTCCATACAGCTTCGTGTGAGTACAAAAAAATTTCTCTTAAAGACAAACAAAAAAGTCTTTACACGCAATCTGATATTCCTTACGGAAGACCTTGGCCATTGAAATTCGACGATGAACAATATCGGCTTTTGCGGTTTCTCGTGTAGCCGCAGAAAGTCAAATGTCATTCACAAAACCAAAGCAGTGATCGATACTTTGAATGATCCTCGAGACTATCAAATATCGATTTCGTCACAGAAAAACGAATGACGCGTAAAAATTCGAAATAACAAAACCACTTGATATATGTATATGCTTAAAGGTTGAGAAGAGCGGGGGGCGGGGGGGAGTGTCCTTATATAAAAAAACTATTAAAGTCATTAATAAATCCAATCGCAGTAACGAAGTAATAGTTAACCCCACGATATTTCAATCTTAATGAGTAATAAAATGATTCAGCAAGTGAAGACTCACATAGCGAGTCAGTCGGCATTTCATGGTCTATATTTAATAATTGTCTAATTAATTATTTTCCTGTTGACCACTGTCCTGCATACGTGACGCAGTCGTGCATTTGTCTAAAGCACATGTGTCAGGTATCTTATTTCACGTGTGCAGCTTGGGCGGAAAGATCTTCAAGGTTGAAATAGAATCTGTGGCAGGGTGCATCAATGCGTGTGGCCTAATGACTTGTATACTCAATTGTCACGTCAGTTCTTATCAAGCAATGTGGCACAGCAATTCAAAATGACTTATTGAGCTCATTTCCTGAACACCTGTGTCGTATATGCCCATATTACGATTAAAAAGCTTGATTTGACTCATTATCTAAATCCGTTTGTCAATTCGATAAATTATATCTGCAGCCTTTTGTGTTCCCAGAGAGAAGAGGGAAAAGGTTAACATCACTTTTAATCCTGAGAACAGTACCGTGAGTTATCTCCAGAGGAGATTTTGGTATTTTGATGAAAAAAATAGCAAAGGCAGTTTAAAGGACAATATAACGCAGCTTAACGTTGTCGCCGTTGTAAGTTTTTGATGCAATTTTTTTTTTCTCTTCATACGTATGTTGGAAATTATACCTGAGAGCAACCTTGATACTGATAATTGATTACAGTCAGCCGTGCATAAAGTTCGATACTGGTCCTACCTAATGCAGTCGACTTTATCGTATTTATTATCAGAATCGCCAGGGATTCACGTGGTGAGAACTGTGGACGAGTTACTCTTTAGCGGATATAAGGATGTTCTTATTGATATGGGAAAATTGGCAGGGATGACAGATGAAACGCCGCCTTTCGATCGTTTTGGATGGTTTTATACGGTAAGAATGAAAAATTTTGAAAATGATATATTTCTTATCATACTTATGGTACTGAGGAACGTAAGAGTCGGATGGGAACCGGTGATTCGAATGCTGGTAATTACTGTTTATATCGGTCATTTGACTAATGGAGTTATAATTCAGTACAAGTACTGAATTGGCACTGAATAGGAAGAGTCGACTGTAGGTCATGCATACAGAATGAAAAGCAATGGACGTTATTGTGTATTCATTTATAAATCTTACGAGAACAATAATGTCTTTGGCACTGGAGTCAGCATGGATACAATTTATTTTTATTCAAATGACAGCTCAAAATTTGTGTATTTTATGACACGCTGAATGTCACTGTCAATGCTTTTTCGTTAACTGAAATCTTTTCGTCTGCTATACAGAGAAACGGTTCCACGGATTTTGATGGTTATCATAATATGGCTACTGGAGAGGATGACATAAAAAATATAGGATTATTGAGGTTTTGGAATTACAAGGATACCACCAAGTATTATAAGAGTCCTTGCAATGCTGTAGAGGGTGGCGCTGGAGAATTCTGGCCACCGTTCAGGACGCAGGAAGATATTACGATGTTCTCTGCGGACTTGTGCAGGTTAGAATTGGCGGGAATATTCAAATATTCATAAAGAAAAAAATTTTCTTTGCCAGTGGAGAATAATACTTGCACGATTTTTAGACCCGTCACGTACGAGTACGAACGTACTGTTTCTCACCAAGGTATCGAGAGTTACAAGTACTCAATTGGCGAGAAAACTTTAAGCAATGACACAAAGAGACGATATCCTCACGAACAAGCAAAATACTTTGAGCCAACGACAACGACTGAAGATTTCTTTGCCGCTGAGTATTCAGGCGAAGTAACAGAGTCTTCGGAGGATCCGGATATAGTGAATACCGGACAGTGTTACTGCAACGGAGAGTGCAGCCCTATGGGTCTGATGAATATAACAGCTTGTCGCTACGGAGCACCAGGTTTCGTCAGTCTACCTCATTTTCATAAGGCTGATCCAATACTCAGGGATCAAGTTGTTGGAATGAACCCAGACGACGAGAAACACAATTTTTACATTGTACTGGAACCTGTAAGTATCGAGAAAAAAATTCAATAAGGATAAATAATATCAATAAGAAAAGTATATAAGACAAACTATGACATTTCAGACCACGGGAATTCCCATAGACGTTGCTGCTAGATTACAAGTTAATATTCTACTGCAGCCGTCAAAGATTGTATCGTAAGTACGTTTAGAAGTATTAGTTTGAATTACTCATTTAATTATTATCATGGATCCGACGTGTCGTTTAATTTTTCAGAATGTTTAAGGACGTTCCCAAAATTTATTTTCCAATGTTCTGGTTCAACTTGAAAAGTGGAACCACTGATGAGCTCGCATATTCCTTGCGACAAATGCTAACGGTTCGCAGTATAGGATTTTATGTTAGTATAACAGTTATTATACTTGGATTGCTGTTATTAATCAGCATACCAACATTGTACATGGTGAAAAGGAAACGCGGAAGTGAAGAAAAGGTGAGTATCGCTTAGCATGAGACTTTATTAATGATATCATAAATTATAAAAATCTATATTTTATCCTGTAATCGTAATAGATGAAAGGACAGAGCGACTTGGCATCCGATAAGAAGATGGAAAATGTTTATCTGGACAAATCAAATGTCGACGATGACGTTCATACGCGTACAGATCGTCAACTTTATCCAAAATGATAGTCGTGTCAATGACTGTATGCCAACGATTGAGAAAGAATTCAACACAACTGACAATTACGAATGGAGTGTTAGTTACTTTTATAAGATTTAATTCATTTTAATTAATTTATTCGTTTATATCTCTCTTTTTTTTGCAATTTTAAATTCCATCCTATATGCATTTATATTGTCTTTTTTTTGTATATTTCTTTTAGTAGTCTATTAAGAATAGTTTATTGCAATTTTTTTAGTCGAATCAATTTGTAAGCATGCCCATGGTTACATGTGATCAATTGAATTCTTAAGAAAGAATGAGGGTCGATAGTCTTTTATTAGTCTGTGAAGTCGTTCTATTCGTTTCAATTAGTTGCTTCAAATATTCTTAACGCTAAGTATACCGACAATTTTTTATAAACTTATTTTTGGCTTTAAAACGATCAAACGACTGGTCGATGGTATATTTAGTGGTAAATTAATCGTAATTCGAAATGATAGAAATGATTTAAAATTAAGTTTACATTTGAAATTAACGTCATAAGTATTGATTAATCGGATCAGTAGGTTATTCAATGTCATATTTATTTCAACCAATTTCCTAGACACAGTATTTCATAAGTATATTCCTTTAAATTCATCGTCTTTCAATCGTTACTGTTTGACTATTTTATTTGAGTCATTGCAAATGGTAATAAATGAATATCAATTTTTATTCTGTTTATCGGTCATAAAATTTCTTCGTGCTGATCAGAAATAGTGTTTTATCATATAGAATTATCATATTAAATAAATACCATATACTACTTGCTTTAAACACATTGTCAATCAACTGGATCTATGGGCCAGTCTACAAACTTTCCATTCATGAAAATGAAATACAAAAAAAAATCAATTCGATTATAAAATAACTTGACTTCAATTTTATTCGATGACTGTCAATGCATTTATGAATATTATTATTTTTCTTTTTCCTTTATGGCTCCAGTATTACAGTTGAATCGGAAAGAGGAGTTCTCAAGTCAGCGTTTCACCTCGCAAGGAAAATCTTATAGATACAGTGTCTATGAACTTACAAAATTTAAACACCGAATATGAACAGCGTTAAGAAAAATCGGTACGTAGAAGTCGATTAAGCTTTTGTAAAAACAAAAAAGGCATGTTGGTTATTGTCACCAGAAGCGAGATGCGAATCAATTCTTTCTCAGTTGTTGGTATAGATACATATGTAACTAGGCCAAAATTCCATTACATAAATAACATAGAAAAACGGATCAAAACTACCCAGAATTCCCAAAAGTACGGTCAAAGTTCCTATACTTTTTCCGTAGCACCACCTATACATATATATGCATACTGTACAGGGTAATGTATAAGGCTGACAATAAGAAGGAAGAAAAATCCAAAGAATATTTTACAACATTTTTAAGAAATCGAAAAAAAACACTCAGACACGAATGAACTAATTCATCAGTTGTAGAGTTCGATTTAGGTATTAGACACATGTAATAGTTATAAAATATATATATATATATTCTTATATGACCTTTTCGGTACGGGTATTATCTCATGTACGGTTTAACCTATTAATAGTTCACATTGTGACAACTGTTAGCAAATTTGCAAAAGCTAATGAAATAAGAATGACTGGTCAAATGTGCGTACAAGCAAATATATTCCCACGAAACATAGCGTGCATTATAAAAATAATTTACGGTTGTATGATCACGCGATATTTTTTTGCAATATGTTTTTTTTTCCACATTCACGTTATCATAGTTGCCCTTTTTGCGTGTATCTTTAAAAACGACAGAAGTTCCTTGAAAACTAATTTCCCTGTCGTATCATTTTAATTTCAAAGTCACTTTCATTCGTTCTGTCACACGTACTTCAACGACATCTGTTTAGGCAAGAAAAATAATTTAGTATAGATCTTAAGCTTGGATGATCATCGTAAGTTTTATCATATGGAACACGTGCGAAATTGCGCTACAGTTAGCATTGGTGTTATGAGTACCTACAATCATTATTGGATCTTATCGTGCGCATGGGTAATCTTTGTGCCAACAAACCAGTCCTTACCTTATCCTACTGTTGATAGTGATAAGAAAGCTAAAAGACATTTTTCTCGTGTGGTTATGTGCATTCTTAATGATCCTAAGTAGAATGAGATATATTAAGCTAAACTGATAAAAAGAGGAAGCGGACGACATATGCGGATAAAAAGATATGTATAACGACCAACAGAAGAATTGTACGATTTTATATTGTATTTTAATAAAAAACAATTTTTTTCATAAAACCTGTCACTCACGTATCAAACATGTATCTTAGAAAATAGTATCATTCCCCTGTACGAAGCTTATCTGTTTTATTGATTATTTTTGTAATAACAATTGATTATAAATACCAAACGCTAGCTCGACACAAAGCCGTTATTGATTTCGCATAATTCACACGCTGTTCATCAAGGCGGGTAAAAATAGCGTTGCTAGCGAGACTTGTAAGAATAATTTTTTGTTATACTTTATAAACACGAAAAATTGTGAAAATTACAATAATCGGATTTATATCTGTTTAATGTAAAATCAGGATATGACCGATACACTGAATTACAAGAAATAGTTATGAATGATATACACATGTTTTTTTTGTTTTTTTTTCGTACATTTTCTCAAACGAAATTTCGAAAAAGTACGTTACCGTATTGCTGTTCGTGACATATGTTACATATGTAGCGATGCATGGGAAAATCGATTTAACGAACATTTCTTTTTTTTATATGCTATCTTACATGTATAATTTTATCGATTTGTCGAACGTCAATATGGGTTACGAATTGTAAGGGCACGTGAATGTATTAAATGGCTGTACTAATTGTCCCATCTATTTATCCGATCGCACGACCCTCGACACGTTTAAAGCAGATGTCTGGATACTGCCTGACTATATCAGGTCAGTGTCGGCCTTCGATACAAAAGAATAGATTTTTCATTGCCTTGGAAAGTTCCCCAGTGCACTGTGAACAAAACGTGACTCTGGCTCAGCAGCTATTTTCAGTTAGTAATTCGAACAGCACATCCCATTTTCCTGGTATTCCTGGCATTCGGTTGGCATTCCTGATTTAGGGCAAGTTCGAAGGATACCTCTATGTGTAGACTAACCAGAGCATTTTGGAATATCTTAAGCGATAGGTCTTTGACTTTGGCATTTTCCTTGTAATTTCAAACCTATACAATATAAATATTGGAAAATACATACATCGTGTACAATAATGCAAATCAGCCATTACTCTGGTTCGTTACTTTAATCAAAATGACATATAATACATTAAAAATCGGGTGACGAGTCACATGGGATTGACTTGTTAACTTCGTTGACCTGGTGCCACTTGTACACGCTGTCGATATCAGAGAAAATATTTCAAGGTCATTGTACGGTAACCTTTGACATTTCTTCTTTGGCTTAGGATCGGTAAGGACTATTAGGACTGACATACGTTATCATAGGTATTGATGATGTTTGTTTTGTTTTTGTAGATTTAATTCAATTTTTGGTTATTTTTCAGGGTGATTTGATTTTCATGTACCGTTAAAAGATATTTATTTAAATTAAGGGTGAGCGAACACGTTCTTCGCGAATCTCTTTTTTATTTTTTTTTATTTAAAACATTCGTCCTGAGTCACCCTTTTCTGAGCCACCCTATTCAGATGCCTATAGCAGTGGCAATGGCAATGGCAATGCTTTCATGGACAGAAGGTACAGTCATACCATTCATTCTGACGAGGGACTTCAAATGTTGAACATATGCCGGGTACGGGATTTTGTTGAAAAGATAAGCACGACGTGGGGATTGACGGGTTTTCGACGGTCAGTCTCTGGTGAGTCAGTCGTTTCGAGTCTCTCGAGTTAACCGGGTCGCTGAGAAACTGACGGCGCTTTTTGTAACTACTGTAGGACATGGCGCGAATCCTATTCACTGTCACGGCCCTGGCCTTGTTCTCAACGATTCGTAAGTTTTTACCTAGTTTTGTTTATAATGAAAAAAATCTTTGTTCACCGCGAAGTCATCCTCAGTGGAATCTGAAAGTAGTTTACGATCAAGGAAGACCTAGCAAGGTGGATAAAGAAATTTAAAAGATGAGAACTCTTTTAAGAATTAATTGGAACAATTAAAAAATGTTTACTTGTCTTTAAATTTTTTTGAGGATTTTTTTTCGTAATCTTCTTGAAATGTTAGAACTATTTCACTTTATTTTACATTGCAAAAAATTGACGATCGAAAAATATATTAGCAGAGTGCACGTTATCAGTCTGCCGTCTTGCGGTTCGAATATGGAGAGTAGAGGAATTTCATTGTTGGTATTCTCAAAATTTTAAGGGTGTAAATTCTGGTTGGTCGAGTGCATACGTACTTGTGCATATGAAAATGTATTAATTTAGGCCCATAGCCAAATTGCGTAATAACCACTTTACGAATATGCGCCTGTGACTTTGAACGTGTTTGAACTTAAAAGAGTTAATGGGCGACGTCATCCTATGTACGTCGATCATGCCGACTGTCCATTGTATAATTTATAAAATGAACGAGACACCCGATATAAAAAACACTGAAAATATACGACACACGGTAATTCGCCATTGACTCCTCAATGTCATTTCTAAAAATATATACATATATATTGAAAAAGAATTTCCGCGCGTATCGAGTTTCACGAATCTTCACGATAGAAAAATCGAAGATAATTAATTTTTATTAAAGATGATTTTACCATGGGAATCAAGAGAAGTCAAATGGACAGAACCATATTCGGCCGATACGATAGTCCTGAATAACTGTGTACACAAGAGGCATATAATATCGAGTTGACGTATCAAAAAAATTATGCACGTGCTGCACGAACTGCTAAATAAAAAAATAAATAAAGATTGTAGATTATGCTTTTATATTTTTCATCAACAAAAGTCACCCGGCTGTCGCCAACCGTTATGTATTTATCTGTCACTACGTGAAACAACACAACCTCTCGCGACCGCAATGGGACACATTAATTATAAAGTCTTCGTCTCGATGAGACCAACTTTAGGATTTCCGCGCCACCCTGTATCATCCCTATGATGAAATTCGATAAAATTCAATTAATTCGGCAATTCGAAAAATTACGGATTCTCTTACATTAAATATAATTTTCTCAATTAAAAAAAAAAAATTCGTAGTTTCTAGATCCTGGAAGTTTTATCGATTTCGTCTTCGTACAGGAATTCGGGAATCTGCCGAAAGTCTTGTGTTTATTTTTTAACTATTAATAGAGTTATTACGTAACGTACGTATCTTTCGGTTCTCGCATTGACCTTATTACGGGTACATAGCAGATAATACAGTACAATGTAAGGGACACGTATAAGAGTATCGATATAACGATAAAATATAACGAAGAACAAGTGTGCTAAGTTGAAACAGTTAGACGATTGTTCGAACGATAACAGAGTCTCTTTGCTAATCGTGGGAGAGGTCAGTTCAGTTTGAATCCTTTGTACGTAATGTCGGAAACAAGTTAGAGCGATAAACAGGTTTCACATTTTCTACTGTTCAATACGGTTCGACACTGTCCTCGAGCGATGAAGCGTGAATTTTCTTGAGCTATCTTGAAAATTGCCTCAGTAAAGTAGTCGAGTTTAATAACACTAGTGAGAACTCTGGGATACTTGTGAGCTTCCTAGAACTTCACTGTTGTGTGGTTGATAGTGAGAAGTGCGTTGTATGTGCGTGTATAAATATTTTGAAAAAAGGGCGCGAACCGATAGGATATCGTTTATAAGGTGTACGCGTCATAAGCCTGTAGACGTAAACCTCCGCCATTTGTAAAGCAAATGGCAAAGTCTGAGCTCGATATTGAAGTAATATAAATTAAATGTATACTATAGAATCACAGCGAAAAGGTCAGTCAAATAATACAAACATTTCTTTACCTCAATCGTTACCCTTTGTATTTTTCTAGATATCGCCATGGCTACCGTATCGCCGCTTGTGACCACTTTTTTCCCGAATATTGAAGGTAACCTCACGAAAATCAAGTGGGCTCATGCTGTCAATAGTAAAGAAGAACTTAACAGTGCTCTTGCCGAAGGTAATTACTATGCTAATTAATGATCTTAGGTAACGACTGTGTTGTATATATGATATATATATATACTTGGTTGCTTTTCACATTCTCAATGGAAGATTTATACCTAATTAGTAATTAGGCCTTTGGATCGTAGCTTGGGATTATGTCAAGGACCGCCATTGGTTAAACGGACTTATGCAATATGATCGTAAGCAGTATCGAATCAGCCCATACTGGAAATTCTCTTTTGCTTCCATTTTTATGAATAAAAATTTACATCTATTCTGCTTGTACGTTGAATGTCCGTTTAAAAGTGAAGTTCATGACGTTTTTTTACTTGACTACGATCTTCTTTTCAATTCGTATACACTGTTACCTGAAAGTAATGCAAAAATTCGTATCACAGTGTAGATTTTACCATAGATGTCTTTAATAAAGAAAATTGCACTGACACGTTCACTAGCTTCTACCCCTTTAGGCTTCCTGATCGATATACCTTGGACTATGTACATATCTGAATCTTTACTTTTAAAGCCGACATCATGATGCTCGAGGCTGACATCGTTCTCGGTACTCTAAATAACAGCGTCAACACCGAACAAATACCTATAATGGGACATCCACCTGCCAATGAGAGTGACTTATCCTTGGAGCAATTTCTCCATGCCGTATTGAACGACGGCAAGAAGGGTGTCAAGCTTGACTTTAAAACCATTGAAGTATTCAATCAGAGTCGGACTATCTTGGCAAAAGTTCATGACAATGTATGTATACGTAGGATAAACAACATTCAAACGCGTCTAGTTGAATTTTACAACTGTCAATTAATTGTCTCAATTAAACGCTCGCACAGAGTAAACAATTTCGGAACCGCCATAACCTTTAACGGCTCTTGACAGCGAAAGTCAAATTCAACTGATGCGCTTGGTTAAATAAATAATAATTCACGTATCTACTGATCGTACAGATGACATTTCCCGTATGGCTCAATGCTGACATTCTTCCTGGACCAGTTGATGCTCAAGGAACTCCAGTAGATGCTGCGAGTTTCTTAACAGGAGCACACGAAACTTTTCCCGAGAGTACACTGTCAATTGGATGGACCACGAGGTAGTCTTTTTTTTGTTAAAGTACTCTTCCTTCGAAAATTTCACCTGTTTTCATGCTTTTGTGTTAACTTCACAGATATGGGTCTGCTTATAATATTACGGAGGGTACCTATACTTCCGACATGATTAAAAAAATGATCTCGACTGTCTCGTCCCAGAATATTACTCAGCCGATAACATACCCAGTGCGCGCTGGTATAGTCGCAAATGATCTGTCGGTAATGCAGACTTTATTGAATAGCACCTCGGCTAATAACTCTACATTGACTATCTGGACAAGCACGGGAGACCACATTGATACCGACAAACTCTCGACGTTGATAAAAACTATAGGTGTCGATAAGGTCTACATTGACGTTCCCGAAGACATCTTACAGAAACTGGACATATCCGGCGCAATGAGTCTCAGACTGGGCGTTATGACAATCATAGCACTCGCATTAAATTTGAGTATTGCTTCGATGCTCTGAGGAGAATTTTATTAAGTATGAACCGAACATTTTAATTCTTGTTCGCTCGCGAAGTACGTTTCTCGGATTCGATGGGGTCTGATACGCGCGCGGTTTGAAATAGACCTCTTATTACGTAACACGTTAATATTAGCGACAGCTTGGACTTTCTTTGAAAGCAAAAAAAAAAGATACGAGTAATCTCAAAATTTTCGTCTCTCCAATTCGCATTCGCACTATATTTTTCCTGCACTAATTTTAGCATTGGCAAATAGACTATCGTGTTTTTTATATACGTTTTATTTCCTTCAAGTATAGCATAATTCGTCTTTAAATAGTACGGGTGATTTTTACTATTATTATTATTATCATTGTCATCCTTATTACTGTATCCATTGTCACCTGTACGATCTGTCTTAAGATTAATGTAAACCTAGACTATAGTATTATTTTAATAATTTTTAATGTCTCGTGTAACGGACCTGTTCGGTAAGTAATAAAGTGATATTATAATGAAGTTATTTACCACACCGACCAGTGTTCGATAGTGAAATAAAAGTAATTTTTAATGTTAACAGACGTCTTTCTATAATTACCAAATGGAGAATTCGATTTACTATGATAATTCCCTTCCATGCCTTTCGCATGCAGGCAGGTCAGATTCTATGATCTCGTATCATAATACATAATAATTGTCTGATCAATATTTTGTGCATGTTCTGAAATAAGGGAAGACGTCGAAATAAAATTTGGATAATGAAAATGACTCACGGACAGTCTCCCTACTCATCTCCGAATTAATAGGTCTGTTCTCCTGCCACATCTCCTCATTGGAGGAGTCAGCCATAAGGAAAGGAAGGAAGGAAGATCTGTTCTCATTATCTATCTTTCGTTGCGGTGGATCTTGACTAGGGGTAGACCTTTAGCGATTAACTTACCTTACCCCTTTTGCGTTTTGCTTGTCGCTCGACCCGACTTCCTTTCCTTCCTGAGGTTTTTCCC
>JASANN010000599.1:0-59299 GCA_031762395.1 Calameuta pygmaea
TCGCCGCTACGATTTAGCGCCATGATTTTGGTATCGCCTAAAATCGTAGCGTTGTGCATCTCCCTACTCATCTCTGGAAATAAGAACAGGTCGCTCGATCACAACGCCGCTTGTGGTCATGAGGCGAAATGAAAGATGCTTGTTTTAGAAGACTATCCCCTTCATCGGAGTTGCAAGGGCTGTATGTAAGACCGTGGTGCATGCTATATGTATGTCGATGGTCGTCATGTTTGGTTACGTTTCACTCCGGAGTTCATGCAGAATGGATTTTCTTTGCGTTCATTTTCACAATGACAGTAGTAGTAAACAATAATAATAAAAAGTCAACATCAGAGGATAAAGCCATTAGGAATGGAAGGAAGGAAGGAAAGAAAAAGTTAACGTTATTTAATTGCGTAATTGAAACTAGAAAATTCATTATTCAATAAATGACATTTGAATTATGGCTGAATTAACGAAATTGTCCGCGGCTGTAGATTCTCTACACGAGAAGATAAGCGAATTTCCCATAGGTGCTGTATCTTTTGAGGATTTTAAACCTACTGAAGAGAAAATCAAAGATATCAGGGAATTGTTGAAGGCCCTTAATGCTAAGCTTCTGATACTTCAATGTAGAAGAGATACCGGTAACTATAATTTACTATATTTGATTTAATTTACTATATTTCCATCTTACAGAAATGTATTGTAGCTTCAGATTCCACGGAAAAGGTTGTGGAGGAAGAAATTGGAGAGACAATAGAGAGACTACACGAAGCACTGGCTAATTCATTTATAAATAATAAAACTGTTGAGTTATCCCTTCATAGCAGTGCTGTGATTGAAATCATTTCTGAGGGTCATGAGTTTCCTGCATTACAAAAGTAAGAATTTATATTGTTGCATGCAAAATTTTAATATACAAATTTCTATAGTGTAACTGTTGTAGGAGAACCGAGGAGTACATGCAAAAATTATTTTCACTTAACGACAAGGCACATTCAATCCAAGAGTCCTTACAGAAAGCTTTGACAAAACAAATTGAGGCAAAAATAGAATGTTGCAAGGCTGTATATGCATACCAAGACTTTTTGAAGGAACAGCAGGAGCTTCGACACAGAAAACTTCAGGAGACAAATCCTGAAATAGCAAAGTAATTAAACTACCGATTCTTTTGATATCTCATATTATTGAATTTCTAATTTGGTGTTTGTTTTTATACGTTTCAGAAGTAAGGATAAAATGGAGAGAACATTGAGAAAAATAAATATAATGAAGAAACTTATAACAAACCTAGTAGCAACATCGGAATACCTTATAAAAGATAGTCCAGTGCTAGCTCAAATGCTGAAGGATCATTGTGATCCAGTCAGTATAGAAACAATTCTAGAAATGTGTCAGTCTCGCGATAGTGATACTTAACGTTTGAAGAAAAAAATTGTTGATATAGCATATAATATTTGTATTTTTTTTAAATAAATGCTTTCACATATTCTTATAAAATATATTTAGTCAAAATGCTTTGCAAGCTCTAAATAATTTAAAACACTAATATTATTAGATAAATGTCATCGCCAAAAATATTTAAAAATGTATAGAAAACCATGAAATATGTGGATTATTTTTAAAATTCTTTAATTAGTCAGTCTGTGTAGACTGATGAGCTCTTGCTGGGATAGGCAGTACCGTATCACCAACCGACAAGGAGCCTTGTGTAAATCTCTGAGTCTCTGAAGAAACGCCTCTAGTGAGAGCAGTCTGATTTGCTTCCAGTGTCCTCATTCTGGCAATAGGTTCTCTGGCTTTGATTTTATACCAACCACGCTGTCTTTTAGCAAGTGGACTCCAAGATTCATTCTCTGTCTCGGGTGTATCACATTGACGCGTAGGCATTATATCGACGATATCCCTTGGACGCTTTCGAGATATGACAGAAGACGTAGAGGCTGGAGTGACGAGGATGGATTCTGATGTCCAAGATCTGGATAGTGACTTAGCGCTCTGCGATACTGGTTCTCTGCAGACGTTTCTCAAAGTTCCTACACCTGGTGAAATATAGCATAATAAACAACAGATACTGCAATGTATTAGTCCGGATTTTAATCAATAAAAAATTAATAATAAATTACCAGTAAGATTGCTAAAAGCGTATTTCATCGCTTGGGCTACTGCTGAAAATATTCCGCCTGCAGCAGAGATCTCTGAAACCTGGGGCTTGATAGAAACCTCTGGAGAATTTGAGAAATGCTCCACACTAGATTGTCTATAATTATCCAACGATGTAGATCTTCTAAAACTTCTGGAAGTGGACGTTTGACTTGCAGAAAGATTAGATATCACCGAAGAATAAATACTTTCTGAAGATCGTTCTTCGAGTTTTCTTATGCTAGAATCTATCAAGGGAGCCAAGCTAGAAGGAGATAGTTCGCCAGTGTTTTCCACGAGGACCATCATCACGACCCGTGACGAACTCGCGAGCCTGCTGTTGGTTTCCGGTGAATGTTTTGGAATTTCATTACTATCAGTATTCTCCTTTTCAGCGTTTCTCTCGTTTTCACGACTCATCTGTGCTTTGTTTAATGATGATTGACCCGTCGACATACTGTCTGTTATTGTCTCACGAGCGTCGTAAAACTCGTTCTCAGTAACGTCGAAGCTTCCAGTGGTAACAAACTGATCTGAGAATCGAACTCTCTTATTGGACTCTCTTCTTTCCTTTTTAGACTTGTTCGATCCCGATGTGATATCCGGCGGAGTAGGTAGTTCACCTCCGTTAATATCGTTGGCCAATAATATATCACTGCCTTGTACACCAGTTAATTCCATATCCTGGACTTCCTCCTGCATTGCCCCCAACTTCCTTCCAGAATTGATGATGCCCTCTTTTCGAGAATCCTGCCCCCTTACTCTTTGAGAAAAGGGTAAGGCGGATCTTAAAGGAGTATCTTCTCCCTTAGAATTGGCCTTCCAAAGCTGCGAGAAGCTCACAAAATGCGCATCCCAACTATCTTTAGAGCTGCTATCAATATTTCGTGAATCCTCAGCTTTCCTTTCCGTCAAGGAAGGCGTCTTTGGCGTTTTGAATGAGAAATTGGGCGGCTTTGCTATCTTATACTCACAATTCGTATTCTGTCGGACAATACCCCCATGCATTGGCGTACTTGTATTCCTGGAAAGTTCAGGTGGCGAAGTGAAGCTACCAAAATTCCCAGTATACTCTCCGTCCAAAGAACCCTCTTTTCGCGTATAAATTTTAAGAGGACCTGACGTCTTCTTATCTAGGGGTGATGGTGTCACTGGTAAATTTTTTTTCACACTCCACAGTCGACATTTTCCCAAGGACTGTAGATCCTCGATGCTCCGGAACTCATCGCCACAGAATTTACAGTACAATGGAAGATGATTGATTACCACGTGACACAGGATTTCTGGATCCTCGAAATAACGCGTTTGTACATCCTTCCGTCGGCAAAAGAGACAATTGGGCCCGTGAACAGGATGCTTTTTCTTCTCGTGTTTCTTTCGACATTCAATGCAGCAAAAAACTTTCTCGCAATATCCACAACGATTTTTCTAAAGACAGAGAAAAGTGAATCTTCAGTATTAAAACTCTGTCTTGTTTCACTAACGATTTTCTTATACCTCTAACGATTTCCTCATGATACCAGGATACGGTCGCTTATTAAATACACTATTTACCAAACAATCTGATAGTTCTTACTGTAAAGACTTACAAGTCACTTTGACATTGTTTTTATTTACTAAGGCAGCTGTTCACCTAAGTTACTGTATGCACGCGGGTAGGACATAATTACATCACAAGCAATTAAACCTTTACAACCTTTTTACTTTTGTTTTCATATAATTTGATACATTGTTAGTTTACTCACCTTCCTTGCACAACGAGAAAATCTGGTCATCTGTATTTAAAATTCAGAAAATCTTGCCTTCAAGAATAATATCTAAGAAACAGATTTGTCAAATCTTCATGGCGGCTGTCTTTATGGCTGCCTCATTTTTGTACATTTTTCTTCATTTAAAGATTTAATAGCAGCTAATAGGAACAGATGCAAATTAATGTTTTGCATCACACTATATGATACACTCTATAGCTATAGTTATTACTACGTACTCTAACCGAGAAAATCACGAACTAACATACAAAATCAGTGAATAACTAAATATATACTTATATGCGAATTTTATTTTCACTTTATGTAAAATTAAGGATCTTTACATGATATGAAAATCAACAAAGGATTCAACAAGGTCGAATTTTTCAATGGGACCTTCATCTTCTTCGTCTTCTTTTCTCCTATTGGGTGTCGTCGCAAGATCACTTTTTGCTTCTTCGGTTATTGGTTTGTTACATGGCGAAGATTCACATTTAGATGCAGTGTTATGAATTACGATACTAGCGTCAGCTTTTTTTAGATTAACGTTTTCCTTTTCAGCCAATGCAATGGCTTCCGCATATGGTGGCGAAATTGGCAACTGAGTCGGTTCATGATATTTATATTCCTTGCCTTCAAACTGCAAAGTTTATTTTAAAAAAGAATAAAAATAATTACCTTGATTAATATATGCCAACTAAAATGATAATAACAAACTTACATTCAATGGGTAACACGTATCCGAATCCGGCTGATCCAAGTCTCCACAGACGACAAATGGGATTACGTAACGATTAATTCCGGTTAATGAAGCTAGTTTTGTGGAATTGTATTTCTCCAGGAACGAGGCTAATTCATTAGGTACATAGCCTTCTGGAGGTGAATAATTTTTGCATATTATGAATGCCTCTATACTAGAATTGCGTGAACTACTTGGTTTTGCACAAGACACTTCAGCAAAAAAGACTTTTAGTTGACAATATAATGTTGACACATCCTTGGCTCTGAATATTTTTGCTACGAACGTTCCACCGGATCGAAGAATAAGAGTGGTGATATTTAAAGCAGCTAAAAGTAGCTCAGACTGAATAAATATATCCATATCGTGAAGTCCAGTAACTAGGATATTAAGAAAACAAAGATTAGAACATGTGAAAATTATTATACGATAAGATTTGAAACTCACCGTCCGGAGCACCATCACAAACAACTAAATCTGCTTGTTCATTAGCAAAATATTTTAGTATTTCTTCTGCAGTCGCTGCATTTGTAATATCACCTTGAATTTGGATGACACCTTCCAATGGTGCCATGGCCTGCAGGTCTACAGCAATGATTATAGGATTTACAGATTCAGCTGTCTTTTTATCATTCTTACAAGTTTCACTATTGGCAGAGAAAACTTCTTTCGTTAGTCAAAGTTAATATAAGGGTAACTATTATATTGACAATACACGTACTGTAATCTACGAGATAAAGCTTGACTCCAGCTTCCAGGTGCAGCACAAAGATCTACAGCCTTTGTCACACCTGCGAAACATTGTTGTCATGAAAACAGAGTGGTATTTCAGTCAATTTTTTATTTCTAACTCCTTTAAAATAAAAACTTGTTATGTACCATCTAAAATATGGTATTCATCATCGATCTGAAGAAGTTTAAATGCACTTCTTGCTCTCCAGCCCTCTTCTTTGGCTCGCCTATAATATATATCTCGTTTGTCCTTTGACGTTTTACCCATTATTTATTTAAATAATCGTCAGACCAAATTTTATTAGTTCAAACGTATACAAAAATTGGAATGAAAGGTTGAATTCTTAATCTCCAGTACATATACAACTTGTACGCAACTATACACAGCTTAAATGTATACTCGATACGCGTAGAACTTTAAGTAATTTGAAGCATTTTACAAGAGATGGTGTGACTTCCACTTTCCAAAAGTTGTAGATAATGCTCTCTGTTGATTCTATGTAGTACTTAACACCCATGCAGTAGCAGAGGAAAGGCATCAGTGACGAATTTTGCTGATAATGATTACCGACAACTTATATGTCATCATAATGGCGGGGTCAGCATTAAGACGGTTGATGGCAGAATATAAACGTGAGAAATACATTCTAATCAAGAACATATGCACAAGAAGTCGAAGCTTTAATTTGTAGTGTCTCACTAACATCTTACTGTAATAAAAATTCATATCAAATCAGTCATGATATCACAAATGAAATAAACAATTTTCAGAACTAACCTTGAATCCACCAGAGGGAATCATAGCAGGCCCGATAAATGAAGAGAATTTCTTCGAATGGGAAGCCCTCATTACGTACGTCTCATTAAATTCCTAATGGCAAGAGAACTTATACTGGAAACAAATATGAAAAATCATATTACTACATTACATCATGGATACTCATCTTAAATCCTCATTAGAGGTCCTGAGGGTACCTGCTTTGAAGGTGGTGTCTTCCCAGCAAAGTTGATCTTCCCACCAGACTACCCACTGAGTCCTCCGAAGATGCAGTTCACCTGTGAGATGTTTCATCCTAACAGTACGTTCTCAAATATACATCGTCTAAATTATTGTATCATTCTACAACTTATATGCATATTTCTATTATAGTCTATGCTGATGGTAGAGTATGCATCAGTATTCTACATGCTCCTGGAGATGATCCCATGGGATATGAGAGTAGTGCAGAACGTTGGAGCCCTGTACAGAGCGTCGAGAAAATTTTACTAAGTGTGGTGAGTATGTTGGCTGAACCCAATGATGAGAGTGGTGCCAACGTAGACGCGGCTAAGATGTGGCGTGAGGACCGTCCAGAATTTGAGAGGATTGCTCAAAAACTGGTGAGGAAGACATTGGGGATACCGTGTTAGAATTTAATTTTAGTGAATAATCTTCTGGGACATATATGTGGTATATTATTACTGTTCTTTAATTTGTCTATGCCTAAGTCTATATTGTATGTTGGATAAAGCGATGAGATATCGATAAGCATTCTAAGAAGTAACCGATTCTTCAATCTTGATCCTTGTCAATTTATCTTTGCTTCTAAAGCGCCTGTTAATAAAATATTGTTATTATAGTTAGTTACTCATTATATTCAAGAGGGTATTCATATAATCCTCATTTGGAATAGTCTCAAAAAATTTATTTCATTGTCAACATTGCAGTACAAACGTTCGTTTCTTTTTTCCTCTTTAATCAAATACCATGTGTATTTGCTTAGGCTTATAAATTACCTTCATAGATGAGTGAATAAATGGTCAAGGAAATGCAGAATCTTTTAGGCGTACTTAGAGTACTCTTGTTCATGGAACTAAAATATATCTCACTCATATTAGATTTGTGAAAATTGAAATTCCACAGGCAATTCCAATGATCCTAATACAGTGGGATTTCTATAGTTAACATCTAACATGGAAATAAACAAAATAGAAATAAGTGGGCTACATACTTGTACAAAATTCAACAAAGTCATCACAGGCAATTTTCTTGTCTCCTTTTTCTTTTCTTCCTATTTCCAAAACATACCACAACGTAATATAAGTACTAAATACAAATTATTAGTAAGACTTAAGAATATAAAATATACATTTCCATGAACAAGAGGCCTTCCACGATAAGACGTTATGTCGCCACTTGCAAAACGTTTTCGACTGACTGAACGTTAATTGTTTATTTATTTATATGTATGTATAAAAGAAACATACAAATGAACCTAACGACGTTGAACTTGATGATGTTTGAAAAGTGGGGTCTTGGACTAGAAGAAATGCCAGGTTCGCAATAAGAGGCATTGGGATTCACTCAAAATTGGCCTTTGAAAGTTCGAATATAGAACTATTCCAAAAGTATTGCAACATTTGAAAGTGGTTCTACTGCAGAAATCGATAGATCAAATGGACGTGCAAACTTCAGATGGTGCAATAGTCCTGAATAATCATGTATAACATAATACAGAGTGGTTCTACAGTCTTGACTGATTTTCACTATTTCCATTCGTTCAAATAGATCAGGACTCTTTTACCACACTGTACATAAACTCAATAATACATCAAATAAAAACATGAATAAAAGAACTCCAAAAGCATAAAGATTGAAAATTATTTCCTAATGTTAAAACAATTAAAAAAAAAAGAGAGAATATATGGCTACAAGAGGCAGATAAATACAAGATAAAGCATATAAATTCAAGACAATGAATTATCTTGAAGTCTTTTTGGTTGTTTCTGCCTATTCGGCAACTTAAAAGTCTGTATGACTAGCGTCGTTACTATGGACGAGTAACGAGTAACAACGATATTGCAATTAATTGATGAATAATTAATGGAATGATGACGATGACGATGATGATGACGATGATAAATTCACAATGATTTCAATCTCCTAAGTCCGACATCAGGGTCACGGTCAAGAACCTCGCTAGAGTGCACTCTAGTCTCATTCTATCTTCATCATAATAACGTTGATAAAAAAAAAGACCCAATAGACCAGACTTACCCCGAGTGAGATTTCTAAGCGCACCTCAGAAAAGAAATCGTGAACAGATTCGCGAGTTCCTACAACGAATCAGTTAAATTCTTCTCGCGTACACTTAAGATACGCATTGTTCTGTCTTATCTTCTTCTTCCTCCTGATCTTCTTCTTCTCTCTTGCTATCATGAATCTTGTGTTTACAAAGCATATGAACACGTAGGCGCTTTATATGTTTCTCGTACATTTCGCTTTAATGAAAATACATCGAAAATTCGCGTGTATAAAGTCTTCCAGTCGAAAAATGTCCTGAGCAGCTCGCGCGACAGAACGCTGCTTTGTTTGTTCCTTTTTTTCGCGTTATTTATCTTCTTCTTTCTCTTTTTCTCCCTGTTCTTCATCTTTTCAATCGTTCGCGTTATTGCTCGCTGTATACAATTTTTTCTCTTTCTATATATATATATATATTTATATATTGGTATCGAGTTTCGTTTTACTGGACTCCAACAGAAAAAACAACAAAACACAAACAATAACAGGTCTTACCGCGCAATCGCATTTAACACAATTACCGCGGTTCCTAATAATTCTTAACTGCAACTGGTCCATTTGGACGAATCGCCATTTCTCCCTTTTAGCTACTGCCTTCGTGCTTATAATTAAAGGCGTTGGAGAATGTTTCAAAATTATTAAAGAAGAGAGAGACCGCACTCTGATTGCACATGCAAATCCGTAAAGAGAGAAATATAGGAGAGGAACGCGGAGAACGGAGAAAAAGAAAGTATAATAAGAAAAAAAAGATAATCAAGGCCGCCATGGCCCATTATCAATAATATATGTATAGACAATACCGTAATGTGTGTTTATAACTCGGTGTGTATATCTGAATTTGTAAAATTCGCATTGGCTTATTCTAAACGTTTAATTATGCCTTTAACCAATCGTGTTACGTGCTTTGGCCATATTCTTTACGAGAAGGAACAAACTGCAATGAATAATTCTTTTTCACTTTAACGAAAAGCATCACTTCGGTGTGCCCCATTGATTTCTTTCCTTTTATGATATGTTGTAGACTATCCAAATGTAAGAAACTTTTTTTTCCTTTGGCTTGAAGGCTTCCAGGTTAATCTGAAAAATCATCCCCTCGCACAATCAACTTTGGATGGAGGTTTCATTCTTTAAAACTTCGTCATCGCACTTAAGATATGATAAGTTACTCCTAGATTTTATTGCTCTATACCAGATCATAAAAGGAATGATATTAGGGGCGAATATCATAATCATATTTCTTGTAAGTATTATCACTGTACGCGAAACGATCAATTATGAGTCGTACCGTGTAATCTGACATCAATATTACAATGGAATTTGTTTCAATCTGCGAAAAGGAATCGATAGCGAAAACGGCGAGTGTCGAATATTACTTTTATCCTATTTAATGTATATAATTGATAAATCGATCCTACTTTTGAGAATTCGATCCGAATTGTTTTTAACGCGAAGGCATAATTATGGCACGCGAGGAGTTTTTTATCTCTTCATCTGCTCTTTCACTTTTCTTTCATTACCATGTCTTTTTACATTTCTTCCGTTCTCTGCCTCCCCTCCCACCTCTTGAATATTCTGCCAGCATCGTTCGGTTTCCCATTTTAGTAACTGCTCTTTTTACTAACGTCTTCAACAGATTGTGCAATTATTTTATGCTAGCAACAAATCCACATTTGCCTACGTATACCTCATTCGCATATAAATACTAGACGCCCGCCATATGTAATCCGGTCGATTGATTTGCAAAAGGTCAAAGGTTATTGGAGCAAACTTAACTGTAAGAGTGGCAAGGGTCGTACCTTATTATTATTAGCTCCTTGTAAGACCACTTTTTTTAGTGCTTTAAGAAGAAAAAGAAAAAATGGAAATGGAAAAGAAGCGGAAAAAATATTTTGAAGAAAAAAGTAAACGCGCCTTTTGCATCGACTGGATATCGGACACGGACTGACCTGGACATCCTCTCCTACAGTCCCGATGTCTTCTCTCCTTTCTTTCTTCTCTGTTCTTATATCTTTCTCTATCTCTCTCTTGCTCTTTCACTTTTGTATGGTCTCTTCTGGTGCCTTTCGTAAGGTTATCTTACATATCTTAATTGTAAGCGGGACCAGGTTTGTGATGATGCCTGATCTCACGACAAACCCTGAGGCGTGAAACAGATCTTTTCGAGTTCTCCAGTAGAAGAACTAACTGGGGACTCCGCACGATCGTCCTGCTCAGCGAGCTGCTCACTGTAGTAATGCGGCGTGCTCAGGTAGTCTATGAGACGTCTAGGTAACGGAAGAGTGGGTATCAAGTCCCTGCGCACCATTTTAAGGATTACGAATCTACATGTGTGTTGAAGACTCTGGACCTGCTTGAAGCGCGACACCGGGTGTAACAATTGTACCCTCATCGGCCCCAGAACAGGACGACGATGAAGAAAAAATAAATAGCGTCCGCTACGTGAATGCTCCACTGCGTTCTCAATGAAGTCAACTATCGTATGTGACTTGAATTTCGTGCAGCTACCGAAGCTGAAGTTACCTAAATTAACAAGAGGACAAATTTGAAGTACATCCTCTCGCAGATGAGAGCATCGAATTAATCATCGGGTTAATAATATTGACTCACCCTGATCGTGTTCTATCCTGACGTGTCGTACACAACTATTCAGTCTGAATGATAGTGAGAAAATATAATGATCGTCGCTGCTATCTCTCACGATAAATGAACCATCCGGTTCATTGGACAAGATCTTCTCGGCTGCCTCACCAGATATGGGACCCCAATACCATCCGTACTAATAAATCAGTGTTTAAAAACCATATGAAATTATGGATGAAAATCAGATACTATGAAGACTGAAAGAAATCTATAAATGAGACTTACGTCCTTCACTTTTTCGATACTGGCAGCAAAGTCCATACTGGTATCCTCAGCGATCTCTTCCTCTTCTCGGGCAGGCAGTACCGGCATGCGTTGTATTGAGGTAGGGGAGTCTGGTTTGGCTACCATGGCTGTGAGAGCATCCTCGGCTTGCTCGATGCCTACCTGACCATTGTTCTTAGGAAGGGGAGGAAGGGCACGCTTGAAAAATGGGAGTTTCTGAACCGAAGAGTCAACTTCACTGGTCGTATTATTATTATTCGCATGTTGATCAGAGTCAACACCTTCCTCCTCCTCCACGATTTCACCCTGGACGATGCTGTTCCTTTTGCCTACGAAATGATCAGGCGAACCGAGCCTGCGGAATCTGAATATGTTACAGAGGGTCTGCTTCAGATTCAAAGAGAAATTCCTTTGGGTCTTTTTAATCTTTTCTCTCTCATTCTCAACCTTCTCTTTATTATGCTGCTCGTCTTTAGCTTTTTTATGTTTGATACTAACGAAGGCATTTTTCTTATGTTTTCTGACGTTACCGTTGTTATTATTATTATGAATCAGTCCATTACTGCTCTTATTGGATATGGGGGTATCCGTCGAAGAATCCGTGTGCGGATTGCTATATCTATTGTTGTTATTTACACTAATACCCTTTGGCGTAGCTAGATGCACGGGTGTTTGACCCGCGGGAAGTTTATCGCGTTTTATCTTATTTTCACTAGAATCACTGGAGCTCGAATAAAGAGTCTGAAGATACTGGCGCACTTCGTGAAGCGTCATATGAATCGGCTCGCCAATGTTGTGCGTGTGGCTATTCGATGAACGTCCACTGTGTCGACCGGATGTTCCAGGAACGCTATGGCGCTTCCCGTTACCAGCCTCGTTACAGCAAACTTCAGCTAAGAGTCGCTGAGACTTTATCACATGTGTGATTGCCCTGGGCTTGCCGCAGTAATGCCTCGCTTGCTGAATATGCGCCTCCAGTTCGCTCTGTGAACTCGCCGACACATTTCTTCGTCGCTTCCGATGGTGACGGTGTCGTTTTGGTCTCTGTGGAGTACGTAATTCATGTAGAGGTCGCACCACGTCTATTGGTACCGTGTAGATGTCCGAATCGAAGGGTACATTGTACATGTCACTAATTTCGCTGGTAGTTAGGACGTCATGGGACATTGCCGACGTAATGAAACTGCTGTCGTCCACTTTGTGACTGAGCCCGGTTGTATTTATAGAGTTATGGGAACTTGATAACCTCGAAGACGCCAGGGAACAGCGCGAATTAGGACGATTTAACGTGTTATACGGTGTTATCGTGATCGTCGCGCTACCCTGACATAACGCCGAGGCGCCCATAAATTCCGAAGTCCACACTAGTTTTGAATTGTGCGCGTTACAAGTTAACACGGTAGCTGAATGTATTGCTGGAGCTATGCGTCCTTCTGGCCAAGATATCCTACAGGATATAGCTAATGCTTCCTCTATAATAAGATGCACCAGATTTTCTGCTATATTTTCCAACCACCGTGGCAATTTTTGGCATACAAGCTGCGTATAGCAAACTATTGGTGTGGCGGAGGACACCGAGTCCGGTGGAGATGGACTATCTTGAAATTCTGGTGGTGGCTTTATTGCCACGTCTACCACTTCTACTTCTAGCTTGCCATCTACGTCGTTCCAGCCAGGCCCTTTCTTCAACGTATTGAAGTTCTCACCGCACATCCCATCCGAATAATCAAATGAGTCCTGTGACAGCGATTTACTTTCCACGTCGCTCTCTTGCATCTGAGAAGGGAATAATTTAGAGTGACCAGCCCATAAACTTATTACTGCAGAACTGCACCTCCTGGAATCATCATGTACCTCAATCGCGAGATGAGCTCGTACAGAATCACTGGATATGGACCCACCAAGGCCACTGCTTCCAAGATCGCTTAGTGGCCCAGTGGCACTTAACGAACAGGATGGAGGAGAGTCCATCTCTTGCATCTGACCTTCACACACTGCTCCCAAGGATTTATAATGACAAAAAGATCCTCTTCGTGTTCCTCATTGTCGTCTAAAATTCATGCTCCACAAATATTCTAGCTGCACTCAGAATTCAACAAGCCAATTATCTCAGATCATATTTCACTGTGGTTACTTTACCTTAAAGTAGCATATGCGTAAAGTGACATGATGATACACTGTCTTCTGTGTTGCAATTCTTTTAGTTATTGCATGTTCCATTATGACTTAGAATTTCAAGGCAGTGTAGATGATGAGGATCCTTGGCGTAGTGTGCCTACGTAACAAAATACCAGGTACGAACATAAGACCTCCTACACTTTCAAGGGCTACTAAGAGTTCCAACAGCCACATCAATGATTAAAAAAATTAATTCATTAAAGATAACAATAATATAATGTAGTTTGGTGGATACTGGCAAATGACATGCCTTCTTCAAAAGTAATGTGTTTTACACCCCGGCGAAGTCGATGTTTTCCAACTGGTGAGTAGAAAGCGTTTGACGTTTCGCATGAGAAATAGGATCTACTTACCTTCAACTAACTTATTCGACGGCATTCTTCCCTGGATATTTTGTGATTGACTCGCAGGAATCTCGAGGATCGGCTCATGGTGCCAGCATCGCGTCCGTTCTAAGCGCAAATCAATATTTAAAAGACAACGCAGCCACCTCGGGTTTCACTTACTCCATGTTAGTTCGATTCCAGCGCACCGTAACTGCCTGCACTAGGATCAACCTCTGTACGCCAATGCTCTACGCCATACTGGTTTCACTACTATACGCCACTGTACGCTACTCTCTGTATGTTGTACACTAGTGCACTGTCACTGAACGTTGCGATAACACCCAACAGGCCATTCCATTCGAGTACATTTGGCCCCCCTACGAGTCCGGCACGTTCGAAATGCTCATAGTCATGGGAATCTGGGCAGACTTCCCCGAGAACATTTTTAATTAGTAACCACGATCAATCCTTACTGAAATAGCTAGATGCAAATCCCTTCGCCGATGATCAATACTCTGTGGTATCAAGAATACACTAAACTGGACTTTACACCCTCTTCAATGGTCATCCTACCCGTTATCCATAATAAAACGATCGGGTCATCAGATTAATTTTAGATATTGCAATTGCCTCCTCTGCGATTATTATAATTTTATTCTAATTGCTTATCTAGTGAATAACTGTTTGAATTTAGCAGAAGTGGAAATAAAACGTACAATCTTCAGAGCCCAAGTCTTTTAAATTCCAACTGATTCAAATATTCTAATACCTTACGTATGCATTATATTAGGAAGTGTGAATAAACAACCTACATGCTCTATAACTTCTAAACAACTATATAATGTTTCACTAAAACTTATCAAAATCGATAATCAGTCTACACTACTTTAACACTATTCTTAGAGATTCAAATGATTACCCGGTGCATCATAATTCATAATACTCGATGCTCTAAACAAAAGGAGACTTAGTAGAATATAATACTCCGGTCACGACATCCTTAACGATACAGTTAAGTTAGTATGAATACCGGTTTCTCCATTCGTTAATATTCGTGGCAGTATTCTAAAACGTGTTAAAGGCGTAAATGTCTAACCAAAATTTATTTATGTCTATTTAGGCGGACAACGTGCGTTTGCCGGCTCATCCACTTCTTAGTGCACGCGGCCACCGTAAACGTAACGTAGTATTGATCAGGGACTCCATAATTCTGCAGATGTATGCACCTAAGAGGAGTGCAACCGGGTCTGCGCAGTTTCCATGGATACCCGAGCTACCACGTGATAGACGCCCTGAACAGCTTATTCGCACACCACCTACGAGTAGTACTACTGCCGCCGCTATCATCACCCGGCTACCACTACTACTCATATTACTACTAAGAGTACTACTACTACGAGCACTACTACTACTAACACCACAAACTACTACTAATACAGCTAAGCAGTTACTATAGCTCAACTATTCGCTTTCCCTCTAACTTCTATCCCTACCTTGGCCCAATGCTCTCATCCTTCTCAGCGCATATCTCCTTTTTATTTTGACTCTCAGTCAGTACGCATTCGCACGGATCCGCGGGTGTCGCCAGCTTGATATGTAAACTCGGTCGCGTACATACATTGCACGATTCCCAAAATGTTCCATCGATCCCTGAAAAGCTCTGACATAAAAATAGAATAACATACTGTGCTTTATCTTGCTTTTAGTCTTATGCTTAGTTATTCGATATTGCGGCGTATCGCTAGCTAAATAGATTCTGAATGTTCCAGCACGTGCCAGTCGTTTTTTACTTTTAGTACCCGCTGATTTTCTCACTTTAACTGTTTTTTTTTTAGGGAGAGGAGGACGTATGAAAAAAGGTTCCATCGTATGCAAATTATTCATTCTCCAATGTGGTGTTTAGTGAAATGGAATCTTGCCCGTTGTGTTCACAGCTATGAAAATGCTATTTTATAACTTGAACATTTGGTGAAATTTAAAGAGACACGAATATCTATAAGGAGAATTTTCCTACAATAGGATTTTTTTCTTCGTATTATTTTTCTCTTCCCCCGCCTGATATTGTCCAATCACGTTTCAATAAAATGAGTCTTCAATTGTTCGCGGATTTCTTGAGCATCGTCACGATAACCATGTGCTTTGTACTCAAAGTGCCACAAATTTTGAATCTTATGAATGTGAAATCCGCCGCTGGAATATCCATTTTGGGACTTCTACTTGAACTGACGAGGTTAGTCAACAGTTTTTCCCGAGGTGATTACTAAATACACACTTTGCATAATTAACACATTTGTGCAAATACATTACTACTTAATCATGACGTAGAAATATATGAAAAGAAACAAAAACCAAAATTAATAATATTTTTTAATGTTTGCTTTTCTTTCAGTTACACTGTGATGACCGGCTACAATTACACCAATGGATATTCACTCTTATCCTACCTCGAGTATCCCGTTATTCTTCTACAGGAATTTGTACTTATATTTTTAGTACTGAAGTATTTAAATCAAATCAATAGAACATCCGTAATCCTGGCTGTTCTTTACTTCACACTCTGCACCTGTCTCCTGCTGCAGATCTTTCCAAAAGTCATTTTTACATACCTGGCAGTAAGTAATTGTATTATATCATACGTATGGTACATAAGTAGACATTTTTTTATTCATTCCATAATTTGTTTTTATTACCTTTTCTTATAGCCACTGTGCACACCTATCTCGGCATCAAGTAAAGTTGTGCAGTTGTTGGCAATAATCAGAGCAAAGAATGCAGAATCCGTTTCCGTTCTCACATGGCTCATATCTACTTTTACAAATTTAAGTAAGTATAATCAGATTACTATCAGCCCAATAGAAATGATTATCACTTTGGATACGTAAAGAGCTTCAATTTTTAGCGAGAATATTTACCATTTGGATGGATTCAGCGGACCTTCTGCTCCTTGGAAACTTCATCATCTCGGCCGCATTAAGTTCCAGTATAATGTTTTCGGCAATGTACTACAAACGACGGGTGAAGCAAGAGTAAGCCAATGCATGCTGGTCGTTACTATATTACTGAAAATAAATATAAGAGAAAAGTCTTCCTTAAGTTAGATAGAAACATATGAAAAAAAAAAGAAATGAGGGCGAATTGCTCAATGTACTCAAAATACAGTACATAATCTTTATTATACACTCACCGAACGCAAAGCAATATTTAACTATCGAAAATGTCACAATTTTCCATTCGTGGATGTAATAGCTATAAAACACCTGACCTACGTATCTATTATGTTCTTGAATAGGAAATTGTAACGTTGCCGATATGCTGCTCTGTGTGGTTGTTTTATTTTATTCTCTTACCAATGTAAAAGATGTTTAAAATAAAATAACTATCTGGATGTTGAATAATGAAATTATTTTTCCTTATATCAATAAATTCTGATATAATTTATATTATTCCTAGATAGAATTTCCAGGGTTGGTTATGATATTCGATGCACTCTATGCACATGCAATTCAGTTAAGGTATGCACGTGCATCTCAGAATCCAGTAACGTCACGACTATACGAATAAAGATTTCACGAAGACTGCGTTGATATTTTCACAAGCACATGTAACATCAACGACAGACTCCCACCCTGAGGCACCGGTTCTCGATGACCCTCGGGATTCAGTCTGCAACGAGAAGCCGGCCAGGCTTCATCGGTCCCACCGTGAAAGTATCTCTGGAGCAGACTGCAGTGGTGAAGACTTAACTTATTGAGAGGAAAGAAGAAGAAAAAAAAATAAAGAGCAAAAAGTAATAATAAGATCGAACAGGATGGCCGGCACGAAGGCTTTGGGCTTTCTATCGGTGCTGGTCCTGTTCGTGGTTCACCAGGTCAATTCAGAGATTTTGACGCCACCCTATTTTAATCTCGCGGAGGGTCGCGAGATCATTGCCTCAGCTACTTGCGGTGTTGATCATCCGGAACCAGAACTCTATTGCAAATTGGTGGGAGCTAATGCAGATCAGGATGAGGATATCAATCTTATCCAGGGCCAGGTCAGTAAAATTGATGATCAATGAATTAAAATTTCGTGCCATTGAACTGTGCTCCAGTTGCATGTACTATTGTTAGCTATGGGAATCTCCCTTCACGTTTTAAAAATAAACATCGTACACTTGGAACTCCAGAATACTATTTTAAAGATCGACCCTCTCCATGTCCAAACGTGAGAGAGGAAACGAGAGAGCATAGTTATGACGGCAATCCTGTGAATGTTTTCAAGTATTGTTTATTAGGTATAACTATTTACTTGTATTGTTCAAATTAAATTTGCGGTTTCCTGGCCTTTATAATGGCATAGGATAATCTCTAGATTAGTCATTAGGTTCTTTTTCTTATTGGTGAAAGGATGAGCCCGTCCGCAAGACCCTTTCAATGGACTACTAGAAGAATGGGATAGAGAAATAAAGAGAAACCTTGATAATGTTCTCTCCCCACAAACCATTATTGCAAAGAGAATGAAGAAGAAAGAAAAAACCAGTTGATGGCTGCTAAAGTCCTAGGATTTTATAATGGTCAAAAAGTAGTACTTATTGTAAAGTAATATAGTAATCTATGGAACTCCCTGGTCGGGCTATTCCTTTCGAGTGTTATTACTGTAACCGGGTGCTTTGCTTTAGAGCAGAAAATCCTTGTTGTAACGAGGTACTTTTCCCATCTTGAATAATTGCTAAATTCTACCCAGAATGATATACGTACAGTAACGTACGTAGAATGGCGTTATCGAAGAGAAACTGAAACAGAAGAGAATTCATTGAGGAATAAATGAATGCATTGAACGATTTTATATACATAATACATAAAACTTCCTGTAGAGTAAAAGTTCGTCCATCCTTAAACATATTTTTTCTCGATCGCTGAGAATAGTATCCAAACATCGATAAAATAAGCAACCAAGAAAATTGAGAATCTTAAAAGGGAGAAAAACGATAAGCACGTAGATAGTGCCTGACCCCACCGATAACACGACTTTTCTATGAAGCTTAATCTGAATCCAAGAAGAAAAAAGAAGAAAAAAAAGTTTCTAACTGGCACAAATGTAATCATTTATAACTATGTAATGAGAGTCCTCGTGTGCTATTATGAAAGAGCTCTCTAGGAATGATTCTTTATTATCGCTATTGGATATAGTGTATTGGTCTTAAGAAACGTCCCTATCGCATTTCAGGTCTGTGATTACTGTGACCCGAATAACCCCGAGAAGCGACATCCTCCGGAGCACGCTGTCGACGGTATGGAAACCTGGTGGCAATCCCCACCACTCTCTCGAGGAATGAAGTACAACGAAGTCAACTTGACTATTAATCTGGGCCAGGTAGGTTTAATGAGAATCTGAAACAAGGGAAACTGATACAAGAAATTCTTAGCTTGCCATAGTATTAAAAATAAATTAAAAATGCAGAATGATGAATGATTTATCATATCACTACGTGGGTGAAGAGTCTTCCTGCCGAATGGGAAATCCTTATCGTTCCTCTCTATTTCCTGCGATGATAATACATTATCTCGTATTCGAATACTGAATCCAGATAATTATTCATTTGTCTGGTATTTTTGGAGCAAAAATTATACTGTTCTTATTTTTCTTTTGACTGATTTTGAGAATAGTCTTTAAAAGACCTTCCTGGAAGGACACTGAAATAAGCTCTGAAAAATCTTAGGCCAATGTAGTCTTGTGCCTTGTACCATGTGTTGGAGAGTCTTGGGAATGCAGAAAGTCGAGTGGCGCACATCTGGCGTTCCCTTCGTGGGTTTTTCTAGGCCCTTTAGACTCTGCAGGGAATAGCTATATAATACAAAGACACATTTGGTCTAAAAGATATATCTTTAAAAATTATTCAAAATTTTTAGAGCCACTTACGATTGCAACTATTAAGGTTGATCCTTTTAAAGGGTTATCAATTCAATCTATCAATTATATAAATAAATTTCGATGGAATTTTAATTACTTTTATAAATAATATATTATAACTTCCTCAGCTATATGTATAGACCGAGACCGTTATTCCTAACAATTATCTCTTATTACCACGTTCTTTACTGTTCACCGACCTTAGAAAATCTATTAACGATAATTACTGGACTTATAAAGAATTATTATTTCGTAAATATGGTATACATATTGTATTTGAAGTTTGTCAACCTCTGAGAAGAAGATATTTTTTCCATAGGAATTTCATGTGGCTTACGTCTACGTCCGAATGGGTAATTCCCCAAGACCAGGACTTTGGATTTTGGAGAAATCGAAGGACTACGGAAAAACTTGGTCACCCTGGCAATATTTCTCTGATTCTGCCAACGACTGCCTTACATATTTTGGTGTAGACAGCAACACGCCAATTACCAGAGACGACAGCGTAATATGTACAACAGAATACTCCAAAATTGTTCCACTTGAAGGTGGTGAAATTCCGATATCTATCTTGAATAACCGACCGTCCGCCAAACATTATTTTAATTCCACGCTGCTCCAAGAGTGGACGAGGGCAACGAATGTACGATTCCGTTTCCTGAGGACGAAAAATCTCTTCGGCCATTTGATGTCTGTAGCCAGACAAGATCCCACAGTAACAAGACGCTACTTTTATTCTATCAAGGACATTAGCATCGGAGGCAGATGCATGTGCAACGGCCATGCTGATACCTGTGACATCCAAGATCCAAATACACCAAAGAAATTGGTCTGCCGATGCCAGCACAACACGTGTGGTCCACAATGCGCAACTTGTTGCAAGGGATTCGAACAGAAGAAGTGGCGACAGTCCACTGCATTCAAAAAATTCACCTGCGAGCCCTGCAACTGTTTGGGACACTCGGACGAATGCGTCTACGATCCTGAAATTGACGAAAAGCACCTCTCGTTGGACATCCACATGAATTACGAAGGCGGTGGGATCTGTCAGAATTGTCGACACAACACAGAGGGTATAAACTGTGATCGGTGTATACCGACCTTCTACAGACCTAGAGGCAAACTCTTGAATGCCACTGACGTGTGTCATCCTTGTAATTGTAATTATTTCAACTCTACTGGAAATTGCGCAGATTCTACCGGGAAATGTGAGTGCCGACCTGAGTTCACTCCACCTGATTGCGACTCATGTAGTTATGGATACTTTGGTTATCCAAATTGCAGACCATGCGAATGTTTTCTTAATGGCACAGATGGATACCATTGCGAATCCATAAATGGCTCCTGCCCTTGCAAATCAAACTATGGAGGATTTTACTGTAACCTATGCGCAGAGGGATACTATGACTTCCCAGATTGCAAACCATGTCAATGCAATCCCTTAGGTGCCATGCATGGCGTATGTGATGTTATTAGTGGGAATTGCGTATGCAAGAACAGTTACGGTGGCAGAAAATGCGACATATGCGAAAATGGTTATTATAATTACCCAAGTTGTAGCTTCTGTAATTGCGATACTCGTGGTACGGAAGCTGATGTTTGCGATAAGACTGACGGTCACTGTCTCTGCAAGGAAGGATATGGCGGCGCTAGGTGCGATCAATGCAGCAGTGGCTACTATGGGTATCCAAATTGCAGACCCTGCGACTGCAGCATCGTTGGATCATCCTCAGTCAGTTGCGACGCTTCTGGAAAGTGTTCTTGTCTAGGAAACTTTGCTGGACGTACCTGCGACCAGTGCAGTCCTGGATTCTATATGTATCCTGAATGCATTGCTTGCAACTGCGATACTCAAGGGTCAAATGGCGTATCGTGCGATACAGAAGGACGCTGCCAGTGTTGGGATAACTTCGATGGTGAGAAGTGCGCACAGTGCAAGGAGGGATACTACAACTTCCCAACCTGCGAGGGATGTAACTGCGACCCCGCCGGAGTTGTCGAGACATTTATGGGCTGCGGATCATTACCCGTAGGGGAACTTTGTCAATGTAAGGACCGCGTCCAAGGTCGCATTTGCAATCAGTGCAGGCCTCTTTATTGGAACCTTCAGCAAGCGAATCCTCAGGGATGCGAAGAATGCAGATGCAATATCCCAGGAGTGATTGGTAGCATTGCAGAGTGCGATACCAAAAGTGGGCAATGTATCTGCAAGCCGGGTGTTACCGACAGAGCTTGCACTAGATGTATCGACGGAACGTTCAATTTGGAAGAGAGCAACTTGTTTGGATGTTCCGATTGTGCATGCGACATCGGTGGATCTGTGAATTCAATTTGCGATAAACAAACTGGTCAATGTCCATGTCAACCAAGAGTGACTGGTCTTACTTGTAATGAACCCTTGAAAGCTCATTATTTTCCAACACTTCATCAATTCCAGTATGAAGTCGAGGACGGTAGGACACCGAGTAACAGTCCCGTGAGGTATGGATTCGCAGAAGATCTGTTCCCAGGATACTCCTGGAAAGGGTATGCTGTATTTTCAGCTCTACAGGATAAAGTTATTCAATTGGTGGACATCCACAAGTCTTCTCTATACAGAATGGTACTTCGATATGTAAATCCAAACAATGAACCAGTTCTTGGTTCTATCACGATTATTCCCGAAAATCCTTCTGAAAGCGAACAAAAGTTTATGGTACAGCTTAAGCCCAGCTCAAAACCAGCATTTGTTACCGTTGCCGGAGCACAGGGTAACTTACCCTCGCCAATGGTTATGAATCCTGGCCGGTGGAGTATAGTTATTTCCACCAAGAAGAGTCTCTTTCTAGATTACTTCGTGTTGCTTCCCTCCGAATACTACGAGGCTACGATCCTTACCCAGGACGTTAATATACCATGTGAAATTGGATATACAGGATTGTGTAGACATTACGGCTATCCCAACTTGGCACAATTTGATTCTGTGCACGGAGCAGATGCGTTTTTAAGTAGAAACAACATAAGGATCCCGTTATCAGAATATTTCCAAGAGGAAGAAACACTTCGTGAATTCGACAATCTTCAGTTTCCTTTGATCAATGAAAATCAAGAAGAAATCCAATTCGATTTCAAAGTTGCCAATCCTGGGCCTTACGTTTTAATAGTGACTTATATCACATCTAAGAACGAGTACGACACCACTACTATAGACGTTGAGGCAAGTGATATTGAGAAAGGTAAAGTTACTCTCTATCCCTGCAAGTATACAAGTATCTGTAGACAAGTAGTTACTGACAGGTACGGAAAGGTGGCTGTTCTCAATTTACCAAGTGATTACATCAGACTCATTCTTACTAGTGAACCTAGTTCAGGAACCGCCAAGGTAGCTTTGAATTCGGTGGTAGCCATTCCGTATAACCGTTGGTCCTTGGACTATATCAGTCCAAAATCTGTATGCGTCAGGAAGAATGGCAAATGCGTCCAGGGAATTTTCCCAGCTGCAGCAGACTCTAAAAAAATCGAATTTGAGACCAGTAACGAGGTTTTAGACGTAGGAAGCAGACCGTACGGGATTTATGATAACAGTACGAAGTTAATACATCTGAATAACGCGGATGCGTCTGTAGATGTTCCTGGCAAGGTACCTCAACCCGGTGAATACGTATTCGTCGTACAGTACTTCCAGCCGGATCATCCGCAATTTGAACTTGACGTCCTTATACAAAATGGTAAATCCTACGAGGCTAAAGTGCCGGTACCACACTGCCCCAGTAACAGTGGTTGTAGAAGTATCATCCGTCAGTCTGATGGCAATGCAAGGTTCCAACTGAATGAGAATTTCGTGATCAGCTTCAAGGAAAAAACTGGAAATGATATTTGGTTGGATTACATCCTAGTGATACCAACTGATCAATATGGAGACAAGCTGTTAAAGAAAATCCAATTCGACCAAACTAAAGAGTTCATCAAAAAATGTGGCAACAACCATTTCCACATAAACGTCAATGACGAAAGCTTCTGCAGGGATTCAATATTTTCATTAACGACAAATTATAACAACGGCGCATTGCCCTGCCAGTGCGACATAGACGGCACAAGAAGCTTTAAATGCGAAAAATTCGGCGGACAATGTCCTTGCAAACCGAACATAATAGGTAGACGTTGTGAAATCTGTAAGACTGGCTTCTACGGCTTTCCAAACTGCAGACCATGCAATTGCCCAAGCACAGCAATTTGTGAACAAGAAACTGGTGCTTGCATATGTCCTCCTAGGGTAACAGGAGAGCGCTGCGATCAATGCGAACCAGGAACTTATGGATTCCATCCTATAATCGGTTGCGAGGAGTGCAACTGTGCGCCTCAGGGTGTCCAAGGAGGCGATCTTCAGTGTGATCTTTTCAGCGGTAGCTGTAGATGCAGGGACAACGTAGTGGGTCGTCAATGCGACAAGTGCTTGGCTGGCTTCTCACAATTTCCACTATGTGAAAAATGTGATTGCGATACCAGAGGAACGACGTATGATATTTGCGATCAGAGAACGGCTGAATGTTATTGCAAGGCTAATGTTCAGGGACAAGGCTGTGATATTTGCAAGGAGGGAACCTTCAATATTCAAGAAAACAACGAAGAGGGCTGCACCAAGTGTTTCTGTTTTGGAAAGACAACCCGTTGCGCCTCAGCCGATCTATACAGAACATACGTCTTCGATATGGTCGATTGGGACGTCGTACTTGTCAACGATAAGACTGGCAACGTCAGCACGCTGAATACACCATCACAGGAACTGAATGATACCAGCATAAACGTTAGTTTAACGAATGATGACACGATCGACAACATAGTGTACTTCTCAGCACCTAGAAGCTATCTGGGAAAGAAATTGACCTCCTATGGCGGTTACGTCAACTATACAGTGCATTACAGTACAGGTCAATTCGGAAATGCCGTAGCTGGACCAGATTTGATACTCTATGGCGCTGACATCTTCCTCCTTTACTATGGAGATGAACAACCACCATCGTTCACAAATTTCCGTGCAGCCGTTGAGATTGTGGAATCAAAGTTCGTGACCTTAAATCGCAGCCCAGCTACCAGAGAACAGATAATGGTCGTTCTCGAAAACCTATACGGTATCTACATCAGAGCGACTTATTGGAAGCCTAGCCTGATAGGAACCTTGTCTTATGTGACGCTCGATGTCACCACCGAAGATTACATATCCAACAGTGTCCCGGCACACAGCGTAGAACAATGTCAATGCCCACCAAACTATCAGGGTCTATCCTGTGAGGAATGTGCACCAGGATATTACAGAGTAGAATCTGGACCTTATGGAGGTTACTGCGTGCGCTGTCAATGTAATAATCATGCTGACGCATGCGACGTCGAAACTGGAATTTGTTACAACTGTAAGAACGGTACCACGGGAGATCATTGTGAACTATGTGAACCGGGATACTACGGCAACGCCACTGTAGGAACACCTTCCGATTGTTTAATATGTGCCTGTCCTCTGCCGTACGCTTCTAACAATTTCGCCAGCGGATGCGAGGTCAACGAGGAAGGTAGTAAAATTAGCTGCGACTGTTTGCCAGGATATTATGGAGCCAGGTGCGAAGTCTGTGCAGCAGGCTACTACGGGAAACCTGATGAACGTGGAAACTATTGTAGACCCTGCGAGTGCTCTGGTAATATAGACACGAACGAGATAGGTGCATGCGACTCCATAACCGGAGAATGTCTTCATTGCTTGAACAATACGTACGGAGAGGCTTGCAACCTCTGTGCACCAGGATACTTTGGTGATGCTGTTGACAGAAAGGATTGTCAGAGTTGCATCTGCGACACTTGTGGAATGGAGGAGTGTGATAGTTACAACGGAGGGTGTTTGTGCAAGGAAAACGTCATCGGCGATAAGTGCGACAGATGCGAGATCAATCACTATGGCTTTGATTCCTGTGATGGATGCAAGCCCTGTGAATGCAGTTTGGCATCTGAGAGCAGCCAGTGCGATGACGAAACGGGGCAGTGTAAATGTAAGCCTGGTGTCACTGGTAGAAAATGTGACCAGTGTATCCCTGGCTATTGGAATTATGGACCTCATGGATGCATATCTTGTGGCTGTAACACAGGATACTCTGTTGGCGCCTCGTGTAATACTACCACTGGTCATTGCACTTGCCTACCTGGAGTCATTGGTGAGAAATGTGATGAATGTCCACACAGATACGTTTTCATCTTGGACGCGGTAAGTGTAAGCAGTGGCTGCTATGAGTGCGACATTTGCGTCCATGATCTTCTCGACGTTACCGATGACCTGGAGAATATGCTGGAGCCAGTCACCCTGCAGTTTAACAAGGTGGCTGAAAGTTATTTTACCAATCAACGACTGAAATTTATTAATGACACTGTTAACGAACTGTACCCGGAAGTTGAGCTATTAGATCCTAGAAGAGTAAACTTCTTGCCACTACAGCAAGAGATCTCACGACTCGATCAGGAAGTTGCGAATCAAAAGCGTAAGGTCGAGTATGCTGCTGAGGATAGCATCAAGTGGAAAACGGGGGCTGACAAGACACTCAGCGACATGAATAATCTCGAGAAAGATGTAATGGAAGAGATTGCACTTGTAAACAACATCATAATAGAAGTACAATTACTTGCATTAAACATTGAACAAGGTACTGGAGCAAAAGTGGACAGTGCTCTTAAGGAAGCTAAAGACATCCTGAAGCAGATCCAGGAAGTGTCCTTCACGGAGTTCAGAGATAGAGCCAGCGATGAATCAGGGGCAGCCAATGTACTGATATCTGAAATGCAAAAATATAACTTCCCAGTGAGCAATTTAAGTTCCATTCTAATGGATCTGAATAACAAAGTGAAAAACTTTAGTGCAAAGATAGACGACCTGCACAACATCACCAATAAAGCACAGGATGTAGCGGGCAGTGCGGAGAGACTCAATCTAGAAAATAAATTAGCAACGGAGACAGGTAATTTTGATAGTGTAAAGAATTCGACGGCCGAAATTCTGGAGGATCTGGAAGCAGGCGAGCAGCTTAACAAGAATGCTTCCGAATTTCTGAATGAGGCTTTAAGCAATATAAATGCCCTGGAGGGCAACATCGGCGCGGATTCCAGACTCACATTAAATGAGACTATCTTCGCCAATGATCAAATGCTCGTTGATGTCCTGACCCTTGTTCAAAATGCAAAGGAACACGCAGACTCGCTTTATCAACGCTCCTTGGAGCTTGACAACATTTTAACTGACACTAGGAACACGACGGCAGTACGTGCTGTCTCGGCTTACAAGGATATCGAAGAAATTATACAACAAGCGCGACAGGCTGCTGAGGATGCACATCAGGCTGCTAACAATGCCACAGAATTATCAGATGGCATTGAAGACAGGACTTTCGCGACAAGGGATAATTGCATACAGCTTTTGGACTCGGCTATGAATGCTCTAAACAAAACAGAAGGAAAGTTACAAACAGACCTGCACGATGCTCAGAAACAAACGAACGATATAATACAGAAGAATCAATGGAATAATAATGCGCTTGATCGTATTGAGAAAGCACTCACTAACATTCCTGTGAAATCCTCATCCGGTCTGGTTAATACATTCATCGAAGGTGCAGAAGAGTCGAAGATAATTATTCAACAAGCTATCAGTAATATGAACAGGATAGTGAATAAGATTCCTAATGACTTAAGGGACACTAAACAATTGTCCAAGGATAGTGCTGATTCGAACAGAGACATTTCTCAGGCGAATAAACAATTGGATTCTGTTAGTAAAATCATACCAAATATCACAAATCTGTTAGGTGATTTGAGTGATAGGCAGAGATTAATCAACAGCACCGGAAATGATTTGCAAGACAAGATCGAATATCTCAAAAATAAAATAGCCAATGCCAGAGAACTTGCTGACAGATTTAAGACTGGACTGACTTTCTACAGGAACACAACTCTGGAACTTAAGAATCCTGAGAATTTCCCTCTTCTTGCGACATCCACGAAGATCTCCCTGTACTTCCGAACCAATAAGACCAACGGTTTCTTGCTTTATATTGGAAACGAGGAAAAAGCAAATCTACCACGAATGAAATCTCACGACTTCATGGCGCTTCTCGTCGAGAATGGTTATCCTGTCTTAATAGTGGATCTGGGATCAGGTCCTGAAAAAATCATAAGCAACAAGTTTGTTTCTGATAACGTATGGCGACAGGTAATCGTTGATCGTACAGGAAAGAATATCAAATTGATAGTGCGCGAGGACATAGGAGAAGGCAAAGATAAAGAATTTGTCAAGGAACAAGTTCTACCTGGATCATACTCTATCTTCAATCTGGACCAGGAACAATCAAAATTATTTGTAGGTGGTTATCCCTCCTCGTTCCAAATTCAAAATGCCGTCACCTCGTCTTCATTCGAAGGTGAAATGGAAGAGTTAGTCATTGGCGACATACCAGTGTCATTCTGGAACTTTATTGATGGTGAGAACAACAGACAGGGTGCCATCGAAAGGAACATGCTAATAAATTTAAAACCAAGCACAGGCTTCCGGTTTGACGGCAATGGCTATGCTGTTTTGAGTAAAGAGAATTCACGAATTTCATCCGATAGCCTGAGGTTTTCCATCATTCTGCGCTTCAAAACATTTGCAGAAGATGGTTTAATATTCCAGATGATCAACAACCAGTCATTCTTGTCTCTGGAAATGCAAAATGGCCATGTGCTTTATAGATATAATCTTGGCGAAGGAGAAGCTATACTGAGATCCACTGACCGGGTCAACGACGGTGACTGGCATACTTTGAATGCACTTCGGTTGAACAAAAAGGGCGTGTTGAAGGTAGATGGGCAGATAGTGGCCAAAGCTGAGGCTCCTGGAAACCGTTCCGCTATGACATTCCCAAGTCACATCTACTTCGGCGGATATCCACCGAGTCAGCAGCATGTGCACGGAGAATCTGGCTTCGAGGGTTGCATAGATGATGTTGTCATATTAGATACTTCGATAGATCTCAGGAAAAATATAGAAGCATTTGGTGTGGTGCCAGGCTGTCCAGTTCGGGTAAGTCTATGCCATCCAAAAACGTCTTTGGCGATCTGGATCCAATCAGAAAATTCAGATTAATTTTTTTTGCTTACAACACTTTATCCAATTTCAGTTTTCCAATCTAGTTTCTTTCGAAGAGCAGAAACCGGGCTATGTAAAATGGCCTAACACATCGATATCAAATTCAATGCAAATCAATTTGAAGTTCAAAACTGCATCCAGCAACGGCTTGATATTCTACGTCACGAATTCGGATCAAACGGCTACCAGTTCCCTATCTCTGGTGGATGGTTTACTGTCTTTCAAAAGTCAAGGGGAAGAACTGAGAACTAGTGACGTTGGAACAAAATTCAATGACAACGAGTGGCACGTTATCACTGCCACGCACGAGGACAATGCTCTCAGATTAGATATCGATGACACACTAAATTACAGTACAGATTCTGCACCACCTCCGATGCATATACTTTATGGAAATTTGTACATAGGTGGACTACCAAGTACATTTAGTGTCTCTAAGGATGGTACTGCCTCAGTTGCACCATTTGCAGGTTGCATAGGTGATGCAACGGTCAATGGCATCATAATAAACTTTGCCAATACTACAGAAAGACCGCACAGTATCCTGGGCAAATGCAAGGGCAGCGATCAACCAAGTAAATATGTTCAACTAATTAGTTCCATCGAGTACTATTAATGAATGAAATCCCTAATTCTATTTTGTGTACTGCTTAGCAATTCCTTCCTTTGTTGTACCCATACCAAATTGGCTGCCACCACCGCCACCAGCTCCAACAGAAGGATTGGATAATATAACTATGGCTCCAAGACAACCCAGTGAGTAGTCACTTACACGGTATAATCATTAGCCATAGATTAATTCTATGAGACGGTTTAAAATTAGCCTCACTTATCAAGAATCGTATGCATAAAAACCTTTGCCTTTCTTATTCCCGTTCTTACGGACAGCATCTCCTTACTGTGGAACTTGAAGTTCTTATTTGCTGTAATGAATAAGGCCGCTCGTAATTAGCTTCAGATTAGGGAATGAACTTTGACCCCATAGACTAAGACAATAGCGATTGTCAGAAAGTAGGGTCGCTCAGTATATCTCTGTAAGTGGTCGAATAGCAGTCATGATCTGCCGAGTGACTATTCTATTATTATTAGTTATTAGAATTGGACTAGCAAACTGCAAGGAAAATCCTAGTGCCGGTGAGATTGTTTAGGATGCCAATGATAATGAAAAATTATTGCGAGGTCACACAAGTTTTCAATAAAAATTGTTACAGATATCGTTACCTTCGACATTGAAGATGACACAGGCGAAGCCAAAATTGAAGGTAGGATAGATATTGGCCCTACTGAATCGACCAGTACTACCAGCACTACTACTAGTACTACTACAACTACTACTACTACTACTACTACTACGACTACTACTACTACACCTAAGCCTACTACCGTCGATGAATGTCGTCTACCTTTCTATCCTGCAAATGACCCTGACTTGGAAAATGCTTGGAGAATCGGTAGGTTAATTTAACCCTGCCTTTATTTTTAGGCGATAACTCTTATGCATTTTTATAGGTACTGCCAAGCACAGCAGATTAGAATACAGAACTTTCAATGGAAGGTACAAGAATGACTATGACTTCCAGATAGACATAAAGACTATGGCTGATGATGGAATAATATTCTACAGTTCTGACTTTACTAAACAAGATTTGATCGCTCTTTACATAAAAGATGGAAGGGTACAGCAAACTTTTAAAAGCATACTTATTAAAGTTTTACGATCTGAATTCCATATTGATATTCTAATACTTTACAGGTCAATTATAAATTTGATTGCGGCAGTGGGCCAGCTCTGATCACTAGTGAAAACAGAATAAATGATAACAAATGGCATACTGTCATTTTCAAACGTAATGAAAACTGCGGTGAACTTATTGTTGATGAGTTCCTACCAATTACCGGTTGTTCTCAAGGCCATACGAAGACGATCAGCCTGAGCCCACCATTCTATGTTGGAGGAATTATTCCAGACAGATCCAAACATGCTCACGACACCCTTGTCAGTATCAAATATTTAACACCAATTAGTTGATGTATTAATTCTGAATCCTGAATTTTCTAGGGGCTCAACAAAACTTTCAATGGATGCATTGGCAACTTCATGATGAATGGACAAGTGGTTGGAGAACCAGCTGAGAAGGTCGGAGTAATTCCATGCTCGAAGCGCGTGGAGCCAGGGCTCTTCTTCTATCCTGGAAATGGAAGTAATTTCTTCAAAGCAAGTAAGTATATCCTGACGATACATTAATCGTTTCATGAAAACTACTTGACAATAAATTTACAATGCAATAATTTATTACAGTAGATAAATTTACCGTGGGCAGAGCGGTGGATATCCAAATGGATATAAAGCCAAGATCAACTTCCGGTCACTTGCTGTCCGTTCATGGCAAGCGTGACTTCCTGATCCTAGAGATGATCAACGGTACCATCAAGTTCTTGGTGAGAACAGCCAAGGGCGTGATAGAGACCACTTTTCAGCCTACGATGCCAAATTCACTGTGCGATGGCAACTGGCACAATATTCATGGTACATAAAAATAACTAAAGTTATTACATATTCTTCAACATTTATTCGCTTTAACAGTTCCTATCGGGAATTTCTATGATATTATCAATTCTTTATCTTCTTTTTACATTTTCAGCTGCCAAACAGAAGAACACGGTTGTGTTGTCAGTTGATCATAAAACTGCTCCTCTAGGAATTAGTGGTAAGAATTTAGCGGGGGTCTTCTCAAAGCATCCAATATATGTTGGAGGTCATCCGCTGCTTAGCCGAAAATTACGTGGCAGCGTGTCACACGCTCAGTATGTTGGTTGCATAAAGAATATTATGATAAATCGTAACAATATAAATTTGGATGCTGAACGAATTAATGGCCACGTAACAGCTAGTGTCTGTCCAACGATATAAATGCATTGGCAATATAATTAATTTAAAAATTCTTAATAAAGAACCAAAGCAGGCATCAAAACAAATTAAAGAAGAAAAAATGTACGATGTAAGACTCATTGCAGGAAAAAATAAATGATATATTTTACGCTCGTTTTCCTAGAACCTTGTCCTGTATTAATTTGATTTCCTATATGAACTTGTGTCTTTTGAAATGTTATCATTTAAAATTTATATTTTGCTTGCTTAAAAGAAGGAATTCAGTATATTTTATTCCTAGTTTATTAAACGTCGCTTTTTGTCGCAAACAAGATGTAAATAACTATACTGTGCGAAGCTGTATAAGGGAAAGTAAAAGAAATATTATTCATCCATATTTACTCTGTACATAATGCGTCACGATTAAACCGTACAGTGGTGCACTCAACATTGATTCATAATGGCGCTTAAGTGTACAATTACTTGTATTTTCATTTCTACTGATTTTCATGCTTGTTCGATTGTACGTCATGTAATGTTACGTTATGTTACGGTACGTTCAATTGGAATCTGAGAGCCTTAAATGCTCTTCTTAAAGGAACGGATTGGTCACAAAATTATAACATATATTAATAATTATATAACAAAATAATTGTTCTCTTAATTGGAATAACAGTCATTCGTAGAATCATACAGGCGCTACTCTTGATGACTTTAAAGCTTGTAGGTAGACCGAAAATGGGATAAAAATGGTCAACACGCAGTGGACAATCCGGACGTTTGTGGGATTGGATATTTTTGTGCAACTTATATTTTATTTTGCATTTTATTATCGTTACTTTTTATTTCCTTTGTTTCACGTTCCCTTCATTATTCTAGGCTCAGGCACGCACAGTTCCAGTCCTTATACTTCTTCATTTTCTTTATTTCTTTCATCTAATTATCCTTGTTCTAAGCCATTAATCCGGCCGCTCTTTCAGCAGTATTTGTAAGTATAAGTCGCAGATATGAGCAGGAGGATTAATCGCTACTTCAATTAAACGCACGAGGTTACTTAAATGCTTACACGATCAACATTTATGAAACTTCTTCTGGGTATTGTGCATTCTCAAACGTAGTATGAATTAAAGAAATCCCGTAAACATGTTGGAACTTAGTAATAAAAAATATTTATATATGCATATGTATGTGTTTGTGTGTGTGTGCATGTCCAAAGTCCCAAAAATAGTGGGACGCGAATTCGCGAAATTAAAGTCAATTGTCAATTGCTTTTCAAACTTATTAAAGACAATAGACAAAAGCGTACGTCACTAAAAGTATGCAGTCTTGATCTTTCTCGTATCACGGAAATTGCGTTATACATTTTGTTAAAAAAAAAGTACGAAAATCATGAATCAATGAATCTTCAATAATGTAATTTTTGTGATTTGGTGCTGTTCATTTTTCCGAATCTCAATCGAATAAGAGTTTCGTTAAGAAACAGGAATTACGAGGTGAAGCCGATTCACAATAAAGATTCGTAAAGTCACAGCCATGAAGACGATGGAAAGCAGAGAATATCGATAAGTAATCTTCGCGTTTCTTTTAATCTTGCAGAAGATGCATGGTCGCAGTTAAACAGGTACCTGGATTGTTACGATTTACTTCCATTCTCTCGGAGGCCAATAAGCAGAGCTTCCACTCGTAGCATCCGCACTACCATTTTCGTTATTCCTTCATCTAGCAAGAGGTTTTAGAGATATCTCTCACTCGATACCATGAGCGAAGATCATCACTAATCCTGGTTCTACCATCATATCCTCAGGCATATGAGTATTATCACAGTGCAGGACTAAGACGGCCTGCTTTCCAGGAACGCGCTTACACACATAGTTCTCGTACTGACGTCGGGAATTCTGCCTTGTCTCCAAAGAGTTTAAACCTGGTGGCCACTTTCTTTCATGACAGTTCTCCATTAGCTCCTCGATGACATGGGGAGGACAGTTGTACTCGGAAAGGGTTCTTTTGATCATAGTCTACAACAGGATATGATACAAACTGTGTTAATGAGAAGAGCTACTCATCTTATGGAGAATATAATCATTTACCTGTAGAAGCTCGTCAGGTGTTGATATCATTCCTCCCCATCTAGTGACTCGTGCCCGTGGCAATGTAGCAGACCACCGTACCACCTCATCACGTTCCATCTGATCTGCAATTGCTCTCATTGCTGGATTCGAAACTCTCATGGCCCGCATGAAATCCTTTAATAGGTGAATCTCGCGTTTTTGTTCATTAATTTGAAACTGTTGCTCGCTGAGGTCACGCTTCATATCACTAAGCTTCTGTTGTTGAGATTGAATGAGGCTACGTAATTCTCTGACGCAGTTGTGATCCTTGAGTTCATCCTTTGGAATTATAAGGCTGCAGCCTTGCTCGCAGGGCATTGGTCTCTTTGGATTATATTCGCATTCCTCCAAATGAGATTCCAGGCTATCCAGTTTCACCACAATTTGACAGCCATAAACGATATTGTCACAAGTGATGCAGAGCCTTGCCAGGAGATTGCGTAGTATCCTTGGAACTGGTCGAAGTTGAGCAGATGTTATTGGTGTTCGGTCCAAAGGGCATGTAGGTTGTCGATTGATCCACTCATTGATGCATACCCGGCAAAAGGCATGCTCACATACTGGAGCCTGTAACATGTCGCTCACCTACCAGTCCTCAGAATTCTTGTGATATTATCTTAACCCATCACAATATATCATTACACAGAATGCATGTAGATAGAAAAAAAGATATTAAGCAATACCTGAACAGGGTCTTCCAGTACTCCTGAGCAGATAGGACACACCAGTTCTTCATCGACATCTCCTTGGAAACGATTTACCTCAAATCCCATCCTTAATAATTCTAAATATAACGTTTCACAAACCGAAGAAAGCACGTAATTAAAACTATTCTTCTGTGACAGTAAGATATCAGTCAAGAACTCCAAGCCTTATAGAAAAGTATTTCAGGCAACCTCAATAAAGATTATAAAAGAATAACACGTCAGGAAATGTAAAACAAAACTGATGATGCTTCCTCAAATTTGTTCATACTTCTGCACGTATCCCTCTGATCTTTGCGAGTTTCGTCTCGCTCGATTTCGTCGATCTATTTTATTTGTACACATAACCCATCATTTATTGTTCGCACGAATATGACATTATTCAGTCGATACTGATCCAGATATTCTTGAGCCTTCTTTCAATTTCACTAGAGATTTATTTTGATTAGATATGTACGAGTGTCTTGGCGAATGCAAAGATCTTCCTCACGCCGGACCAAAATCAGCAAGTTTCCTTCTAGAATTTTTCTATTTGCCTCGTTTTGGATTTTCTCTCTTCTTCGAAAGAACTTTTATAGCCCTGAGACCGTTTACCGTCTGCATCGCTCTCTGCCTTCCTCTTTTTACATTACTACGTTCCTATATTGAATACTCGACTCTTTGCAAATGATTTCCCGACGGTCGGCATCACCTGTTGATGATAAAAGTTTCATTTTTGAAAATTGATCCCTTTTTATCGACTGACTATAGTAGATCCTCCGTATTATCATTGACTGAATATACATATATAGATAAAACATTCCCGTGTATCTATACCTCGCTATTCTAATATCTAGAATATATATTAATATACAGTATTGCACTCGGTCAAGCCTATTTGTAGATGACCACGGCACCCAGGGTAATGGTTCCAAAACCTCACTCTTGTACTCTAAAGTAACAGTCTGTCTCTATCGAACGCATGTCTGTTAACAGAGACAGAACAATACTACTCTAGTGTACGAGAGTAGGTTTCGGAAAGCGCCCCCAGGTTTGCGTGTCACCATATCCCATAAGGTGTCCAGTTTACTTACTTCTTCAGTCAACGCCATTATGCAACACATCATTACCAAACTGTAGTGATGCTGGTACATCTCCTCATTGGAGGAGTCAGCCAATAAGGAAAGGAAGGAAGTGTAGTGACGGTTGCGATGAAGGGCGGTGGGGGAGAGAGTTTTACAAGCAATACTTTTGAAATACATTCCTTTGATTTTTTTTTTCTTGATATCATGTAATATGTTATTAAATTGTCCCATGGCTTCAGGACCATTCTAAGTATCCAAGATCAATTTTTCTCATAATTGCCACCGAGTTCTGCGAACGATTCTCCTTCTGTGGCCTAAGAAGTGAGTTCCTTAGAAAATATTTTATATTCATATAGAATTAATTCGAGGAAAATATCTTTTCTCTCTTGCAGCTATTCTTTCTTTATATTTAAGGAACGTTTTACTTTTTCATGAAAATGGAGCCACTTTAATTTATCATGTTTTTATTATGCTGTGCTACTTCGTTCCAGTTGTAGGTGCAATCCTTGCTGATAGTTATTTAGGTCGTTTCAGGTAACTAATAGGGCCATGCGCAACATGATGCAGAAAATGTCCTTAATATCAAATAACATTTACAGGACTATACTATACTTCTCCATCATATATGCAATTGGAAATATTTTAATGTGTTTTGCTGCAACACCACCAATATCTATTTGGCCAGTGTAAGTGAGAATTTCCATGATCAATTTTATGAGTCCCTTAATAGATTTATAAAATCTATAGTTCTTTTTCATTAATAAATATTGTCATTATTGATTCTAGCCAAATGACTTATATCGGTTTGGTTTTAATTGCTTGGGGCACAGGAGGTATAAAACCTTGTGTAGCTGCATTTGGTGGAGATCAATTTCATTTACCACAGCAACAACAAAAGCTGCAACAATTTTTTTCACTTTTTTATTTCACAATTAATTTTGGTGGATTTGTTGGGATGATTCTCATTCCCATTCTTAGAGAAGCTTTTACTTGCTTTGGAGATGATAATTGCTATGCATTGGGATTTGGATTCCCAGCAGCCCTGATGGTCACTGCACTATGTATATATTGCAATAGTCATAGTCTTATTAAATTGGATAGTCGTATCCTAATACTTTGCTAAACATGTATTTTAGTTTTGTTTCTGCTAGGAAAGCCATTATACCGTTTAAAGTATCCCAAGGAGAATATCATGTTAAAATTCATTACTTGCATCTATGTAAGTTACATTAGATATAATTAATAAATGCAGCACCATTTAAAATGATATGTGTTACAATCACAGTATGCTGTTAAAAAGAAAATGAGTGTTGATGGAACTCCAAAAGTAGCTAATCACTGGTTGGATTATGCAGAGGATAAATTTCCTTCAAAACTAATAATGGATATTAAAATTGTTCTTGCCATTTTGTTTCTATATATTCCACTTCCTTTATTTTGGAGCCTGTTCGATCAACAGGTATACTCATCAAATATATTTTATACTAATGCTAACAGAAGTTTTTTTTATTAGGGTTCTAGGTGGACTTTTCAAGCTTCCAGGATGAATGGAAAAATTCTTGGCACTCAATTAGTACCAGATCAAATGCAGGTTATAACATTTTTTATTAATATTATTCTCTCATTTTATTTTTTATTCTTAATAAAAATGTAGATTACATTGTCAAAATCAAAGTTCCAGATAAACCATCAAAATACTTGGCTTAGGAAATATTAATTTCAATTAAAAATTATACTATATCATTTGTTTCTAAGATATCTACTTCCTTTAATCAAGTGATATGCCTTTTATTGATAGGTCATAAATCCAGCTATCGTACTGCTTTTGATACCACTATTCGATAAACTCATTTATCCCTGGTTTGGAAATCTACAAATGCTTACCTCACCATTAAAAAGAATGATCGTTGGCGGAGTGTTTGCTGGCTTAGCTTTTATTATGAGTGGATTATTGGAATTAAAATTAGAGGTACCATGAACAATAAAATTCTATATACTTTACGTATTTTTTATTAAATATTTTGTATGAGAAATTTATTTTGGAATATATAGGAAACGTATCCTGTTCTACCTAAAAAAGGACAGTCCACTCTGAACTTTATTAATACACTGCAGTGTGATGTTCAATTTCTTGCTCCATTTGATTCAACTATTACTTTAAATTCAGGCCTGAAACAAGTTTTTAACGTGACTGCCAATAATTTAACCAAATATGAATTGTATTTAGTAGCTCTGCCTCAATGTTGGGAGGTTCATTTAGCAAATCCAACCTTGAGCATATCCATTAATACCTCCGAATATCAGGTCAATACTCTGATTGTTGGTTCAATAGGAAAAGATTTGCATCTCTTTAAAACAGATCCAGACCAGTTCAAGAAATCCTTAAGTGGCAGACCTAAACTTCGGTTAGTTGGTTGAAATGATTAACTCATAAGATAAGCATTAATGTCTTTAATAATATAGAGTTATCTTCATTCGAGACTCGGAAATGTTAAAAAATGTGACAGTTACTCTTGAAAGCAGTAGTGGATTACAAGACAAGTACTTTGTACCTGACGATAATTCGCTCTGTGAGTCCACCTACATGGAACTTGAACCCGGCCTGTACGAACCTAAATAGTATATTCCACCAGTGCATTAGTATCGTATGTAAAAATTTAAAGAGTATAATCTAAACAGATTCCATTACATAATACGGAATCGCGATGATCCTGATGGAACATACAAATCCTCAATTCTCTTGGAACTTGGAGCGGTTTATTTATTGATACTGAGAGAGCATAACGGGCTGGTAGTAGTATGTCAAATAATTACAGTAAAATAATAGCATGTATTACATTAGATCATTTTGTAAGACTAAGCACAGTCTCTCCTTTTCTTTAGTTTCATAAAATATTCACAATGACTCCAGCAAACAAGATCCATATGCTTTGGTTAATTCCTCAATATTTGCTAATCTCGATAGCGGAAGTGATGTTCGCCATTTCAGGACTGGAGTTTTCATTTACTCAGGTATTCCATTCTAATCGGTGAATAAACTTTACACTTAGAGATAATGACTAACATTGCGGGGACAAACAGGCACCAAACAGTATGAAAACTGTGACGATAGCTGCTTGGTATGTCAGCGTGGCTCTTGGCAATCTGATGGTCATTATTGTAACTCAAGCGCGCCTGTTCAGGAGTCAAGTAGGTTTTGCAAGTATTGATCCTAATGGAAACGTTAATAAAGTTATATGCTAATGGGAAGAATTATCAATGATGTAGGCCTACGAATTCTTCCTATTTGCTGCTCTAATTCTGATCAATATGGTCTTGTTTGCTGTCATGGTCGAAAGATACAGTTTTGTTGTCCTGGAAGCTGACTCAAGTGCTATAGCAGAAAGTGCCGTAGAAAAACAAGAGGACTATCCTTTAATTAAACATTCCTCGCTGAATGGTGGGGTATATGCCCTATCGGGAGTCTCGATTAGTCCTAGAATGAAGTCTGGACATTTTTCAAAAAGGAAGCCACGGTAGATGGAGTCTTTCCTTTTCTTTCATTTTTTTAATACTAACTAAAACTATTGAAAAACTATATAAGAAATACTTTAGACATTGGATTCTCTTATCTTGATCTTTCTTGGGTAAATAATAGTTATAGACAGATGCGCATTTCGTTTACAAGATGAACATGTGTAGACATGAAATACACTGATAATTTATAACAATAAATATCTAATCTAATCAATTTAAGCTATCAATGCGTTGTCGTCTTGTACCTGATGTTATTATTGTATGATGATTATAACTGTAATAATAAGATTAATATAATCCATCATCATCATAAACGTATGTCTCAATGAACAGTATCTAACAAATTGACATTATTATCTAAAAAAAATATTAAAAATATCATTCAGCATTAAAATTTTACTTAATCGTTCTTGACCGTCTGCAAGTATGAACAATAAATGTCTGTATGGAGTTAGAAACATTTGAAATTTTTTAAAATCAATTTATAATATATTTTTTCGATTTCCGTTAAAAAAAACTTCTAAAGGTAAAGATAATTTTTCAACATACACAGGAAGTCGCGGCAATAAATATCTTTTAAGAAACTGTTATCGGATTTGAAAAGATCATTTAATGACAAGATAAAACTACGTCACAAAGCGATTGTTCATTTAGTATGATTTATTGGAAATTGAACAGATGATAATCGGATAATACTTGTGATATGGGATCAGTTGTAGAAAGTTGATCAGTCGGGGTTTTGATCCGAATGAAAGAAGGTGAAAAGGGAAGAAAGTACTTCTGACAGATAAATTAGACAGAACACCATGACAAAGGAAAATAAAGAGGCTGAGAGGGAGATTCAAAGTAAGTTTAAGTTCAATTTATATTTTACGAAGAAAATTCGTACAACTACAGTTGACTTAATCACTTGATAAAATGCTAGTATCTTTGGGGGGGGGGGGGGGATACTCTATCCTTATCAATTACATTCATTACGACAGTGCTTATTCTCTCTTGTAAAGGTTTATTGGACGTCCTATTGGTGTTACTATTATTAATTATTTAGACACGACGCTCTATGTCTAAAGTGAATTCCCTAAAGGGAAGTCTGATTGACACATGACCCACTTTTCATAGACTCGAATTGAGGAACCGTTCTGCATTAACGTTTAGAAGACAGGCGGCTTTTTGTTCGGCTTTGACAGTTCTTAATTTAGAACTTTAATGCATATGGAGTATTTTCGTTGATATTTTCATGCTCTGATGTAATAATTTTAATAACTTTGACACTTTTTTTTTCGAAATGTATTTCGGAAAAGGGAAAACGTATTTTTTTATTTGGAATTACCATTAATATTTCCAACATTGTCATTTTTGTAAGAATTTGAATTTTTCGCTTTATCATATATAGTCACCCACTTCTACAATATAATTTCCGACGTTTTTTTTTTGTTTACTTGCAAGAAAGGCCAATTGCGAGAGTTTCGTGGAGATTCAAACTCAGAACTCAATTGGGTTGTTGTAAATTGGTTGGCTAATAAAAGTAAACGAAAAGTTTGAACAGTAATCATAAAATATATCAATGTTTGTGATTACTTTTTATATTATACCCATTAATAGACTTATCCGAGACTCAGAGAGTTTAGGTCACTAATCCCAAATCTGAAATCAAAATTAAATAATTCAAGATCACGGATTCAATATAGCAGATACGGACTTAGGCGATCAAGTAGATCTGCCCATTTTTATAACGTCTAATCATCATATTGTATTCGCCATTTATAATGTTTAACAATTTGTTTCTAATAACTTTTGTGGTCAAATTCAAGACTTAATATGATTATATGATAATGCATGGAATATTACCCTCTGTAGATAGCAAAACAAGAGAAAAACATTCAATTCATAAAAATTCTACAAAACAGTATTACAAATTAAATCATAATGTCAGATATCTTCCATGGTTACTTAAAAATTGTAACAATTTTTACTACCAAATTTTAATTGTACACCTTCTATAATATAAACATAAGCCCAAAACTCGCCTTCTCGTCCTCTACAGATTAAAGAGTCTAAAAGACATTCATTTTTTAATTTTCCTTTTCCATTTTCCAATTCCGTGCAAAACGGCAAGAGGGACATATTTTTTATATGCTGACTGATTTCATTTGAAAGCTAGGAGATTACTTTAACAAGGCCACGTTCTTGAGACTCCTAAGTCGGAATAATGTCAGGTATTAATCGTAGCCTTTTCAGTGGCTGAATACTAAAGATTTCAAGGACCATAACAAGTGCAACGGTGGGCGATTCAGTATGTTAAACATTTAAGAACCGTTGGAAAAAAAAATGTAGCACACATAAATACGTATATTATGCTTCTGATTCAGAGACACGGTGAAAACAGACTGGCCTTAATGCAAATAAGATTTCAAGCTGGTTTCGACGAATGAGTGAAAGTGTGATAGATATGGAAGAAAAAAAATAATAAAAAAAGATTTCAAAAAATATTAAAAGATCAGTGTCATGTATACACTGAAATGTTAATTATTCTGATTAGGAAACAATTACATCTAATCGAAATAATCTATAATCCGATTACACTCGTTCCGACCTCATATGTTTGATGTGATTAAGCTATTTCTGGATTCAGATATATAAAATATGAAATCAACTTGCCGGATTTTAGAAATTATGTATCGCACTGAATCGCGAAAATATGTCAAGATGCGAGAATAAGTTAGGCTCATATTAGAATCATGACGGTTTCAACGGCGAAATAGCTGGCAACGCTGTACGTCGTCAGCTGTACCGTCACCGTCCCCGTCGTCGACGATTCGGTTTTTGAAGAACAAAAAATCAAAAAACCTTACATACAAATTCTAAATCCACATATTATATGGATCGCAAAGTTCAATAAAAGTCATCTAAAATCGTTTCACAGCAGTGCAGCTGTATATGCTCAAATTAGAGACCCCGTTTACGCACCCTCAAAAAGCATACCTATGTTCCGTGAATATCTTAATCATACATTTCTTATTAATAATTCTTCTGCTAATATTGTACTAAGCCAATTCTCATCGTGCTGTCTTGTTTCGATCTATTTTGACGTTTCACTCTTGGTTTCAGGTCAATCGGAGGATCTTGAGAGTACCGAGGAGGTAAGAATTAATTAATAAATTAAATATATATTAAATAAACAAATCTGTTCGATTGTGCAAGTGCAGTTGAACCTAATTCTCCAGAAGTTTATATCAATACTTCCAGAATAATTGTAAATGTATAAAGTTATATATGCATGTCTATAACAATATAAAATTGCCGCTCGTGTACCGAAGGACACATAATTATGTTACAAGATTCCAAGAATTTATTGAAGGATGTTTAATCCTTAATTATCGTGTATAGACATACAAATACTAATCTACAAAATGTTCCGCCTAATTCTCACGAACCGTTAAAGCGCCTTGTTCTCTAATCATATCTGATCTCACTTAGAGTCGAATACAAACTTTTCCTCAGGTTGTAAAGAACAGCATGATAATAATGTTTGCTGTGTTTCATAAGCAGCGAAGCGCACTAGTGCAGAAGTCGCTAAAGCAAGTAAGCCTCACTGTACTGTATTGTTTCGTGTTGATAATTTAATTCAATTTAATTGAAATGATGTCATAGTTCAACTATCTTTTACACGTACGTTGATAAGAAAACGCACAAAACAGTGAATTGGTTGCAATTCAACGATATTGTTATAATTTAAATACTGTATTCACTTAACAGGCAGACAGTAAAGAAACAGAAGATCACTCATACCCAATAGAGAATTCTTCACATCACCGACAATTAACCAGTTTGACAAGTTTCATGTTTATACAGTCGCTTAATAAAACCAGCAAGTTTCGAAAATCCTGCGGTAATAAAAAGGCATAATGTATTGCAAATGAAATTGCAAAAGTGCCTTTTATCGCACGCACATTTAAACATAAATGAGAGTCATAAAGAGAAGAGAGAAAAAGGAGTCATAAATAACATTACAGTACCATGTTACTGAATAGTACAGAATGCAACTATATTATAAAACAAGCCGTCGTTTAGATTTCAGCAAAACGACATTGTTATAAATTTATAATACTTGAAGAGCTTTTCCCTGCTTTACAATTTCGTGCTTAATCCGGCGGCATAATGTTATTAAAAGTAGGGTCATGGACTATTACTTATAAAGTGATTAATTATTACCGTTATCGAAAACTTAAACCAACTATACATCAGTAAATGATTAAATATACAAACGTCATGCAAAATTCTTCGCAAGTTAACAATAAACTTAAATTATTTATGTATGTATAGCAGGAGCTACCGTTTTGTTGTGAGTGCGGTTTATTCATTTGTAATCTCAATACAATTTTCAGCAGTGTGATATCCTAAGTGTGTTTGATCGAAGTGACTTAATCGTGATTTTCTTTTTTTTTTTAGGGCATTTCTGCCCTTCTGAATAAGCTCCTCGTAGAGAACGTAACTACGTTCGCCGGATCGCTTGCGTCAACAATTAGTCGCAAGTCTTCATCGAAATGTGTTTTCATAATATTCACGTTATTGCTCTTTTTTGCCATTGTTTTCTTTACTCGAGTAAAAATGATTGCATGTGAGATAGATGGATACGAGATATCATTTGTAATGCTTATCTCATGTATGGAAAAAGAGACTATCCTACATCTGGTAGGATATCAATGAAATCTTGAGATACCACAATCAGATGCAACTTAGATGTACAAGAACTCACTTGAATTATCAAAAAGCGACACTTATACCACATCCGTTTCCAAGGAAAGATCAATCACAGATCCACGAAGGATCTTCGAGCATCTCGATTCCGAACTTGTGTATATACAGGGTGTCTCACTGTTGAGGACATTAATTTTTTATTTATATCTTCGTTGTTTAGTTATGCAGTTATTGAATTTAAGTGGTTCCGTATCGTCCAGTAATTTGCTACTAAATAAAAGAAAATTACGAGGCGGGAGATCAGACCTTAGAGGACAATATTTGATAACTGTGATGAGAAACACCTGGACTCCGCAAACTGTGACATGGAACTCGTGGAGTTTCTATGTTTGAATGCTATACTTTTAACCTCTGTTAAACGATCATAAAATTTAAATTAATTGTTTCTATACAATATTTATTAGTTTGAATGATTCCTACTGGTACTTTGAATGAGCGTCATCTGAATAACCTATATGTATAATCAATTAAGTGATCGCATATGCTAATTATAATACTACAGTTTAAATGCAGAATCTGTCTTCTGAATGTAATGTGTGTAAGCGCCTTACAAAATCGAACCGATCAATTATGAAGAGGCGTTATCATAATTCAGAATTAAATCCTCTTGGAAACCCGTAATTAATCGATCACTGTGTAGGGACTTACTACATTAACTGCCTAGGGTATAAACCCTTGCACTAAGCAAGACCAAATTACTTTAATTATTCTGCAGTTACTAGTAATCCTCAATGCACCATCTATCAATCATCACCTGGGAATTATACGACTTTTTGAATCATGTTTTAAAAGTTTAAATAGGTTCATAAAATATAAATTGCAATTATAAAATTAAAAGTGCCTATAGCGAAGCGAATCGAGTTGAAAGTAAAGATCACTGACCGGTAATGAAACCGAATATTGTGCCAAGCTTTGGGGACACTTGAAAAGTTTTTCATGCATGAAAAAACAATCACAACTGTGTATTTAGTTTTGTTCATTGAAAGTTGATTCTGATTATAGAAGCTCAAGTATCTAAGAGCTGTCTTCTTTATCGTCACCAATGAATTCTGCGTGCGGTTCTTCTGCTATGGAATGTGAAGTGAGTTCGTTGAATTATATTTGAGTTTTAACAGGCACGTATCTTTATGTAACTTATACATTCTCATTAATATAATTTTAACGATTTTCCAACAATTCTGGTTCTGTATTGATTAATGTTGCTCTATTTTTTTGTCAGTTATCTTTAGAATAGGGAAGAGCTGTTACATTATCAAGGATGCTGAAGGAAACATTTTGTTTGACGTGAACTAATGTATCTGGGTAAGTTTTGTATATTTTACACGGATTAATTGGATTGGCAGACGTTTTGTGGAAATGTAGGATTATTTTTTTTTGGACATACAAGGAGAACTAGGTGTACCTTTGAGTTAAATAAGATTTGCAGAGGAAAAATTCCGATTACTGACTTTTTTATTAATATCATTACTTATCATTTCGCGTTGGTTGCTCTTCGATATTTCTAATGTGATAACGATAGAGTGACTTCAAGCTCATTGATAAAATGATAAGTGTAAATAATATGTTTTCTCTATCGGAAAAATATGTAGTATGCAATCAGCAAGAAGTGCTGCTCAAGGAAAGTCCAGAGAGAGCACTGGCCTGATCAGGCTGATGATAAATAAAACAAAAAACTTATTGAGGACATTAAAGCAGCCATACAAGTTCTAAAGCTTGTCGTTGCTCCACCAGAATTCTGGGCCCTTTTCGATCAGCAAGGATCGAGATGGACATTCCAGCCTGCGAGGATAAATCGAGAACTTGATATTTACATCGTCAAATCTGATCAAATGCAGGTCATCAATCTTGATCGAAGAAAATCATTACATGCGGATGTTTGGCCAGCTTTACATTCATTGTTTCTGTTCTGGTTAAATTTAAATTAAAGGTATATAACATTTTTTAACACATTGTATATTCTTTTCTGTTAATAACGTATTTCAGCTTGTTTTTCTGTCCTCTAGACAACTTATGCAGCGCACAGCTTAACATATTCAATACTTTGGATCATATCATTAAATGGCTTTCGACAATGAAACAGGTACTCTGAACGGTTTGACAATGAGCTATTGGGAGGCTAAGTATGTTGAAGCACTGGATACAGCAGCTGTGAGTTATACAGATAATTTCGCAGTCTGCAGTTTAGCAGGACTTTCAAATGAGATTGGACAATGTTCAGGTATACACATTTTGAAAAAAGACCGCATACCAATTTATGAAGATTTACATATTGTCACATCCTGAGCAGTAACGTGAGCCGAATTGAATTAACAATATAAAGATAAAGTTGGTAAAACAACAACTGGTGACCCAGCTGCGTGCGGTTTATTATTTTTGGATGGTTACATGTCGAATACGGCTAGCCTACTATTTATAGCAGATTCAAAAACTATGTTAGAGTCAACAATAAATTTGACAATCGACTGAGATATCACCATTATTTAATATTAAATGTTAATGTCAAAGGATATTACTAAATACATTATATTTTGCAGGTTTTGAACAGTTTTTCAACAAACTGATTCCAGCTATAAAATTTATATTGGAATATGAAATGCTTTAGTGTTATGTATATACTCGGATATCAAGGATTCTTACTACGAAACATCTGAACGAAACAATCCATAATTCGATTACACTCAAACTGCACTCACCTGTTTGACATGATTAAGATATTCCAATCGTAAGAAATTTCTTCTTCGTCTTCGTCATCTTCATCGCATAGCATCGTGTTAAAAAATCTCAAGCTCGAATACGGACCTTTCAATGATTAATTGTCACTTTAAAAAATTAAATATTAGTAGAGAGGCAAATGGGAAAAGCTTCCGTCTGCCTTTCGATTAAAGATTTCTCATGTTAATCATCTTGAGATTTGAAACATAAAATATACAATGAACTCAGCGGATTTCAGAGATTAAGTGTTCCGGTTAAGGAAGTGAAGTCACTGAAGTTTTCGCAAGAAAATATTGTGTAAATATTGTGGCGGTTTCCGCGGCGGGATAGCTGGCAACGCTGTGCATCTACAGCTGCGCCGTCACCTTCATCGGCGTTTCGGTCTTTGGAGAAAACATTTAAAATTTCAGTATATATATATATATATATATACATATTCTAAATTCCGCATATTATGTGCATCGAAAAGTTCAATAAAAAATACAGCTTTATATGCTCGAGAATGTTAGAAACCTGGACCCCATGGGCCCGCTTAGGCACTCTCAAAAAACGCACCTATGTTCCGGGAATACCTTAATCATACATTTCTTATCAATAATTATTCTGCTAATATTGTATGTACTAAGCATATTATTGCCGTTCAGTCTAGTTTGATCCATTAATGTTTCACTCTTGTTTTCAGGTCAATCGGAAGATGAAAGAGATCTTGAAAGTATCGACGAGGTGAAAAATAATTAATGATGTGCTCTTAATTTTATAATTGCTATTTATAAGTTATAAAACTCTCTAAAGCTTTTAAATGATTTAGAAAGTTGTATAATTTCCAGGTGATAATTGATAGATAGTTCATCGAGGATTACTAGTAACCCGCAGATTAATTGAAGTAATTTGGTCTTGCTTAGTGTAAGGGTATATACCCTAAGCAGCCGATGCGATAAGTCCCTACACTGTGATCGATTAATTACAGGTTTCCAAGAGAATTTAAATCTGAATCATGATAACGCCTCTTTATAAATGATCGGTTCGATTTTGTGAGGCGCTTACACACGTTGCGTTCATTAAACGAATTCTAAATTTAATCTGTACTATCATAATTAGCATATACAATCACTTAATTGATTATACTGGTTATTCAGAAGACGCTTATTAAAATTACCAGCGAAAATTATTCAAATTAATAAATATTGTATAGAAACAATTAATTTATATTTTATAATCGTTTAACAGAGGTTTAGGAAAAAAAAATATCTTATCAAACATTTTGTCTAGTAAGCCTCATTCTCACGTCTCAAGATTTCTTTTTATTTAGTCGTAAATTACTGAACGGTACGTAACCACTTACAATCGAACGGATAAATAAAGAAAAATTAGTGTCCTCAACAGTACAACAGTGCTCGATAAGCGGTCTTTAGGCTGCATGACTTAACAGTTTACTGCACTAATGAGCAGCGGTTGTCCACTTTAGTGTAAAATAAAAGCTTCTGTATAAGCAAAATAATGGAAAAGAGCGATAATATGAATATTATGGAAACTCATTTCGATGAAGGCTTGCGAGTAATTGTTGAAAGACGTGGTAGTGTCAACATAAGACGCAAGCGATCCGGCGAACGTAGTTACGTTCACTACGAGGAGCTTATTCAGAAGCGCAGAAATGCCCTAAAAGAAAAAAGAAAATCACGAGTAAGTCACTTCGATCAAACACACTCAGGATATCACACTGCTGAAAATTGTATTGAGATTACAAATGAATAAAACGCACTCACAACAAAACGGTAGCTCCTGCTGTACATACATAAATAATTTAAGTTTATTATTAACTTGCGAACAATTTTGCATGACGTTTGTATATTTAATCATTTATTGGTGTATATTTCATTCCAGTTTTCGATAATGGTAAATTAATCACTTTATGAGCAATAGTCCATGACCCTACTTCTAACAACATCATACCGCCACGCTGATTGATCCTTTACTGGATGTTCAGTCTTGTCAAAACTTCTTGTCATTACACTGACACTTGGGTAGTGGGGTATTAGCACGTTAGCAGTGGAACAGCTACTCGCTGGTGGATCGCCAGTATTTGCCCCGTTAGTCCCAATTCTTTTCAGTACTCATAAGGCCGCTGCGCGGTGAGTTTCGCTTGATCGACACTCTGACAGAAGAAGCATTACACACTTTTTTTATCTCTCACTGTAGAATGATGTTTTGGACTCGTTTAGAAGCTAGTGCTATCCGGTAATTTATAATTCCGGATGCAATTTTGAATCTCTATGCCATTGTGATAAATCTATTGACACTATATAATTTCTTTCAATTATCAATTTTGTTTACGTGCTTTTGTTATTTCTTATATTGCCCGCTGCATCATGGTTATTGAACGTGGGATTGTAAAGCAGGTAACAACTTGTCATGTATTATTACAAGGCCGTTCCATTGAAAGTGAACCGATGACTTGTGTAATAGTTGCATTCTGTACTATCAGTAACTTGGTATTGTAACGTAATTTTTAATTCATTATGCGAAATGATTTATTTTTATGTTTAAATATTCATTATATAAAAGGCACTTTTGCAATTTCATTTGCAATAAATTATGCCTTTTTATTACCGCAGGATTGAAACTTGCTGATTTTCCTAAGCGACTTTATGAAAATGAAACTTGTCAAACTGGTTAATTGTTGGTGATATGAAGAATTCTCTATTGGGTTTGAGTGGTCTTCTGTTTCTTTACTGTCTGCCTGTTAAGTGAATACAGTATTTTCAGGAATAAAGATTGTTCACGAGTACTTGTTCTGTTTGTGGCCATCGTTGATTACGTAAATTGTAACGAAATCGTTGAATTGCAACCAATTCACTGTTTTGTGCGTTTTCTTATCTACGTACGTGTGAACGATAATTGAACTATGGGATCATTTCAATTAAATTGTCAATACGAAACAATACAATACAGTGAGGCTTACTTGCTTTAGCGACTTCTTCACTAGTGCGCTTCGCTGCTTATGAAACACAGCAAACATTATTATCATGCTGTTCTTTACAACCTGAGGAAAAGTTTGTATTCGACTCTAAGTGAGATCAGATATGATTGGAGAAAAAGGCGCTTTAACGGTTCATGAGAATGAGGCGGAACATTTTATAGAGTAGTATTTGTATGTCTATATACGATAATTAAGGATTAAACATGCTTCAATAAATTCTTGGAATCTTGTAACATAGTTATGTGTCCTTCGGTACACGAGCGGCAATGTTATATTGTCATAGACATGCATATATAACTTTATGTATTTTCAATTCTGAAAGCATTGACACAAATTCATGCAGCATTATGTTTAACAAAACTTGCACAATCGAGAAGGTTTGTTTATTTAGTATGTATAGCAAAGAGAACCGAGTAGAAAGTAAAGGTCACTGAACGGTAATGGAGTCGAATATTGTGCCAAGCTTTAGTAATAGGTGAAGTTTCTCATGCATGGAGATAGAATCACAGCTGTTTTACTCATTTGAAATTGATTTTGATTACAGAAGCTCAAGTATCCAAAAGCTGTATTCTTCATCATCACCAATGAATTCTGCGAACGATTCTCCTACTATGGAATGCGAAGTGAGTTCATTGAATTATACTTACGTTTTAACAGATACTTAACTGTATGTAACTTATACATTCTTATTAATGTACTTTTATCAATTTTACAGCAATTCTGGTGTTATATCTACGCAACAAACTCAACTATGACGATGATACAGCTACTGTCATCTATCATATTTTTACTATGTTTGTATACTTCTTTCCATTGTTGGGAGCCATGCTTGCAGATTCTTCACTTGGAAAATTCAAAACGATATTTTACGTGAGCATGATTTATGCTGTTGGACAATTGCTTCTATCAGCAAGTGCAGCGCCGCCGCTAGGGTTGCCAACAGCGTGAGTATCTTGTATAAATTTTCATTAGTTTTGAAACATAAGAATTTTAAAGAACTATTAAACAATTTTCATCAACGCGATTAAATATTTTGTGTGAATTGCAGAGAAATGTGTTTCATTGGCTTACTTCTAATTGCATTGGGAACTGGTGGAATAAAGCCGTGCGTATCTGCTTTTGGCGGTGACCAATTTATTCTGCCGCAGCAAGAACGCTACTTGTCTGTCTTCTTCTCCGTGTTTTACTTCGCTATTAATTCAGGATCATTGATATCCACATTCGTTACTCCAATTCTAAGAAGCGACGTTTCTTGTTTTGGGGAGACCACTTGTTACTCATTGGCATTTTTCGTTCCGGCAATTCTCATGATATTTTCCATAAGTATGTTTATTTTTAAAATAATGAATTTAGAAAATTATTTTGAGACGATTGATTAATGTTGTTCTATTTTTTTTTGTCAGTTATCTTTAGAATAGGGAAGAACTTGTACATTATCAAGGATCCTGAAGGAAATATTTTGTTTGACGTGAGCAAATGTATCTGGGTAAGTTTGGTATATTTTACATGGATTAATTGGATTGGCAGACGTTTTATGGAAATGTAGGAATATTTGTTTTGGATATAAAAGGAGAACTAAGTGTATATTTGAGTCAAATAAGATTTGCAGAGGAAAAATTGCAATTACTGATTTTTTAATTATTATCATTACTGATCATTTAGTGTTGGTTTCTTCTCGATATTTCTAATGTTATAACGATAGAGTGACTTCAAGCTCATTGATAAAAGTAAATAATATTTTTTTTCTATTGAAAAATATGCAGCATGCAATCAGCAAGAAGTGCTGCTCGAAGAAAGTACAAAGAGAACACTGGCTTGATCATGCTGATGATAAATACGATAAAAAGCTTATTGAGGACATTAAGGCGGTCATGCAAGTTCTTAAGCTTTTCCTTCCTCTACCAATATTCTGGGCCCTTTTCGATCAACAAGGATCGAGGTGGACATTCCAGGCTACGAGGATGAATGGTGAACTTGGAAGTTATACTATAAAAGCTGATCAAATGCAGGTCATCAATCCACTCCTGATTCTTGCCTTCATTCCACTCTGTGAAAGTTGCATCTATCCGCTTTTGGCAAAAATTAAACTCATTAATACTCCATTGAAGAAGATGGTAACCGGTGGATGTTTGGCTAGCTTGGCATTCATTATTTCTGCTCTGATCGAATTGAAATTGGAGGTACACAACATTTTGTTACTCATTATGTGTTCTTTTCTGTTAATGACGTATTTCAACTTATTTTTTTTTCTCTCCTCTAGCCAACGTACGCAATAACCCCATCTGCGGGTTTGGCGCAGTTTAGAATATTCAATACCTTGAATTGTATCGTTCCTATGACAATCGGCAATGAAACAGTCACTTTAAATGGTCTGAGCTATTGGGAGGATAAGTATGTTAAAGCATCGGGTAATGCATCTGTGAGTTATACAGCCAACTTTGCAGCTTGCAGTTTAGTAGGACTTTCAGATGAGATTGGTCAATATTCAGGTATAGTTTGAGAAAAAAAATGTATACCAAAGTTATGGAATTTTACATATTGTGTGTAACTAATAAGTCAACTTCATGTTGTAGGAACTCTTGAAGGTCCAGAGGCAACAGCCACATCGTGGGCAATAACGAGAACCGGATTAAGTTACAAATATGAAGATAAAGTTGATAAAACAACAACTGGTCACCCAGCTGTGCGCGGTTTAATTTATTTAGATGACTACATGTCGAATACGACTAGTCTACGGTTTATACAAAATTCAGAAACGGCGTTACATTTAACAATAAACTCGACATTCAGCGAAACGGAATTGATTAAACTTGAGGATGGGATTTATGACATTTATCTGGATAGTAATTTAGTTCAATCATCAGTAGCTCTGAAACTGGGCGGTATTTACACAGTCGTAGGATCCTTGTCGAATTCGACTGCCAGTGCTAATACAATAACAGTAACGGAACCAAATTCCATGCATATGTTATGGCTAATTCCACAGTACGTTCTTTTGACGCTGGGCGAAGTCATGTTCTCAATAACCGGATTGGAGTTTGCTTTTACGCAGGCTCCAATGAGTATGAAATCCATTTTAACGGCTGGCTGGTTACTGACCGTCGCTTTTGGAAATCTTATTGTTGTTATTGTGGCGGAAGTCTCTTATTTTAATAGCCAGGTATACCAAATTTTAGTATTTTATTTTTACATTAAAACTATTACTTCAAATTTTCTAATCTGATCCACATCTTTTATTACAGGCCAGCGAATTCTTTCTCTTTGCTGGACTTATGCTTGTCGACATGCTGATCTTTTCCCTGATGGCCAAATTTTACAAATACGTCGAAATACCTGACACCGAATCTCAAAATGGAGATATTGCATTGGAAAATAAAACAGGCACGGTAAACGAATCCTTCAGGGGCGACGATGGGAAATAATAATGGATATTAACGACATGAAAGCGAAGAACATTTTGTTCATGTCAATCGTGTATTAATGTATATATTTTAGAATTTTATTGGAGTCGCCGTAGACGATAATGGTAAAGAGGGCCAATTGACGAGCGGAATCCAACTCTGAGCCCAATAACTTTACAGAAAATTCTCGATTCTCTGTACGGCATTTTTCGTGTAGAGTTATTGTTTGTAAAAGTGAACTGTGCAAAGTTGGATCCCACTCTAGTCGTACGCGTATTTCACGTCTGACACAAAACTTATGAAAAACCAACCCCTTTCTAAATCTCTTATACTATATTAATTTAAGCGTAGGTCTTATGCATACTGTTCCCAGTAACTGTCAGACACATAAGGCTGGTGCACCTCTTCACTCGTATTTCCTCGGTATTACAGCTGTACATATCTTATACTCAGAGCCTATATTTATCTGGTTTGTGCATGGAGTACGTATTATTGATAATGAAAATAAAAGTTATTTGATACAAGTTTTTTTTGAACAGTTTTTAAGCAAAATGTTTGCAATTAAATCAATTATTTGATAAAATGTAATGTCACGTTTCTTTCCTATATATTTCCTGCTTTCGAGAACTGCTATCCTTAACAAAATTTATCACATTCATAATTGCATTCATATCAAATATAATACAATAGCCAATTCATCCAAAAGCTTAAATAAAATTTAGTTTAGTGTTCAGCATTCAAAGGTTATATGGTGAATATCTGTCTCTTTTACATACGTCATCACAGGATATATAGATAGAGATTATAGAATAGATGCAAGCGACATCAGCGGGGATCTTAATAACCTCAAAACATAAAAAGAAAAAAGCCATGCCAACAAGATCAGAACGGCCTCGACGCTCACAGAAGGAAGTCGAGTCCGTTCTGGTGGACAGATCACTGCGTAGTAGATATAAAATGTGATTACTACAGTTGGTATCCACGAAAACTAGTAAAAGCGCACGAAAATAGACACGCGTATTAATAGAAAGGTGCGTAATCCGCGATGATGTCGTGTCTCGAGAAACAACAGCAGCACCAGCAGCAAGCTGTTTCAGTCGAAAAGGACGGCGTTGCGCCAGAGTTGATCTTCGAACTTAAGTGGCGGCCCGCCGGGAAATCATCTAGGACCAAAGCCGGTGATAAAATCATCCAACTTGGCATCTGGGACGCACCTAATGACTCCTCGGCGCCACTCGATATTACGTCCTTCAGATGTTACCTAGTGAGTTGTCTTGTCTTGCTTGTCTTAAAAAAATTTTCTAACTATTTTACCGGACGCAGTACCGTCGTCGACTCACCCCCACTATTGGATCCTCTGATACCCGTACGACTCCATTTTGGTCGCATGTTTTTCCGCAAAACGCAATTTCCAGAAATCTCGGATTTTCTCTGCACGGATGATTTTGCGTAATTTTAGTGATGTCATTCGTAACTTAAAAAATTTGTCTTCGATGTACGGGATGTTTAGATATTATCGTTTTGTTATTAATTTTTTTACTTTTATACCCAGGGTAGAGGGTAATATGTAAAGTATATGGTTCTTTAAATAAATTTATACATTCACATTTCTCTAGTACCCAAGAATATTTTTTAGTTCCGTGTAGTACTGTTGATTACGTTTTTATTGAGATTATCATGAAATTAATATTGTTTATTATATTAGAAAATATCTCTTTTTTTTGAGCAAATTCAAGGACGTTATATCGTTTAATGAATTTATGAAATGTTTTCTGTTTCAGTGGGCTAATGTAGGATTATCTGAACAAGACTGTATCAGTTATGTTGACAGTGATGGTGATGAAGTCCCTATAGATTCCCAGTGTGAATTTCTTGAAGCTCTAAAGGTAAGTGATACAATTAATATGAGAGTACTTTTAATACAGAATGTAAATTCTAGTTATTGAATTATGTATTTCAGTTTGCCAGATCCTGTGCTAAGAAAGATCAGAACGTTTTGCTTCTAATTGATTCTGTCAATCAAGAAAACGTGAGCAGTCAAAAACCTATTGATTGGGAAAACGCAGAAATCAATTGTTCCAAGTCTCAGAGGTTTTTCAAATCTAAAACTCCTCAGTTTTCTACAAAAAATACTATGGCTCCTATTACTGTTAGTACCATTACTGAAAGGGTTAGTCAGTTGACACTGGAAGAGAAATTAAATAATTCCACGATGGAGCTACCAACATCTAGTGACACAACACCTCCACCATGGTTTAAGAATTATATGGAAGTGGTAAATATTTTATAGTAAAATTATATTCTCTATAAACAAACACTTGACACTTTTTCTTTGCAGCTTAAAAAGGACATAGTGGCCGAAGTATCATCTAAAGTAATGTCCAATGTAATGGAAATTTTGAATAAGAGATCTGAAGAGCCCTGTCGTTCGTATTCCCATTATTCGTCCCGGTGGGAACGGCATTCTCGTGACCCTGAAGAAAGGTTGCATCACAGAAAAACAAAGAAAGTTACTGAAGAAGCAGAATTGAACGATGCTTTGCTCTCATCCGATCTACAGGATGAACACCTCATGTGGAAAGTTAAGAGGATCGAAAATCAAAAGAGAGCACTTCAAATAAAATTGGAACGTTTGGAACAGAAGACCCGGATGATTCTAGAGAAGAAGAAAAAGCGTTTCCGTGACGGCTCTGGGAACTCAAACAACTTAGAGGAAGCCAGTAAGAAGTGTGAAGTTTTGGAGGAATCAAAAAAGTCGACCTCAGTAAGGAATCCTCATTATTTATCAACTGAAACAGTGAACAATTCTATGGATATCAAGACCGAGGAATCCATGCCAAACGTTATTAATAATCAGCCTGAAGTGAAACTTCGCATGAGCTGTTCTGTAACTGGACATGAAATGCTTGATAAATCCAATATAAAGACGATGGATTACTACAGTGAATCAAACAGTGACAACATTAGCATAATTTCTAACACCAGTCACACTTCTGATCAGGATCATAACTTTGAGATGATCCCTATGCCATCCTGTATTGTTGGCAAGACTTCCTCTAGGGCTGATGGCGACTCAAAGGAGATTTCCACCGAGGATAACTGTCTGCCTCACAATAATCTTAATTTTGTTTTTTACGATGCTGAGAGCGACAGAAATAATAACATGGATTCACCCAGCTTCGAATTACTTTCGGAACCGGCCTCACCAACATTGTCGATTCACATGGACGAAGATCATTTTCACTCCGATGATAAGGAGATCGATACGTATGTATTGAGTTCAAATATCGAATTCAATGACGAGGAGACTGTTCCTAAGAGACTAGGGTCACCATACGTGGTCGACTTCGAGGGGAAAATATACAAGAAGATCCACAACGATTCCAACACGAGTATCGACGTCAATCTGGAGAAACGTCCTGGTGGTACTTATTCCTACATCAGCGAAACACTACCGATCCATAGTATCGACCAGGAAGAACCAGCCAAGATGTTCAAATCAGATTGTGTTCTAGAAAGTCACCCTAAACAATGTGATACAAATTTGGAAGCCAAATGCTGTCATGCAAGCTATGCTGCTAATACTGAAAAATTCTTCAGTAAACCAAAGAAGGTTGAAACGAAAGTGGAAACGCCCAGAAAATCACATCATGATTCCCAGGACCTAGGTAACGAGTCTACCGAATCGGCACAGAGTTTTAGCTCTCATACAACCTCTAGCCCGGAGAGCAATACGTTCGCATTTGCAGAAGTTCACAGTGGTTCGAGTTATAGTGCCCACAAGTACGTATTTGTTGATCATAACGCCAGCAAGGGACTTGGTGAAACGTATTCAAAGAGCAACTCCGGTAAAAGTCAGGAGCCTACCAAGAACAAGAGTACTGCGTCAACTAAGCATCCTAATGAATATCCCAACAAGAATTCTTCCTGTTACTGCACTGACCAGCCATATGGAGTTCGTGAAGCAGCTTCTAGGAAATCTGCTCCAGAATTAGGTCTAGGTCCTGCAGATCCCGTTCACATTCTCCCAGAAACTCTGGTGACTGGAGCTGTGCACGTCGCGTCCAAGGCTTACACCACAGCACGGAAAGTTCTTAACAAGATTCGCACCCAATCGGTAATACTACGTGAATTAAAAACAATATGTATTCCAGGTGATATTCTGAGTTTTCAAGATTCTGTGTTTCTGGGAATGATTAAAGTACGCCGGTCTATGTAAAGGAGTCTACAAATGGCTTTTCTGAACAGCACACTTTTAGTTTTCCACTCTTTTAGTAAAATTTTAACATTCACATCTATATAATTATCGTTATCCTAGTCCTTTTTACCCTTTATACATCAAATATATTTTTCACAAACATCCTGTTCTTATTCATTTACTAGAGTAATAATAACAACAACAACAACTATAATTTTAATTTATAACAAAGAGTAAAAATCAGTAACCTATCCGACTGCTTTGCATGCTCTTATTTGAATTTTTTCTTTGTATACTCAATATAAAAATAAATTCTAATCCCTTCAGATGGATGAAGCCCAGAAGATGAAAATGGGTTGGTGATCAGCTTCAAGAACAGATTATCTACAGGAAGAAGGATGAAAGAAAAAAAAAAGGATACAAAAAACAATTTCCTGCGACAACTTCCACCCTGCTGTCATCCTTTACTTCTGCGAACGAATCCTAATAAACCACGGCGAATCCACGAGGACTAAATTATTTATGGACCGAGGGGTAAATTAAGTAAAGTGAAACGAAACGTTCAGGTACATGATTAATAACTAAATTAATATCGAGCGTTAATTTATCCAAACTAATTTTATATCCTAATTATATCTCATCCACGTGTTGCAAAATCTCGGCTGTAGCATTTGTAAACTAATATTTTTGAAAGGCGTAAAACAATGAGTTCTACACTGCTATTATCTTGGCAGATCGTCGACTATTATATTAATTCATTTGATTGGTAATACAGCACTGGAGAGGATATTTGGATAAGTTTGCATCGGTGGTTCCCTTTTCCTTCTTTCTTCTCTTTTACATTAGACTTTTTAAATGATTGGCTGTGGTTATACGAAAAGTAAACGCGTGAGTTCGAATGAATATATATATATTTTCTATCTCGACGTAGAAACGAAAGATTCTCTTCTGGGACAAACTCTAGTTTCCAAGGAGTATCGACGGTAATAATAATGTACCGATATATACCGTAGGCGTTTAAGAATGGATTAAAGTTCTCTCTTAGAAAAAAAACTTAATAAAAAATGGAAAAAAAAGAGAAAAGAGAGAAGCGACGATTGATCAATTCTTAAGCGGTTACTGTGCAAATTATATTGTAGTCTATAGTCTATAGTCTGTAGTCTACTGCGAATATGTAGAAATACACACGATTTTCATAGAATTCACGACGGCGAATAACGATAATCGCTATACGACGAGGTTTTGAGGTTTCAATTTAAAGAATAATAAAAGAGAACAAGTGATACTTAAGTCTCATTGGAAATTTTCGAAATCTCAAGAAGAAAAAATATGAAAACTATAAAAAAAAAAAAAGAAAAAAAAATTCACTTTCTTAACGATCGATCGTTTCGTATATTGCTAATCAGTGTAAATGCTTGTGTAATTAGAATATGACACAACACGACATGGCATTATTGGATACGATTATAATGTCTTATTATTCATATAATAAATGTGTTATGGAAAATTTATTATATATATAATAAGTATACATATATAGTTGCAAAAATGCATAACGAGACGAATAAAAAGATAGACGATTTACAACGAACACGACAGAATAAATATTTCAACGTTTCTACCCTTTTGAGTTAATTTAAATTTAAAACAAGGAAATGTTGCATAATTGGCAAAACACAATAGACAGCAAACATTGTACTATTTGGTGCCGTAAGGAACGTGTATGTTTTGCCTAAGAAGTTTTAATTCCCTTGAGCGTTATCTCTAGTATACTTGGGGTAATTACGATTAAAAAATTATAAAATAGAATCGCAAGGGGTTAATATACGTGCAATTAGATACATGTGCGACTTCAATAACAAAGTAAGTTAAACGTGAAGTTAATCTGTAGAAAGGCGCAGTGATATGCTGAATAAAAAATAAAAAAAAATAAATGTTGATAAAACAAAATGCTTGTGAGATATTGTTATCTGTTTCATTTATATAGTTACATTAGTTTGTTGATACTACTTAGCTAAAAAAAATAACTATCCATGATGTATTGGCATAACATTTTGCAATATATTACAATTCATTTTCGATATTCTACAATTTCAATTCAATTTTTATCTACTCCGTACATTCTGCGAGGTTTCGATTTAGCCTCGATTTTATATTTTGAATAAATTGTGAAAGTAAATCGAGATCCAATAATTTT
>JASANN010000599.1:60398-86943 GCA_031762395.1 Calameuta pygmaea
TGCCCGCCAAGCTGCAGGTTCGTGTTCACGTTTCGCTCGGCTACGACGGAATTCGCATTGTCGACGGAGACGATGATAACAAAATCCTACATCCAGACTCGCCGCTACGATTTAGCGCCATGATTTTGGTATCGCCTAAAATCTTAGCGTTGTGCATTTCCCTACTCATCTCTGATTGAAATACGCAACTTGTGCATCTATACCTTAATAAACTAGGTATAATACTATGAGGCATTTGAGTTTTGTTAGACTCTGGTGAAAGCGTAATCCACATGATCTTTTAAAACTTGATTCTGTAACAAGAATAAGTCTAACAAACGAAAAACGAAAAAGAAAAATATAAACACATTGAAAGACATAAAACAAAGCATGTTCGTGGCGAAACGTACGCGGACAAAATATATGACATAACCACCGTCAAACCATATTTATTTTGAACAGTGATTACTACTTTGCCTAATTTCTAAGGAGTAATGCTACATCTGTAAGTTATGTATATAATTATTTTTTCTTAAAATTTCTTTCCGTACCACTCTTTATTATTCAGTACTGTAATATTACCAATGTATTATATTTATGCGATGTCAACAAAGGCATCAATCGCAATATATATACATATAAAGTGATTAACAAAACTGTAAAATTCCAGTTAAATTTAACATAGCATTCTCTAGGGATTCGTTAATCCATACTCCCTCGATTTGTCTATGATTATTCGTAGTTTATCCTTTATAGTTTTAATCACGGCTGCCCTCGTATGAATCCTGGAGCTCGTCTGGTGGTATTTCAGTGTTATAGGTGCAGTCGTTGAAGTTGATTAATTTCTTATGGCATTTACCTCCATCCATTCGATATTGTCCATAATTACTTTGAATGGCATCGTAAAATCGTGCTAATATAATGACCCTGTTGCCTAGAACTTTTTGCTAGTTTTATACAGAAGAAGGAAATACAAAAATATAACTGTCGAATGAACAGTTAGAATGCTATTAAATTCACCGATTTACCTATCGTGCTTCGAAATTTGACACGTATGCCTTGTTTCACGTCTAAAGGCAAAAGGTAAGAGTTAAGCGGTCGGAGGCTTGTCTTACAATTACACGACAAGACAGCAGGAGGGGATAAATATTTCGATTTTCACGCTACGTTATGGATATTCCTAAAATTATTTGGTGACTGAGTCGGTAATCCGTTACACACAGCATTTATTTTGTCGAACGACGAACCATTGAGTATTTACAAACTTTTCATAAATATTACACGGTATATTACATTTATGTATCTTAGGAATACATTTCGTTATTTTTTTAGTCCCCCTTTGAAAATTCTCTTGGTGGAGTCCTAGATGAATTCCAACCATATTTTAGTATGAACTAGGACCTCTCTCGCTGTTATTAATTCCCTATGCCGAAGTCTGTACAAAAGTAGGTACGAAAACGTCTTTTGGACGATATATTGGACCATCTTAATTCGTTTAACAGGCAAAGGGACCCAAAAAAGAAACAAAGTGGTAATAGCAATAAGCAGAGAAGCTCTTTTTCCTTTTATAAATTCCTGTAAAAAAGAAGCTACTCAGTCGTTCAAAAACAATAGATCCTAGAACATTTGCCGGACTCATCGGCGATGCTGTCCACATTTCTGGGTATCCTATTCGCGTGACGACCTTCGAGCTTCTCCGGTGTGTCAGTTCCGGGTGCATCATCTGTACTACCGTCACGAGATGCGACGTAGATCACTCCGACCGGATGAAGATCAGGAAGGCGGCCACTTTTCGAATGTCACGCGGGTTCATAGAATGATTGTCCTCTCATGGAACTCGACCTAGACTCTGTACTGGCCAGACTGGTCTCGTGGAATCCTCGTGGAGATTCGCTCGGCTTTGAAGGGTACTGCGAGTCTCTCCTGTTAAGGATGGTATCCTCCACGACATGGGGAACATTCCTAGTCATGCAGAAAAATGATCAGACATAAGCCATGTATTTTTTTTTTACTTGTTTGCCTCCATCCTACGTAACTCAAGAACCCAAATGTTTACGGTAGTCCGATTTACCACAAGGAGGATACGCTTATCCTTGGGCGTATCTTGTGTTCCTTCCGAATTGAACTGAAAGCCGGGCGCTAGATAAAGGACACTTTATTAATCGCTTGACAGGGGACTTGATAAAGGTCCTTCTACTATGAGATAGGAAAGGGTCCTTTTGATTCGTTTTGCTTGGTATTACATCTTGCGTGCTTTCAAGAAAATCTCTTATTATCAGGATAGTATTAACTTCTAACTTATTTGTAGATATTTAATAAAAATTATTTCTTTAGATCTTAGATTCGAGATGAAGAGACGGCAGAAGAAGATGGTACAATGAACGAAGAGCAAAAATCTAAGAATAAGGTACATATATTTTGTATACAAACTTTATTTGAATATCTTGATTATACTTACCTTTTCTTTTGTATCGTAGATGTTGAAGTCAGATCCAAATTCGCCTCGATGGCGGTTATGTCGTCTTGATATTTCGTCCTGGATGCACGTAGCTCCCTATGATGATTTCTACGTCCTTGAAATTGATGAAATACCAGTTTGGCAAGAATCATGCCAAGTGCAACTAGGATTCCGGAACAGACACCAGCCAGGACGTAAAACATATTCTCGTGTTCATCCCTGTCACGAGGTACGTGTCCAGCAGCACCTTCTAGAGGAACAGAAAATAAAAATCCGTTCCATATTTAAATCGTTAGTTCGTAAAAGCGATATTCAAGTCCTTCTTTCATTATAAAAATCAGTTAAAAACGATTGGTTTACCATTGGATAGGGGCGGCCTTAGAAGAGGATTCCTGGAGGAGGGTTCAGTGGTGGCGGAAGGTGGCACAATCAAACGAGGTCCTGGACTGAAAGCCGTCCCGAAGTCATCATTATCGAAATGCTTCTCCTCAAGAAGCTGAAGCTCATTAGGGTTCTCGTCCTCGTCCAAAGGCGATTTTAATTTATACTCATCGGTAAGGACTCCGTAGGGCACTACAGTATGATTATCGCTTATTAGTATGCAAGTAACACTTTTATATTTCTTTTTATTCCCCTTATTTCTTTATTTTTCGTTTTTGTTTCCCTTCGATTCTCACCCCTAGTACTTTATGGAACATGTTATGAACACTTATTTGTCATCGCGGCATGCAAATATCATGAAAACAACATGGGACGGTAACCCCTGGGAATTTCCACCGAAATGCGTGACCGTACATAACAGGCTTTTGATATATTTGTTTAAGGAAGTAAATTACAGAGCGTGATATTTTTACTTTTTGGTATGCATTCCTATCATTGTTTTTGTTTTTATATTTATCAACTTGTATTCTTTAAACATACGCGAGCCTTTGCTAGAAAAAATTGGAAACTTGCTGTGCGTTCGGAAGAAAAATTGTAATTGTTGAATATTGTCAGGTTATTATATATATATATATATATATATATATATACTATATCTGTAACGAGGCCGCTAATCTTCCTATGGAACGGTCGAACGATTATCCGGAAGAACCAGAAAGTCGTGGGACCCATAGGAAGTACGGCCAAATGGAATAACGGGTCAGTGGATCCAAAAAGTAATAAAGGACGTGGTAACTGCCGAATGCACTGAAATCGAATACTGCGCGAGCACATAGAACAATCTAGCTTACTTGTGGATACATGTATAACGTGCTGAACCACAGCTGGATCTAAGCGGGAATGAATGAGCGTGACAGAGACGCAAAGAAAAAGAGAGATGGGAAACGCGAGAAAGTAGTAGAAAAGATACGAATATAGCCAGGATTTCTGGTAGAAAGGTTTAAGAGTCTGAAGAAAATTAGTTGAACTCCTGTTGGAATAATTGAAGTAGCTAGGGACGTTTCGACAGGTCTGGTATTTCAGTTAGGCTCAAAGTAGGCTGGGATGAAAACATGGCAGTAGAATAAGTACTTCCAAAAATTTTGGGACCTAGAAGGACCTGTAACGGGGTCCTAAAACACTCTTGTGTAAGGAATCTGGACTATGCCGCTGTGCATCTGTATCTTTTTTTTTTTGAGGAAATAAGCAAAAATATGGAGAATGCAAAATTCCTGATTTATCTGACCTCCACGTGGAAGCTTGTAGCATCCTGTTTGTGAAAGATGCAGTCGGAGTTCAATGGTTTTTTGAAAGATCAAAAACGATGAAGTCTCTAACAAGTCACAGGTGGTTCTGCACAAATGGTGGTTTTGCTTTGAAGTGTGTATTATTTTTTTACTTCACCATATATTTCCATGATTTTGTGGAAAGCCACGTACGATTTGTTAAGAATTCTTAATGCAATTAATTGCATTATTTGCGAAATGTCAAAAAGACACATTGAACGCATGAACCGACTCTACATTCTCTAAGGTAGTCAGGAGTACAGCTATCTGACACATTATAGACCTTGAATGAAATATATATATATATATATATATATGTGTGTGTATTACAGAGAAACATTGGCGAGACACTATGGCACCAAACGGGGTATACATAGGAAGACCTAATTCACCAGGAGTTGAAGAGCACTGTATCGCTCGTACTACTAACAGTACTACTAGTAGTAGTAATATGCTAGGAAGTCGTACACGGCGTGGAATACCAGTAGACTCCCTCGGGAATAAATAGAGCCATAAACCCGGCTGTTTGCCAGGCGGCCCTCACGAATTCTCATCCAAGTACTTGAGTCCCTTGTTGGCATAGTTCAAGGAGCACACGTTTCCGCTCCGTCATAGAATGCGAGAACTCCACTTTAACGGTACAACGAGCAGGCGAAACAATGCTATCCTTTGATCGGATTTCGTTCTCTAATCAATATCGATTCGCAAGATTCGATTGCACGGTAGACACACAAATTTCCCAAGATATTCAGTATTAACTGTCTATTATTTTCTTGCTCCATTAACTATAGGTATGTTCGTGAGTAATTTATCTTCGTGAAGATTATCTTTTTTAGAAGATTATCCTTCTTACTCAATATGAATCAGTCGGTTCTATATCCTTTCAATTATTTATAGTAAACCTTTTCACAGGACAAGAAGTTCTTTAAGGAGATTGTCCCGATGTAATGCAAATGTTCTTGCAGAATTAATTAATGAACTCTTTCAATTAGTGTGCCAACCCAGATAGACAGATGTAGGTAAATTTTTCTGCAATTTTACCAGACATTGAATCACGAAATATACAATGCTCACCTGACAGTCACATTTGCTAAATTAAAAGATGAAATTATAGGTAAACAATCGGTAATGTTGATTATACCCGATTGCTTCAGTCACTGTGCCAAGAAAGGAAGATAACTTTATCTCGTTCATACTCTACCAAAGTACATAGTAAATATGGTGTAAGTTTACCTCATATCATAATAAGAAAGAATTTTTATTTAACCTCGCATTCGCTTCGTATTTACATCATCCCGTGATCGTTCAGTAAAAGCCGCACATGACTATATCCTGTGTAGAAAATTTGGTGGGGATCTGACTGGGCTCCATTTAATTTTTACAGACTTATTTGGGTGCTAGCATAGAAGAATAATGGAGGCTGGATTATGGATGCAGCTATTTACTTTACTATATGCATTTGAGAGATATAGTTTAGTTGCGAATTGATTGTTCCACGTCCTGGCATCTTGCGGACATACTCCGAATCAGTCAATCTATTTGAAAATTAACTCACCGCAAGTGTATGCTACAGTGAGGTACGGTTTTGTGTTATCGTGCTCGCAAGGATTTTTGTCCTTCGATCTCACGAATAATTCAGGAGTCACTGTTATGTTACAGCTTTTGCGACCGTGGCAAACTTCTTGAAGACTCTTGGTTCCGCTCTCAATGATGCACGCTTTAAAAAGGTAAACCAAGAAATCATTAACAGCGTATGTAAGAATCTAAAAGAATGCAAGATTTTTAAGTAAACTAACTAATGTACAGTGTGGAGAAAAACTCACTTTCTTGAGGCACTTCACGGGGCTGAGGACAGCGAAAATCCTGATATTTTATTCTGCCGTATGCAGCACTGTAAACGGCCACGCGACTTCCTGGATTACAGGAAAGAGTGATGTTCTCTTTATCACAGCCCACGATGCTTCGAAATTCAACTGCAAACGTAAGTCAAGATTGAATAGTTTTAACGAAGGTATTATAGCAGTTAAGTGTGATGCAGAAAAATATAATCAATCAAGGTAAATATCTTACAGGGTCCGCACTTGTAGGCTAATTCAATGAATAGAGGTCCTTCACGAAATAGATAATCCGTGCACGATCCGTCCTTAAGGATCTGACTCCTGGTGACTTCGCACTGTCCTTTATTTTGACAATTCTCCACGACAGTCTGCAGCAGGGAGTACTGTTCCAGCATCTGACAGAATAATTTATAGCTTTAAATTATCGATGTGAAATTGATAAAGCAAGTGATACTATATGCTGCAAGTTGTCCAAGAAGTAGGTAATCATGCAGCTTTGCCAGGACCGTGTGCCAAAGATATAATATCAAATTGGGACGACCAACTTTATCTCTCGCCTCTGACAATACTGTCTTACGAAACATTCATTAAGTTTCAGTATTTCTGGCACGTGTTATACAACAGTATCAGCATTCCATTCATTTTTTATTTTATACTACCAGTACCGTATAATGGTTAAACTTTTTTTTTTAAGTTCAAATAAAGTTGCTAGAGATTCAATACTGTTCACATGTTTGATATATGTATTCTTTTTTTTATTCGTAGTTGTACGCGAACCACCAGGAGGAGAGGGCGAGAATCATTCACGCAAGGGTGCTCACGGAAGAAAAAGTACAAAGATAAAAAGAAAACAAGATCCCATAGTAGCCATTACTCTTCCTGAGGTACGATTAATTTCTTTTTATTTGCAAGTACAACTTCTCCTGACAACTTTGGAAACATCGCGTCCGCATATACAAAGATCTTTGAAAGTTCTCAGAAGACGCAGAAAGGAAAGGTTCTGTTGTTCTGTGAAGCCTTTGGAAAGTTGTTGAGACCCTTCTCTAAGCTGCCTTTTTTTGACAGTCGAACAAGATGCTGCTGAAACGTGTACAGCCTCCAGGATGCCATCCCGACATATGACAAGGATATCTGAGGGAGAGAGAAAGAGAGCAAGAGAATGTTCTCTCTCTATGCCCCGAAAGCTTCCGAAACTGGGTTAATGGCCCTGATGATCGTGAGACTCTAGAGAACATCATCGCGAGCATCGTTATCCTTACTCTTGGTAAGTATCATGCATGCACACAAACGTGTATATATTTAACACCCCTCTATACCTTATGTACAAGATGGTGTACCTTACTTGCATCGTTGCACATTCTAATTACAAAGATATTTTCTAATTATTATCCATCGACGCTTTCGCACTAAAGAGGAAGTTCCATTGTCACGCCGTAACAATAGTCAGAGGCACGCGACAAACTGAAAGCCACGCATAACCTAGAAACTCTATTACCGCATAATAATGGATGAGAGAATGAAGAAAGAAGAAAGAAGCGTAGAAAGCAAACACGCAGAAACAAGGATCTGCTGGACAGACAGGATGATCTCGTCGTGACGACTGGAAGCAGAAAAAAATTTGATAAGGCAAATAAAAAAGAAAAGAAAGGATGTGACGGGTGTGAGAATAAGCGAAAGGAGAAGTGTTTGATAAAAATCATGAAACGTTAAAAAAAAATGAATGGAAAATAAAAGAAAGAGGCAAAGCAACAGCAGCATTGACAATGACAAAGTGGTTGGTTCGTGTATTCAGTTTTTTGTGGAGTTTCGAGTGGACGCTAATGTATGTTCTCTGACTGACGCGTCTAGTCTGGCTTCTGCGTACTACGCTATGCTACTCGCATTCATTTCTGAAAAATGTATTATTCATACTAGGGAAACGAACTGGCTTAATCAGCTAGCCAAATGGAGGGACCATTGGTGTGTTTCGTATTGTAATGTCGTATTTGTTTTAATCACTCGCGATTAAAGCGCGAATAGTTTTAATTCATTAATTTGAGTCTCTTGGTAAATACATATGGACGTCTGTAGTGTGGGGCTGAACGCAAACAATAATTTCCATTTACAACTGTACAATACAAATTTTAATAAGTTTAAATTATGCTTTAGCTTTTATTACGTTATTACATTAGTTTCACTGCTTACTGAACTGTCTACTGTTTTAATCTCTTTTCCAGAAGTACGAATGATCGCTACGTATTATTCGCAATATTTATCTAAAGCTTGATTTCGTTGTATGGAAAAAATGTCTGATCGTCTAAAAAGTTAAAGCGATTCGAATAGATCTTCATTTGAACAGTGAAAATTGAACTGGATTTCTTTCAGCGCTTACGCAACAAGTGTCTTCTGGTTCTCTTTAATTGACTTATATTGTTATCAATTATGGGCTTAGTTTGATTACACTTTTTTAATAGAAAGGTTGTTTTTCAATATAGTTGACTTGTTTTCCACAAAAGATCCTTCAGTTGATTTTGATTCTTCTTTTTCATCTCTTTATTCGTCTTGTTGTACCTTTCGAGTTATTTAAATTTAACTTTCGGTTTGTAATAATTACTCTATTATTTTATATTCTATTTTGTTTATCTAACTGAACCTAATGAGCGATACGCGAAGCAACTTATCCTCGACTTTTATTATTATTACATAATCGTACATTGCCTAGTATTTCAAGAAAGCATATATAATCTTGAATGTATTCATCAAAAAGGTACATTAATCCAATCGTTATTCCTATATAAGCGGCGATACCAATGATGGGACGAGAAATAAAAAAGAAATATAAAAAGCTTTGACCATCTTTTGAAAGGATCTATGATTTTTTTTCCGTTTGCGCTCGTCATTTACCAGTAAATATTCAGTTGACTCTCGGAATCTCCCTGAGGGGTATTTTTCCCATACAGTCGCACATGGCGATTCGTTTCAGTTTTCTTTTTTTCTTCATTTATCCTATAATTCACAAAAATAGTAGATCTGACAATTTTTATGTCGATATATCGTATATCCAGATAGGTGCCCGAGTCACCATCTGCCTGGGTACACCATCAGTTAGGTTATCCTTGAGGAATTCACCATCCGTAAATTTAACGGCTGCTACATATTGAGCCAGAGACAATTTTTCGGATTTTGCGTTTCTCGTATATTCGCTGCTTTTCGTTGCTGAATACACGCACGAATTGACATCCTTTACTGATCGCTGCCAAGGGTGAGAAGAGCCTCTATGATTTATTGGCGACTATTTTTCGACAAAGCTTACTCTTCCTTCGGAGGATCAGCACGTAATAAATACACATTGTGATATATAGGCCGTGTACCATATCCTTCCACTGATGTGAGAAGCGATAGGCAAATCAGCTTAAGGAATCGAGTAAAAGGGCTTGCCGAAATTTTTCTCAGCTAAGTCCGTGGTTATCGATGTCTCATTCTTTCTTCTCACCTTGGCAAATAAAACTACTTGTTAAGAGAAATATGCGAAGAAAAAGAAAAATGGAAAAAATATAACGAATCCCTTGTAGGATGATTCTAATTTTTCACCGTCTTTTTTTTTTTAAAGAAAGCTAATGCCGATCAGTAATCTTTACTGTGCTGATAGCGAATTAGACAAGAGTCGCTTACATAACGGATTGAGGATGAGAATTACCGTGTAAGATGCCATGCAGTATGTCGCTCGAGGAAGCTCCAGATTTTTTGGGTTTAGCGTAAAAGACACAGGTGTCCTTCTTTAAGGTGGATTACAAGGTTAAACCGCTTACAGGAACCTTAATGCGATGGCACTACCCTTTTATGAACCGCCTTAGAGCTTTACTTTACCACCTAGCAATATCCTATCTTAGCCATGCAGACTGTGTAAAGAAAATACATAACGCTTTATTTCTGCTTACGCTTCTTTTCCTCTCTCTCTTTCTCACTTGCATTACTGTATGTTTGTATACTGCAAAATCTTATCGCTGCTACCTCCCATTATGGAGTGTAACCCTATAACTATCGTTCAATCAGTTTTCAAGATGGGATAGATGCTATATTATGTACTATGTTATCTAAGCTGTACCGAAACATTCACCTATCCGTGTCGTAAATATATTGGTATACAGAAAACTCTTGACAATTTTCTTAAACAGATGAAATTTTATTTTCAGAGATTTTCCCGTCAATGATATGTATGCATTCAACTCTCTTGTTACGTAGGATCTGTTTCAAAATCCTTACCAAGAGAGCGGGTCGAAGTGGATATGGAACCGTAAGAGGAAACTTAAATATTGAAATATTTATTATTTGCCGTTCGAATCTGGCCATTACTGTCTCGAAAAATATACGAGTATTATATGCTAAGATTATTGACCTCAGATAGGAATCTCTGAGGACGAGGGCTCTGTCCGTATAAACGAAAAAATGTGTTTGCTGAGAAAAATTGTGTAAAACGTAGAAAAGTCCAAGGACGATATCCTGTATAGGATATATAGTATATAGTGTATACAGCTCGTGGTAAGGATAATAAAGGATTCAAGAAGACTGAGAGAAATTCCAAGAGAACGTATTTCCGGTTGAGGCCAGTTAACGGCTGTCTACTGTTTGAAGTAGCGTTGAAATGATATATCTTGATTTTCTTTCTCTTGTCCTTCCCAGAGATACGTCCATGCCTCACAGAATAATATCGGGCTACTCGACGACACTCTCGAGGTAACGCTGAATTATTAGCGCGCGACAGGAAGAGGACATGGAGGGCGAATGAGCAATGAGACTGCGAAGAGAAAACGACTGGCTGAAATATTCAACGTCCTGACCCTCCGGTCCACCTTCTTTAGAGAATGAAATGAAAGAGGATCGTTGTCCAGTGCAGGTGCATAGCGCAGTGTACTCATTTATAACGTGGATGATTACGATACACGGCCATAGGAGTTAAATGCGTCCTTGGGCTGCAAAATTGGCCAAGCTTAGACAGGTAATTTTTAATGGTAAATTATTAAGTGAAAAAATGCCATAACGGGATTCCCAAGTAGAAGGGCTGGGAGCGAGGAAAAAATATTTATTAATTTCTCGTGCTTTCCTCGAGGGCTTGCTGGAAAGTTGGGTTGCTGGCCTGGAGGTGGGATATGCAATTCCTGTTAAATTATTCTACTCTCAGTATTTATCCACTTCCCCTTCTTCTTCTCGGTACGAATTCACTCTCTTGCTCCTGAGCTTTCAAGAAAATAATTATCCCACGGGTCTAAACTACGTAGTATACAGTCTACAGGCAAATGTTGTGCTTAAACATTTTAAAACTGTTTACCTAATGAAATCGCGCGCATCGAAACTGTTGCTTCCCAAGTGGACTGGGCATTATAGCTATATAATGTCCTACTGCGAGAAAATTTCTAAGATTTAGAAGTAAATTGGTAAAAGATTAAAAAGACAGTTGCTCAGCGTGTTCGGGCACGGATAATGTCATGCGCACAACACCGTTTTCGTCATGCTACAGCATGTCATTTTTTGACGTGCAAACAAAATTATACTATAATTCTCATTCATTTTTTTCAGATTTGATTCGTCCAATGAAATAAACGTTTCTTTATTCACCTAATGGCTGTTAGATTATTCCAGCTAATGCTTCTGAATGTTTTTTCTTTTCTTACTTTCAAACTACTTCATACTGTATTACTGTGCTCACCTTGATGACGTTGCTGCAATTCTGTACCATCAAGTCATTCTGTTTCTCCGTAACCGGATACAAGCAGGACGTTTGAGAAAGCATATCAGGAGAGTCCGTATAGTGGGCCTGGGTGATTCTTATCGTGGTACCTTGAGGACATTGTAAAGCGATAGATCCCGTCTCCAAGTACCTGGTGCACTCGAGACGATGATGCGTCTCTAGAGTCTCGGACAGTAATGCTGTAAAAGGTAATTTTCTTTTGATCCAAGAGAAAATGACTGTCGAAACATAATAAGAGAGTTATGTAATCGATTATCATCGGTTCGTGTTTTGCTTCTGTTGCAAAAATACCGTAGAAAAAGGTAGGAACGGCGTTGAGAGTCTTTCATCGAAACATCCTACGCAGTGACTTTTTTGACATTGAAGCAGGCAGAGGAATGAGAAATTTTGTAATAAAGTCGACATTCACCGGCGGAAGTGAATTACGCAGAAGGTGGGCTTCGTGGAAAATGGTAGACTCATATTGTTATTCTCATACGGTATAGAATTTTCCGGCAGTTCCACGGCTGAAATACGAGTTGATATCGCTACCCATATTTTAATATGGGTTAATATACAGCGGCCAATGCCGGTAGGTCGTATCGCAAAGCGCAACTCCTATGTTATTTCGCCTTTCTGCTTTTCTGCTGTCCTTCCTTCCTTCCTTCCTTCCTTCCTTTATTCCTCCCTTCTTCTAACATTCGCCCGCCAATTCATATCCTCTTTTTACTGATTCAGCCCTGCTGCCCATTCGACCTATATGCGACTCTATCCTTTTCCTTTAACAGTCTCATTTTATTTTTCTCTCTCTCTCTTATCGCGGCACCACCTCTTCTCCTTCGTGCCCGCTTCTCTGGCAAATTCAGAATGAAATACTCCGTAAATCTTAGAATTTAATAAAATTCTTAACGCACTTCTAACATTCGTTTAATCGCTGACGTATGACCGGACGTATTTATTTTTATTGGATTTCCCATAGCCAAGAACAGTATAGAATGAACAATTTTGTTTTTCAAATATCCAGTAAAGTTCTCATAAGAGGCTGTGTATTATTGTATTTTCTATTTTCTTTTATTAACCGAATCCATAAGTCTGGCCGTCGCAGGGGGTACGCATGCATATCGACATCTCCTAACCTTTTTTTTTTTTTTACTTAATTTTGATAAATTTTTATCCAAAAATATGAATGTATAAGATGATTTTTCGAAAAGTCGGTCGTTCAATTGTTACTTAACATTTTTATTAATAATTATTCATTTTTTATACTATGAATTGGTTAAATGATGATACCATTCAGCTGACGAAGCTTTCCTTATCAAATAATACTAAGGATATTAATACTAGAAAAGCCAAAGAAGAGGAAACAAATAGCTAAATAATGCTCAGGGTATAGCAATATATCGATATATCAGATTTCCTGAAAAAACGTCATAGTTAACATACAAACACTCGATTTAAACAATTTATAGAATCTCTCCGAAATTAAATTGGCTAGAGAAATCAAAATTATGTCAAGTTGATAAAAAACCTAATATTTATCAATAAAAACTGTTTGAAAAATCATCCTTTATATTTATATTCGGAGGGTTGAATCGTATTAAAATCAATAAAAAAATATATAGGCAACCTACGTACGCAAAATTGAACCCCTTTGAATGCCTGGACTGATAGTAGTACATTTTGTGTACAGTCTGAAGTAGCTCATAAACACTATGAAACAAGAATGCAGTTGAAATATTAAAAAAAAAATTTTATTCTAATTGATTGTTTCGCAGGTGTCAAAAGGGCCGGAAGTTAGGATAATCGTCAATTGCCACGTAAAGCTATGTCCATAACAATAAAAAGCAGAAGTGGACAAACTGTTCCATTATATGTTCAATCTTGCTATTCTGCTCAATACTGTGCAGTCCATTCTTGTGAAGCTGTATGTGATCTGCAATACTGCCCACGAAATGGGATATAAACTTAGGGTGGCAAGTGTCCATAAAGCTTTCTACATTTCTTTTTTAGAGCGGAACAGGAATCAAAATGATTCATCCTTTTACCGAGAGAGACATTTTCCACAGTGGATTTCCTTTCTACAGATCAAGATCCCTAATCCCCAGTTGCCATTGATACGATCGATGAGATCGCCTCAATAAATAATCTTTAAAGGAGGGGTGATGTTTTATAAGTAAAAGTCAAGCTTAGAGCTTGGAAAAAAAGCTCATGTTCAAGATGACACGACTGAATTGCAATAGATATATATAATTAGTGATAACGTACATATGTTCTTAGCACGTATATACATTGAGTATATCCTGTGTTTATAATACTAGGACCTTAATGTCTTCCTGAGGTTGGATAATGCCAGATAATTAAAATTTATAGAGCAATAAAAATGAGGGAGGCAGAGGCAAATCTTAATCTCATTATTATCTCGTTGACCTACCAACCAAAAACAGGTGACCAATGTATTTTTCACGTGCAATTTCGCAAGTATAGTTAAAACGACGCGACTCGAGCCGTTTTAATCCAAATATAATTAAGATTAGACAGTATTCAGGGGCCCCTTTTTATTTTCACTTTCTGTCCGTTCGCTCAATCCCTTTAAATCTTTCTCTCTTCCTTTAAGGCTGTTGCAGCTTCTCTTCAGTGTTTTAAGAATTTCTTACTTCCACATAATAAATTTTTCATGACTTTGCACTGACAAGACAGAACGAACCCGATAGATAATAAAATATTAATTTGCAGATTTTCGAAAATTGAAAAGCTCCACTGGTACAGAGTTGGTAAATACACATTGAACGGTAGGAACCATCAGAATGAGATAGTTGATTTCTCCTGGGCCCGAAAAGGGAAATTTAAAAATAGACCATCAAATATATAAAAAAAAAGCAGATCGTCTGAAAGAAGGGCAAACGAATAAGAAAGATTTATTTAAGCGGCTCGTTCTAGTAAGAAATTTCTTTTAACGATTTTATACGAAAAAATTCACAAAGCGACCTTCTCTTATTATATTTTGTATGAATTTACGTCATTCGGTAGTTTTGGTTACTCTTCGTTTTCATTGTTCCCCTTACTGTCAACTACTCCGTCACTTTGTCTAGTACCATATTACTGCGTTACAGAAACTCTAAAGACAGTACTCCGTCTTATTTCAATGTACTTTCTCTGTTTGCTCTATATACATTTCAGTATGTTTCGCGGGGCTCATGAGTTTCTCCTGTATATTCGCCCCTACCACATCAGAGTATCGCGTTAAGGGAGTGTGCGAATTAGGGGTCTCAGAATTCGAGAAGGCTTTATAATTCTGCCGCTTATTAATAATAATTTTGTTCGTTAGCGACTGTAACGTATTGCGAGTATGAAATTACTGTAGCTCAGGGGCAAAGTAAACTTGCTAATGTATGCAATGCCAATTAACGCACCAAAGGATCAATGAGTTGGTTAGCCACGTTCATTGGGAACTCAGCTTCCGGGCTGGACGATTCGATTTAGTTAGGTAACTGACACATAACTGGCGCGCTCAGATTCGATTCGTATTCGGTATCAGTCCTAATTATTGGACACTGGTTACATTGCAATCTTGAATGCCGATGATAGAGAATTCCTTTAACGAGTTACGAGCTCTTTCGTACTAATAAATATCATAGGACGGAACAGCTGGGGAAGCTTGTAGTAATGAACGCGATACGCGTTCTATCAGATGAAAAAAATAATTGGAGCTTTTCTTTTCTAGAATCGAGAGGTAATGCCAGACCCTTTTTCTATTTTCTGAAGGGATCAATTAATCAGAAAATGACGAAGGAGGGGATCGAACATATTGTGAGAAGGCAAAGAAAAAAGAAGCTATAGGAAGTTCAGGAGGTGGAAACACTATAAAGGAAGGCGATTATAAAATATCGAAACGAACAGGTTTACTTTGGGACATTATTAAGTGAAACTTATGGTCAAATCTTAGGTACTGATCATCAGGAAAATATTAATCTCGCGAGGGCGGAACTCTTAAACCGGAAGTGCCGGAGATCTGAATTTGTTACACTTCTATCTAGATCCGAAATCTAATTTTTCCTGTAAATCTCAACACGATCGGTACTGCAGTTCGTCTAGGGTTTTTCATACAGATATTTCCCAGAGCTCGCACACGTATGGTCGCACATATGGATATATCCTTTTTAGAATGACAATTGCGCAAGACACTCTCACGTGGTTATTTTTCGGTTTTGCCTAGAAAGGAATATTACGTGAAACGAAGTTCATGGCGATGGCGAACTGCCTTCATGATTTTTCTTATTCCCCTTCGTTAGCGATATTAAAGCTTGCACACCGAGAGAGCGTGAGAGCTAACAGGATCCTGTTCTGCTATCCGGTAAATGATTTAGTTCTCACTCAATAGATAGGCCAATGCAACAGGCAGTTCACAAACGTTAATAGAGCCGATTTAATTACTGATTTGAAGCAGCGAAATTGTCACGCACTGCCTTAATTAGAGATTCAGAATTATTTCGTTGCGCAGTCTAGTCGATACGATTTGATTCAATAAAGAAATTAATAATGTCCAATTTGATAGGAATGACAGATATGAAAAAAAAAAAAAAAATGTGAATAGAAACATCGTTATATGGAACTTGAACAAGTGTCAATTCATCCCTAATAACGATAAGCTTGACGAAACCCTAACACAAGTATCTCGAACTCTTTTTGTCTGCACGGAATCCACGGCATGACCTGGTTTATCATAATGCCTTTTTCAAAAGAAGAAACCAAAAAATGAGAAACAACACGAATTCGGATTGCTGAAGAAAGAAGAAATTTTAAGTTTGAAAGCAAATAGGGATGTCAAAGGAGAGGGAAAACTAAGTTTCGAGGATATATTGAAAATTAGGTGAATATTTTTCATTGAATCTTGAACAATTTGTCAAACCATTATCAAGATCACCACTATTCTCGAAAAGGAGATGAATTGATCGCGGTCTCTGTATATAAGTATGAGGAAAAAAAAAGGACAATGGCTTTTTCGACGAAGGCCACCCTTGGATCGAACGGCTAGCGATTTGTCCTCACTGGGAGAAACCCTTTCTTAGGAAAGATTCTTACCCATGTAATCCAGATCGGCGCGGACCTGGTTCGCGAGGTGAGCCATTATGCAAATCGCTGCGAATTTCCAGCACATGCTTGCACAAAGAATTCACTTGTCTCTCGCAATAACATCGGAGAATTATGGAGACGTTACGGAAACGAGATTACATTGAGGATTAACCATTTACCATTTATATTATCCATTAAAGTTTGACTCGAGCTATTCTTGTACACTTAATAAAATCATTTACATTGATATTTCATTCCATAATAACTTTCATACAGTTTAGATACTTTAGTCTTTCTCTCCCTTTGTTATACTTTTAATTAAATTCGTCCAATCAACCCGATACTCTCTTGATATTCTTCTCCTCCCGATCTCGAGGTACACGAGGCTTCTTATTCCAGGAAACGAAAGTTCTCCCTCACTCGTACCATCAGTAAAATTGATTACAGGATATTATCGGTAATGCCGCGTAGAGGTAGCCGCGAACAAAGCGATTCCTCGCGTGCCGATCGACCAAAACAGTTTAACAGGAATTTCGTTTACGTTCCGTGTAAATTAAACCAATGACGAATCTACGTCTATTTATATTTTATTCAAATTAATCTTCTCGGCCAAATTTCTCTCACTTTGATAATCGCCTAGGATGGAATTCGACACTCGAGAGATTTCACTCCTGGGATAACTGTCACAGCAACTTGAATAATCACCAATATTTTAATTGGTGGATAAATTTCGTTAGGACCCGTCAACGCATTTTTAGTATAATACCGAAACGTATGTACAATTATGAAACAAACAGTTAGATCCTATTCCGTTCACACGGAAGTCTCAAATCTAACGAAACACTAAATTGATTTTCATCGATAGTAAATAATCGTGGCCGTTCAATTTTTTTTCAGAATACGAGAACGAGCGGCATCCGCACGTCGACGACGGCGTCGACGACGGACGGGCAACTGTTCCGTCTCTCTATAGTAACTCACTGTGCTCTCGACGCTCCTTCTCTTTCGAACCTCCACGTTCCCATTGGGTCTCCATCTCGCTCATTCGTTCAGACTCTGCGCACTGAAGCCCTCAGGATACCATCTACATGTACCGTACGAACTGGCATCTACAGCCTATTGGCTGGGGCAGTTCGAACCCCTCGAGGGAAAGTTGCATCGTGCCAAAACACTGGCCAAACTCGTAGCTTACTTAAGTATGGAAAAGCCAAAGCACGACTTGCATCCCATCTCATTAGCCCACCGGATTAACCCTGGAATTCTTCTCGTGTTTTTATCGTTGGTTACCTTCGTTGACGTTATAATATTACATTTTAACATTTTAATGACATTAGCGTTACCTTATTTAAACCAGCACTTTCCACGTTTCTCGCTTCGTTCTGCCAGAGCGTTATTAAGTTCTACATAATGCAACTAAACTCTTGAAAACTCTATGCTCCACGAAGTCCTCCATTCGTTTCTCGCTGCGTTATATCATAGACTTTCCGATGGTAGTTGAATAAAAATGGATTAATATTGCTAATGAATATTAATCTCACGCACGGCTGTTCAAAGCTACTCACACATGCTCTGCCACTTTTCTTTTAATTGAAGCGCGTTATACCAAAAATATCAATATTTTGCAGTTGGATATTTTGTTCCTCCATTTCATTCCTTTTAATTTGTTCTCATCGTTTTTCAAGCGGGTTACACAACTTTTACGTACATTTAATTAAAATTGTATCCGAGGCATTACTACTGGGCTCTATGCCACGGCTTTGCCTCGGAGCTTGAGTAATTCATAAAAAAAAAAACTTCAGATTACACACGGTCATTGTCCCTTTACATATTTATGTGTTCCTTAGATATTCCAAAGAGCCCTAAAATATTATAGTTGCAACTATCATAAAGATTTAATAGTACAAGGACATTCGGTTAGCACTTTTTTTACGCGAAGGCATTCCGATAGTTATATTTTTAAAAAATTTTCCGTAACGGTTGAGATGATAGTTTGAAAAGTCAAACGAGCATTACTCGCATTTTAGTTTCGTATCCTGGTGTGTCTCCGTGTGCAAGCTACCTTTACTTTTTGCCTCCATTTTAAATTCATGCAAATACCTTCCTCTTCACGTTATTTCAGACTTGTCCCAATCGTTCCTTTCAAGATCCTTTTTATGATGCCACATGAAACTCCAACTGTACGGAGAACGTCGCGAGTCGGGACGATTAGCGGCTTTATAAAGTTTCTCTGTCAGTGGTTGGTAAGCCGTAAAAGTCTATGGGGGTTAGCGGGGTAAGGCAAGTACTGCGATGTTTATAGGGAACTATTCTTGAAGGAGGCTTCACGTAATCTGCTCTCAACGAGCGTTTTGACGATACTTTGACCTGGCTCTTACCCAATTCTCGAAACGTTTTCCACCATCTTCCACTTATTTTTCGACTCGCAGTTGTTTCTTCCTCCTTCTTTTGAAAGCTCCGCTTGTTTCCTTTATCTTCAATATTTTTCATGGAATTTCAACTAAACCTCCCTGTAGCCTCTACTCCGCGACTTGTCCTCGGTGACCTGGCAAACCTTTTTCATGGTCTAATTACTCCGTCGGATACCAGACGACGGCACACTACGTTCAGTTGAAAATTACTGAGAGTTTCTTTTTTTTCCTCTCATTTTCCTTCCTCGCTCACGCTCACTTCTTAGATGCAGGAAGCTTCGACAAACGCGGGGAACTAAAGAAAAACAATTTTACTTCTAATTACACCTTTACGTCGCCAACAGGTACACGGAACTGTTACAACGGAAGATCTGGATGTCTTCAGTAAATTCCATTCGGGCAAGTGGGAACGAAGGAAGTAGAAATAAGATTAAATTAGACTACAGCGCAAGAAGAAGGTATTTATGCTCTTGTAAATTTTATCCACTAACGTCCCACCGAATGAAAAGTCGTCGAAGGATCTTTTAAAGCAATGAAAGTGCGAGATGAGCTAATGGAAACAGATAACTCGCAGGACGTATAAATGGCAGCGTGATGCGAAGAGATAGCGGGGCGACAAAACGAACGACCAGGAAGAGTTCATCCATAAGAAGTAGGGCAGACCATTGAATTTGCCTGAGAGCGAAAGTAATTCCTTACAATTTTCGGACGTTTGCATTTGTCCCGTTCACAGCGAAATAGACTCTACGAGTCGAGAGAGCCTAGAAGTTCAGAAGATTCCTGACTTAACCCAGATGAAAGGGAACGCGAATATAAACAAAGGTGCAGATACTCGGAGAGGTCTGTGCCCTCGTTGTTGATACAATTTCATAATATTGCCCGAGGCAGGTACCGTTCGCAAATTGCCTTCGTGATATATTTCATCATTTCACAATAACGGCTCGTCAATATCATCTCTTCTTATTTTTATGGCTGCTGCCGTTTCTCGAGGGCGCTTCAGTAGTCTACGTGGATTTCGAAAGTTTCATCTGACGCTGACTGAGGTCACGTCAATGCTACTGGTACTATTGCTGCTGCTGCTGCTACTACTACTACTACTAATACTAGTATTACTACTACTGTTGCTATTACTGCTTCTACCGACAACACCTCAACCCCCATTACCACTGTTACCGGGAGCAGCATCTATCGCGCTAACTCTGCTTCCGCCCCCGCGTTCCTGGCTTCTCTGGAAATTCATTGGGAATTCCAATTTAAGTGTAAGAACTTGCAGACGGGTGCCAGCTTGCAATATGCCACCAGGCTCCTTTGGCCGCGATAAAGTTGTTCAGGAATTATTTTCCGCCCACTCCCCGGGACTGATTCGTAGGAAGAAGAGTAGACGAGCAGTTTGAAATCTTGAAAATAACGTTTCTGACAATATCGCTGGATTCCTTAACGATTTACACGAGGCTGGCAAATAATTAGCTTTTTCTATGGTTTCCTATATTTCAACGACCCGGAATAATTTTTAAACAATTTTTAATTTATAAAAGTAACGTCACGTTGTCTGGCCGAAAAATTATATATGCATTCGCGAATTCTTAGGACTCGGACTTGCCTGACTTTTAACGTATTTGTGCGCTGGGCAGGCGTCTTATAGGAACAAATCTTGATTTTAAAATAATAATAATCCTGATACGTTGTCCTATAATTTACATGCTGGGAAGTCATTCGTCTCTGTCTGTTCCTTATATTAATTTCTGGTAGAGGGAAAGAGATAGCTGGAACCACAACACAGCAGTTTGCACGATGCATCCGGCGATTGCAGACCAGGTGATGATAAGGATGACAATAGTTCAGAACCCACGTGTGATCACAATGATCCCCGTTGGCCGAACATATTGTTTTCGAAGGCTTTTTTGGTGACGAAGTGGGTCTGCACTTCTGATAATTCTTGTATAATAACTTTACTATAGATTAATGCAGGTATTTTAGGATCTTCTTTCTGATACTAAAGGATGTCACAATGATTCCTTAGACCTGAAGAGAACTCGGAAGAGATCAGACAGCTACTGATCACAATGACATTGGGAGCTGAACTCTTAATTTGCTGGATTTGGGTCAATTTCCGAAAGTTCCAGCATGACAAATTTGCTGGTAAGAATATATAATAGAAAGGATAACAAAGCTCGCGATACTTATTTGAGAGAAAATGCTCCCTGAGACCAGTAATACGTTATTTTAAGTGGGAATAACGATTTTTGTTATCGGGAGGTGTTCGTAGAATTTCGATTTGATGTTTCATTTTATATTTTAACTTGACTAATTGGCATACCGGTTACATCGAATAACGACTTACCGGTGTTTCTATTGTGTTTGAAGCGTGCCAGCTGACAGCGCTTGGGTGCTTCTTTTGTTTCGACCTATCCATCACGGGGAATGATCATTAGGAAGGAAAAATCATAAAAGATGAAAGGGTATAAGGATGGAATGTTACAATATATAAACCGTACGAATTTAAAAAAAAAATTGTCATTCCTATAATTTTTCACTTCGCTTGTCGCTGAAGTGAAGCATTAAAAATTTGTAAAACATGGCGAATAAACCGAAATCGAAAATCGCTACCAAACGGTCGTGTCTGATCAGTCGCCGCGACACGATGGACGAATGAGAAGTCCTAGCGAGCATCGATTCCGTCGGCTCGACATCCTGGACGCCGCTCGACTGTAAACTCGAGATAACCGTTGCCACAGTTTTCGCTTAGCTCGTCAAAATTTCCTAACGCCTCGCGAACTTTCTGGAATTTAGAGTTCAGATTTCCGAATAGCAGCACGCGACGGTTAAAAGACTCAGCGTTCCCAGCCCTTCCGACTGTTTACAACAAACGCCTTTCTCCTCTTTCATCCTTAAGAGCGGTCCAAACTGCCATTGGATCTTTGAATAGGATGTTAAGTAATGCGTAGAAGTAAAAGCATTAAAAAATGATGAAAAAAGTAGGAAAGATAAGAAAAAAGAAAATTATCAAGCACAACAGCACACTTTCACGCCTGCTAATCGGCCAGAAGTGTCAAAAGATCTATTTGTTTGTGTCGTATTTGCTAATTTATTTTTTATATTTCTTTATCTTTCCAACTTTCTTTTCTTTCTTGCAGATGCTTCTCTCGTCTTTCTACTGCAGTCCTGTGTATTCCAGATTTAATGATTCTGCAAAGTTCCTAAGTAGCTTTCACTGTCACAAGGTGGGACATTTTGCAATGCAGATACGGCATTATCTATTCTCCATTACGGTTAGAACGACTGCTGGTACGGTGTAATAGAATTGGAAGATAATCTTCGTTATAGAAACTATTAAAATTTTAATGTTCATCTGTTTATGGTTATAGAAGAAACATTTATGTGAATGCAAGTAACACGTCCACATATAGTATATTCAACAATAAAGTCCATCAATGATTATGGCGCATTTACTTCGTGATATCATACTGCTTTTACGATAAAGCATACACTTACCGATCCACTCTAACGGTAGTGTAGAGAAAATTTTTAAGTATCTATTGCCGCTTGAAATGTGCGTTGAATCTAATATCCGTCCATTTTGCAGAGTGCAGTTTCGATGAGCGAATAGTCTCTTATAAGAATTTCATTATATATTGTAAAGGAGTGCAATCTCTTTATTATATTTCCTATAAGGCAGAGAATTTTCTCGTAACACGTTGCATTGATATACATATGTATTCTAAAGTCAGTGCTCTCCAAAACTCATATCCATTTTTCTATAAAGCAAAAAGATATTCGTACGAGGATAAAGCCTATTGATGGCTGTACGATCTGTCGTATCTCCAGTATTTATTTTACTAGGAGAACAAAAAATGCGACAATCGTTCCAACTGAAATTGGCGTGGCAGTTGAAATACCGAATATTTAGATTTATCGATAAAGTAAAACTTTTATTAGACAGAACTAGGAAAAACATATTGAATTGCATGGAAACTTTTAATATTATTAAATATTCATTGCAACTCTCGTTTCGCTGCATCTTGGCAGGAAACAATGTGCAGAACAAAAGTAGGAAAAGAATTTGGAAAGGATACAGCCGTGATATTCGAGTTCAGAAATGCACGGATGCATATACGGAATGAAGCAGTCCCAGAGGAAGTGGCCACTGTCCTTTGAGAGTTTATCCTTTGTGCATGAAGCTCGAGCAGGGAATAACAATACGCATAAGTTTCTATATGCCACAGTCGAGATGAAACTGAGTTTTGGTATAAAGCCAGGTTTACGCGAGTTTGCATTTAGATCGTCGACATTTTCTTTACAAGTCAATATCAAATAACGTCTCCATCAGCTAGCTCGGTGGTCTTTCCTCTTTGTCCTTTAGCAACGCGCTAGGAATATTATTTCTGAAAAGGGTCTTGTCTGTCATTCTATCCTCTGATCCGTCCTTTGGCGTTGTTCATTTTAGTCGTATTCAGGATATTAACAACTGGGCGTTCCTTTTATTCTCTATGCAAAACAATATAAAAGGCTTCGAAAGACACTGTGCACGTCCCGACAAAGAAATTTTCTAGCATGATTGAAAAAGTTTGACGAGTAAATTTAAACATTGTACGAAAATGATTAAGGCATTTTCTTTTATAGGCCAAGGGCGAAAAGTTCTAACGGATCCTGCTCTTGTTAGACACGTATCTATAGTGAGCTGTTCGACTATTCTTCGTATGGTCTATGGGTAAACAAAAAAAAAATTATTATCTTTCCCTACTTTTCCAAAATTAAAAAGCAACCTTTTGTCTTAACGTCTTCCTCCATGAGTAGACTTTCTTTGTGCGAGTCTAGGAGTAAAAAGCATAAACGACAGAAAAGGTGGATAAGCTGGTGTAGATTTCTTGAACGAGTCGATTGTTGTCCCCTCTTTGTCTCCGAAATAAGTTCAGCCAAGTCAGATCCGAACGATGAAGCCAGAGGCCAAACGGACTGAAGAAATGGTGAGGAGAAGTTGGATCGAAAGGTTTGAGGACCGTTTTGTAGCCCTGCCGGAAGAGATAAATCGGCATTTTATTTTCCAGCTGGTCGAGCAACTCGTTGAACGTCCTGGAAGGCACCGAAAAATTGTGGACCAGAAAGAAATACCAAGGGTGGGAAAGGGTCGAGCCCCCCGGGAGGAGTAACGTGCCACACGTTATTTATTTGCATGACAATGCGAATATACGGTAGGCGCGTATTCGTACGGTATTTCAAAAGCAGGGGAGGGGAGGGTTTGATACGGTGAGTGAATGAGGGAACATAAGAGGGAGTGAGATGGAATGAGACTCAGAATGAGTAGGAACAGAGTGGGATGCAGAGTTGAGACTAGGCTCACGGAGGTGCGTCCTAATCGTAAACGCGAGTGAGAAAGCCGTAGTAAGAAAGGGTCTAACCGGGGAGAGGACCTTTTACGTGATATTAAAACGACTCCTCCATTAGGAAACAATGGCGCAGTATCGCCGCTTGTTTCTCAACAAGAATTGTCTCTACAGCCAACTTAATAATGCCGGCTTTGAATTGTTTTGGATTTACCGTATAATACCGACTGCTACTCAGACTACGGTATATAGGGGGTGTCTACGATCAACTCACTCCTTCTGTCTCTTTCTCGTATCCGTATATTCATCAAAGTGAAATAATATTTTTTTGATCTTCAAAGGGCTCTGTACTATAAAATATATATATATATAGGATTTATATAACTACAGTTAAATCGCCCTCACACTGTCCCTCTCAGTCTCTCTGTCTCACGATCATTGGTGTCGCACACAAATTTAATAATGGTCCGTTTGTTCCGAACTTTATTATCATATCAAGCAGAGCTTTTGATATGATTGAACGACAAAGAGATGTGTACATGTTTCCCAGATAACATATACGTTTTACAAATATGCCTGCCTTGGACTTTGTTTTCTTTCTCTTTGTTCGTGGGCTGACGTTCGTTTTCCAAGGGATAAATTGAAGCTGAGAAAACCGCTTGTTTCGACCCCTTCTCGTGATCAACGAGCCGAGTCTACGTCCTGGAAAGTCAATCCTACGCTCTCCTGGTGTTCGAAGGACTGAATAAAGGGCATACGGAAGTGCTGGGAGCTGAATGACATCAAGAATCTAAGTAGATTCCTTCCGGTTACTACTTCCTGGCTTTATGAAGCGTGCTTGAGGACTACCGCCCCTTTGTTATTGTCCTTGATACGTAACATCCATCTACAAGATACAGCTATAAAAATAAGACTATCGTCAATTCTCTGTGATTAAACTAGATAGGAAGAACGAGCTTTCTATAAGTGAAGCTGCACGCTGCGAGAGACATAATGAAAGTGAGAGTATGAAGATACTGGAGGTTAGGACGAGGTCAGGCCGGTAAATCAGAGTAGGTGCAGCGGGGTTCCGGTGACGGCTTGACAAATAACTATAGGTGACGGTCGGACAGAGTGAACGGCAAGTGGATCTCATCGAGAGCTGTGCTATCAGATAGAGAAGAGGGGTAATCGGAAAGAACCAAAGGAGAGATGGAAGGAACGAAGCTGCTTCGAAGCAGCCATGAAGTGAACGGATGAAGGGATGAAGAACGGTACGGAGGTCAGAAGAGTGTTTCGGATAGAACTTTGGGCCACTTGAGGTCGCGTTGGCTTAAGTCAAAGTAAGAGCGGCCATAAAGAGCCCTAACTTTCCACGTTGCTCAACTGATACGGCTAAATTACTCTTTGCTCCTTGTCCCTGGTCTCATCCAGTCTCGAATTATATTCTTAAGGAGGTACGACTGTTTCATCTATATAATAGTTATCCTCTTTTCGCAAATAAACAACGTAATCCCACTGTAAAAAATATTTCCTACATGACACATCATCATTGAACCGAGCCGAAGATCAAAATTGTATAAATTTTATAACTTTCACACTCCATATTTTTTAAGTATAGTTGAAAAAAGTTGAAAAATTAATTCAAACTGTCTTGATCACGGTGGTCTTGATTAATGAACTGTGATAGTTATTTTTAATAGGAAATAATTGTGTAAAAATTCCATGAATCTTTACCCTTCAGAAACCGTAATCGATTACGTCAATTTAATAGAGCAAGTATATCTGTATGCGGCTGTTTAAGTTATTTTCATTATGTATATCTCAGAAACCGAGTGATCGATTTTTTGAAACTTTGCACGCACAAGGATTATGTACCTGCCGAGAACATAACCAAATTTCAGATCTGTTAGTTGGATCTGTTGTGATACTCGTACCTTTTAACGAGTCTTCTGTCGCGCTATTTCTTCTAGTACGTTTCGTGCTGGCGATGGATTTTTTTATATCTCTCTCTCTCTCTCTCTCTCTCTCTCTCTGTCTCTCTCTCTCTCTCTCTCTCTCTCTCTCTCTCTCTCTCTCTCT
>JASANN010000599.1:87043-175897 GCA_031762395.1 Calameuta pygmaea
CTCTCTCTCTCTCTCTCTCTCTCTCTCTCTCTCTCTCTCTCTCTCTCTCTCTCTCTCTCTCTCTCTCTCTCTGCTTCGTCGTAAAACCATCCCCAATTGGCACGCTTCCACTATGTCCCCACAGTGCGGACCCTTAATGATCTCACTTAGAGAATACTGCTTACACTGAACGTTCTTTTATGGTTCAATATTTTTTAACCATATATGAATATTTTTCTAGAGTATTTTGCGTATAATAATTGAAGATTCAATCGGTTACTTATTTCCATACGGCTCTTCTGGAACACAAATTTTCATATCCTTATGACAATATGTATAGTCGGTCAATGAGTTCAATATATTTCTTGACAGTCGGGTAAAATGAAATCCTTCACGAAACACGCATGGCCTTCCATAAAATCAGGAAAATATATGTTAAAACAAAAAAGAAAATGTATTTCAGTGCTAAACTACGCACGAAATTTCTTTGTAAAAAAAATTGTATGCAAAGTCACGCATCATTTGCTAGAAGGAAGCTTATTGTTAGTTGTTTACGATCTGAAAAAAAAACACGTAAAACTCGTCGACTGAGACTATAACCGGCAACAAAAACTTTCATCAAAACTAATAGGTTCTTGTTAAGGAGGTTCTATGGGCATGTACTGGTCGAACGAAAGTTTGTCACTTTAAAGAGTATAAAATAGTGTGGATTAATATTTTGTGCATAATCTTAATTGAAATATGAATAAAAATGAATTATTAGATACGTTAAATATTACATGAATGCTTTTAAGGGACAGAAATAAATTTGTAATTGGAATATTCACAGTACGTTGTAATAATAAAAAAAAAAAAACATATCTTAAAAGTTACCCAATATATCCGTAATTTCCAATAGCAATACATTATTGCAATATCCACTTCACAAATATAAAAATCATGAGACTACAGTGCCAGAGATTCTGTTTCTTCTTCGCAAGACCCTGTCTAATAAGATTCAATTTTAATGTTAAGCTACTTCGTCAAATTGACGACAAGGTGTACTTAAATGTCACTGATAATTATTATGCCCTTTGACTGCACTAATTATAAAAAAAAATAAAAATATTTATCTAATACAAAGTATAGCGATAGAACCTCTGTAAAATGAATTTTTACTTTACCTATTTCTAAATAGTAAATGAATTAAAAAAACTGTCAATTGGACAACCGGTCATCCACATAATATTTGCGCTGTGTCTCCAGAGCAAATATTCTCGATAGTAAAAAGTTGACGTGATATCAATAATTATACTTTAACTGGAATTGAGTTATTGAGAAAATTATAATACATGTGTTATACATCTGTACATTGATAACATATAGGTATACATACTATACAGTTAATCTTCCATCCAATTCCAGTGTTATGGACTGTTACTACTATTTTTTATATATAAATAAAAAGCCATGTCAACCTCGCTCTAGAGACACGTGGTTTCTCGCATCATATCTCGTTTTAACGCCACCGATGACAAAGTAGTAGTTGGTACAAATGAGAGACGTATATTTTTTCCTTTTTACATAACGTTCTTTCTATGATTGAGTCATCTCCTCTCGTACACTCTTTTTCTCAAAATACGTCCTTACTGCTTCCTTCCACTAACAACACTCTTTCCTACCTTCCTTCTTTTTCTTAGTCGTACTTTTGCACATTATTGCTTTATCGAAGCCCCAATAATGAAACTATGCACGTGCATGGTTTTGCAATGAATTGCATTTTGATTTTCTATTTTAGCATATATTTTTAGAATTTGATAGAAACCCACGTGCGATTTCTTAAAGATTGCATTTTTTGCGAACTGTCAAAAAAACACACTCAACTCGTAAATCGACTATATCACTCAAATAGCTACTGTTTTCTTCCTATGGTCCTCACACGCATGTCTCCCTCGTTTAGCCATTGTTCCAGCCACTAATGCTCGATAACAAGATTTATAATTATTCGAGATTCACCAGCAGGAATTACTACAGTCAACGGTTAATGAGTCGTTGTCCAAAAGCAGGTTAGTATATTTTATTCTAAGTTCCTATGCCTATAAACCAAATAGCATACAAAAGATATTCATATAGAATACCGGCGTATGTAACGAGTCACTTCATACAATATTTCCGCTAAATGAATTTCTTTCCCCAGGTACATAGGTTGAACTTTTAAAAATTATAGAAGCCATGTCAACGGAAGAGCAGCCTTATATACCTGGTGATACCAGTATGAACCGTTAATATCTCATAGCTAAGTAAAAAGGAAGTCCTGCGGCGCATTCACTTGGAAAATTGTGCCGACAATAATGTTCAAGGATGTAATAGCCCAAGTGAAGTCATGGATGGTAAAGCTGTTTGGTGAAATAGAGGATAGGTATAGGTATATGCACAATATAAATATATATACAGATAAATTTATATATACTATGTGTATATGTATATCTAGGTCAGGACGTTATTGAAAATTGGAAATAAAAAAATGTTCCGGAAGCTGGAAACGACATAGCCTAGACGAACGCAGCAATAACATGGGTATTGCACAATTCCACGGGCCCTACTCTGGCTATTATGAGAGCATAGCTACGACCTGCAACATCTCCGAGGGTCTCAAGCAAGACCAAACTCTAGGACACTACCATCTTGCGCCCTCTTCTATACACTTCCTGGTCGCTATCGCGGACAACCTCCAAGATCCTCTTAGATGTCGTGTAGAGGATGCCTCCTTTTTTTATTATTATTCTATCCTACTCTAGCTCCTTCTACCAAAGTCTTCCTTGCTGTTTTGCACTTTTTTCTACCCTAATGGGATTGTCATTCCCGTCTTCGCGTTCCTCGATAAGAGGGAAACTTCCAGTAGCCGTATAATCTCTCCATAGCGACTACAGGAGAATCACCCTGGTCGTGGATCCTTCCTCGCTCGGCTTTCCTCTTTTCTTTCTCTCCTGTCTGCCTCCTTCATTTTTCCACTAGCCACTGTTTTACTTTCAACGGGCAAACAGTCGTCTCGGTATACTCTGACAAGAGAGAAATATATATTTATAATGTCTAAAAAAAATGACCATTGTTCGTGCCTTTTGAGAATATTACACGTAATCGTACGGCCCAACACCGCCGTGGTATCACGGGATAATTGGATAATGGAGAATTTGTCACCTGGCAAATACCCCGAGGATTAGCTAATTGATATTCCGCGGCGCGTCTTTAACCAGCGTCATTCGCAAGAGCGGAGCATTCTATTCGTATAAACAGTTCGTGTAAGAAGCGCTAGATGGTGGGAACGAACGAATGAATAAGTAAAGTGAGGCAAGGTAACTGGAATGGATAAGAGACCCCCTACTGCCATATAATATAACCCTCATTATTCTCATGCTAATTCGCAGGGATCTTAAGTGACTCTCCGTGTCGTTAAATCGTTGATTTCTTTTTCTAACCTTTTCCCTTCCGGGTCTTCAGATTAACGCCCAGCTTTGGTCGACTAAAACGTGTAATTAGATTGGCACAAGGGACAGGGAGGCTCTCCGCTCTTCTTCCGTCCCTCTAACTCACTCACTGCCTCCATCTCTCTGCTCGCAATGGAAGAGTACGTGAAGCTGAGGCTTGGATTTATGACGGCTATCTGGCCGAGGATAATACGAGCCGTTATAATATATTGCCCCATCATCCGTGCACGCTTACATGTGCTTTCCTGGCGTAGTGTAATTTCACCTAATCTGATTGCACCCGCTTTTACAGGAGAATTTGCTATACCCTACATACCCTACGGCGTACACTTTCTACCGGCAGTGCTCTCAATTTCTTGCACCAGTCTGCCAAAGTTTATGATCTGCTCCCTAGGGTTCGGTATTTCGCCACCGCCACCGGCGCCACCTTCGTATTGTTCGACGGTTCGAGTTTGCTCGGTGTTCAAAATTTTAAAAATAGATTATACGCAGCCAGGAGCACACGTGTGTGTTATTCTTTGACGAATAAATGACTGCATGCGTTGTCATGGTAACATTTGTTTTTTTAATTGTAGCTCCGTGCCATCGGGTGCTTCTATATTTGCTGAGCTTTCACCTGTTACGGACTATAGATACATTCAGGTAAAAATAAAAACACATTCGTTTTAAGCTATATAAATTAGTTTATTCTTTTGCTCTGTAGCTCGAAAGTACCTTGATCCTTTGGAGCCACTTTATACCACAAGTATTTCCCAACGGTCCGTGATAACTGGATATTTCAAGAAAAGTCAAAGCTCATGGATCTTTTAATAGTGTTAAACCTTATCAGAGATTGGATAGGATGATACGTTCAGTTAATTACTCTGTCCAGGGCAGATGCTTTCTTTTATTTTTACTTTTTTTTTTCTCATCCGAACTACAACCCGAAGACGATAGGAGGGTAACAATGCTAACACATTCGATTCCTTTCAGTTCCGATATATACTTCACTTAAGAACATCTTCCACGTCCTCTTAGTGAAACGTGCCACTACTGGGTCATCCGGAGGTTTCTTGATTACTCACCAGCACTTCTCCTGAGTGCTTAATCTTTAACTAGGTTCCTACAGAATTTTCTAGGGTCTACATTAGCTGAGAGTAGGCTTTGTTTTTTGTCAAACAGTTGAGCGAATTTACCTTGGGTTAACTTTGATGTCTTCAGACAAAATGCTCCAGTGAATCCCAGAAGGGATTGCTAGTGTATCAAATCAACAAAGGTTTTCCAGAGGTAAAGGATGAAGAAAGGAAAGTAGAAAAAAAGAAATTAGCTTTTTTTCTAAGTAATACCCAATCCAATAAATTACCTTGAATATTACCTCTGTACAAAGCACCGTCGATACCGTAGAAACGACCGATACCCTTGGTGGATAATCGTTCACTGAAAACCAACATTGCAGAATAACGTTTAAGAATGGCGAAGAGTTCTGAGAGGCACCAAAGTGGCTTCTTTCGACACTCGCCTTCCCCACTTGATACCTACCGTATACCTAATGTCTAACCATCCGAGACTAGAAGCTCTCAGGGAAGCATCCTGGTCTGTAGGGAAGACTCTGAGAAATTGCGGTAGCTTCCTGAAAGTAGTGTGCCATCATGGACCAGAAGTACCTTACTGCTGTTATTGCCATCAATTATTTTCAAGGTCCTAGAGATATTCTAAAAATTTTTCAAAAATATTCTAAACTGAACTTCAAGCTTACCCTCTTGTAAAATCCATCTGACATATTTCTCACTGTATATCTTGACGTAATTGTACATATAATACATAACCTACTGACACGATTTTTTATATTATTTAAAAACTCTATAAAACATTCTAAACATACTGATTAAGCTTCTACACTATGGCGAATCAGTGCCACAGTTACTTAATAGTAGCGAATCGATGACATATTGATAAAATACCAAAAACAGATTCGAGCTGTATAAAAAACACACGCTACATTTGTCAATTTTTCATACTAAAATATTTATCTAAATTATACTTACTGAAATTAAACACAATCGCTGAACCACTTGTTTGAAATTGACAAAACCACTGCGTACTTTAGGTTTCATTTTAGTATATGTAACAGTTCCAAACTATCTTAAGTTCCAAGCAGAATTAGGAGTGTCTTGATGTATTTCACCAGCACCCTGAAATCCGACCGTAGCACGTCGAGCATCAGAGAGGCAGACAGACAGGAATCCTGTAATATTCAGGAACAAGAATATCCTAAAGCAATGACGAATTCTACAGAGTTATACGATTCCGTCAGTGTACCATGCATTATATCTGGCCAGATAACCCATTCTCTCTTTCGTTCTCTAATGCCACTACCATTTCTCTCTCGCTTCATCGTGACTCGCAGGTTCAATTGCCCGGAAAATGTAATGCGAGCCGTATGTATGTACTCGCATATACTATATACCATATACTATATACTATACATATGATCAGACACGTGTACAATGTATTAGGTATATATTATAGACATATGGCATATACCCAACCTATGTGAAATGATCCTTTGTACACAGAAATCCTACGCGAGTGCGAAATCCAAAATGAGACAGCGTGGACAGAGATAGAAAAATAAAGGCTGTTGATGGTAAAGTCAATTCCACTTGGAAGGACCCCTTTTTTGTTAATCCCGAATTTCCTGCTAACTTTCCTTAACACCCTTCGCGCAATCCCGTAACCTTTCTGGAATTACTGAACAAGTTGAATAATACAAATTTTGTGGGGCTCTTCGAATGGGGTGAGATCTATTTTATTTTCCATTGATCGATTAACACTGCCGTGGACAGTGCTATGTAAATAACGTATCTCTTTTTATTCTTACGGGAATGCCGGAAGAAAAGGTTACAGGCAACGGGCGGTTCCGGTCTCGCTACAAAACCTGTATTTTAAACAGAACTTCCTACCTTCTATATATTTATATATGTGTGTATATATACATATATATATATATGTATCACTTGGATGTTTCTGAATACTCATGGATGCTTGCAACGACAGTGCTTTTATTCTTAGAGTATCGAAGATTGATAAAGCCAGTTGATTAAAAGCCAGAGTTTCGAGTCTCTCTGTAATATAAACTTTGCTTACTCTTGCTACTTTGATTAAAGAACAATGTCGTTAGAGTGCTTTGTTTCTATTTAAAGTTGACTTTGTTAATGGTCGTGAGAGGTTTTGTAAATCGTTGAAAATAGTATCGAATGGGTAGAGACGGGATTTATTTAATTATATAAAAATGAAAGGTTAAAAAAGAGAAAAATCCTAGACTCATTACTGGTATTTTTTAATTCAGGCACGTGCTCCAATTACATTTGCGCCATCTACTTTATCGTGCAGTCTATTAAAATTCATTCCTTTTACGCATATCGCTTTTTAAGTGTGAAATATAAAATGTATGCGTATACATATATAATATTATATTACTCCGTGTCGAAGCTTCCTATAGAAACCATGAAGCTGTATTACGGTAAAACCGATATCGAGCGGCTAATCTCATTCACGCTTCAAGTCATTCGTTTCTGTAACGATTTTATATAATCCAGCAAAATACCGGGTTTTATTTCTATTCATGGATTCGTGAGTCTCACGACACTCTCGTTACGCTCATTCCGCATAATTAAGGCCGTCTCGAGTTTCCCTGCAGCAAATTATATGATTCTACCGCGACACCGAAACTGGAACTCTAGGCAACTGTGTCGGTGTATCCCAAAGGATACAGGATCTTTCAAGAAGCGCAAACCGATGACCAGCTGCCAATGAGTTCCTAAAAATATTAGCAAGTGGAATTTCAGAAGTAGTAAGATTCAATTTTTTTTTGTTAAATACGCCGGTGCCTTTGATACATGTAGTAATGACGTAAAAGTACCGTACTTCAAAAATCCAGTTAAACTGAATAAAAACCGACTGATATCGAATTCAATTAGAATAGTATTCAATCAGGGTAATCGGAAGCATTTGTATTCCGATTGAAAATTATTCGGAATAGGCTATCGCGTCCAATATGACTTTATCAGTGATTATCCCGTATAAGTAATTAATTTTTAATTTGGATCAGCAGAAATCTCATTCGTTATCAGTAGCAAATATCTATAAGATTCGATAAGAAATTTCCGATGCATAAATCTAATTCCATCCGACTAATTATTTTCGATCGGTTTTAATATATTATTTTAAGCAGGATGAAATGCTGATGAAATAAAAAAAGAAATTTGAAGAACGAGCCAGTAAAATCAGCAAGAGATTCATAGGCAATAAAATAATGGAAAAGTATCACCGGGAGGGGTAAATTAAAGAGTATTTATACAGAGTGGTCCAAAGCGGCTGTCCCGCTACTGATTGATGGTACAGAGATTTGCATGGGCTCCACCCAATGGCAAATTTACATACCAGCCCTGGAAAATACGTGCTTAATGTGCTCGACAGAGAGAGGCCCACCGTGCACACAATGCTCGACGGCCCTGACTTGCTTGCTTTCGATGCGTGCTATTAATCAGGGATAAAACTTTTAAATAGGATTCCGTGCTGTCCTCGTACCGCGTCTTGCGGACTAAGATTGTTACGGTAAATTCTATTGTGAATTTTTCATTCATAATTCCCCATTTTTTAACAGGTTTCTCTGTCCGCCTGATATCAGAATTGAGTTCACATTTTGAAACCTCGCTACTGGAAAGGAGAAAGGAGAAAATAAAAGTTGGTTTAAGAAAAAGGAAGTAGCGTTGAGTGATATCAGAAAAGCGCCCGAAGGGATTCGCGTACGATAAGAAAAGGGCAATCGTGCACTTGTCAAGTTTTCCTCCAGGATGACCAGCTATATGGCTGAAGCACAGACACCGCCATTAGGAGTTCAATCCTTTGGGTCTTTCAACTAGGGAGTTCAGAATGGATTTACAGAATTTATAGGTGAATATATATGCACCTATGTATACAGGGTGATCCAACTGAACTTTGTCAGATAATTTTTAAGTTTATATTCGAATATACGTGAACGATACTCAATAACAGTGTTGACTGGTATATAAAGTTTATCGTTCGACACTGCTTTTGAGAATTTTTCGTATATTTAAAGTGTGAAGTCATGTATGGAAATTTAGATAGGAGACTGTGTAAGTATATGCAGGGTTATTCAGTATAAACACACCACCTGAAGCTAGCGCGCTTATTTGAGTCCTATGGTAAAACTATATATACAGGTGGTGCGTTTGGGCGGAATAACCTGGTATATGGAGAATTAATCGACTTTAACATATATGAGACTCATCTGTCAAATATTATCCGATCATTTAGGTTAAACATTATTTATCTACATGTAAAATGTGTGATAACGGTTTAGCAATTTATTTTTGTAATTTAACGCAGTTAGTAAGAGTCAAGCAATTTAACTTGATATAAATTTTAATATCAGTAATATCGGAACGGTATTAAATATCGCGATGCTCCAATAATTCGTTTGAATTTCTTATTTCGCGAGACTTTTGAATATTTAATGCACTTTTAGAATAGTCGATATTACAATAACAAACTTTATAAATATTTATCATTAAAAATGAGGATTAAAATAGATGATTTCTTGCTCATCTTATGAGATTCTTCGAAGGCAGTTTTGCGGAGATGTAGCAGAATGTAATTTTTTTTTCAAAAGTTTCTAAAAAAAGTGTACAAAAATTTTTCGTATTCGCTGAGAATATAGTAAATATTTTCTAATTCGTTAAAAAAACGTAAATCGGCCGCTTTAAAAAGGCACATTGAAAGCTACGCCTGTAGCATAATGCAGTGTAGACTAGAATATTGCTAAATGTTGCTACATCAAAAGAAATTATACTATAACAACTGGAAAATTTGATTGGTGAGTTTAAGTTGGATAGCCCTATATTATAGACATCGCGTATTCAGAATGTAAATTCTTCTTGCCAATAATCGGCAGAACAAAATATTCCTGGGCGATTCGTGGAAGCCTGCACGAAAACGGAATAGAGAATTCACGAATTTTAACGTTAGAAACGAGAAACTTTCTTTTTTTCCTTTTTGCTTTAATACTTTGGAATACTAAAAAATGGAGTTTCCTCTCGTACGGCTTTTTCATTCGGTTTTCAGGACCAGTGTGAAGTTTTATTCTACTGTCCACAAATTCCGTCAGCACATCTTTTGATCCGGTCCTATCACCTTTTGAGAGTCCTACCACTCCTTGGTGGTTTAATTAAAGCGATCCGACAAGATTCTGAGAGAAACCTTGGTTTCACAGACGACTGAATAACCCTACAGCTCGAAGAAGCAGCTACTCCCACGTCCTTTACTAAGGATAGACATTGCTTTGAAAATAGTCTACTCCGTGATACTGTACGTACCTGAATTCAGGGTAAATTTATTAAATATACTTTATAAATAAATAATAATTTACTAAAGCTTATTTGATACAGTTGAAAATTACTTTTACGAGATTGAAAAAGTTATTGATTTTTGAGTTTCTGCAGAGAACAAATATCTTTCATGTATCATGTTTTCCATTAAAACGCAAAATTTTTATGAAGATGCCTGTATCAGCGGGACCTAATTTAAGGGAAGCCCCAAAAGTTGACTACCTAAAAGCGTTGAGTACATAATATATAATAAGTCCTGAATACACAGAACTATTTACAAAATGATTTACCACAGGGACAACTGTAAAGTTAGCAACATCCACATGACTTCCAAAAGGGACAAAGTATTATGAATTTCCATTGAGAATGGACTCGGTCGATCAATGGTTATTAAACAGATTCATACGTATCACGGGTTATGTCAAGGATCGAGAGTGTCCACGTATAATTTTATGCCTCATTAATATTAATGCTCTTAGAATAGCCAGAGGGAAATATGTAAGAAGAGCTGTTAGCATTTTAAGATATTTCACGTCACTACCAAAAGTCCTGAAAAAATTCTTCTGCCCTTAAATATTTGCAATCTTTCTAAGACCCATTATTGCCGAGTTAAATTTATCCATATTTTCTTTTCTCTCCAGGTCGTAACAGAGAAAAGTTCTTATAGTGCGATCTTCATTCCATAAGGATTATCCAGAGGGTGCAGTGGAGTCAGGCGCCATTGGAAGTTGGGTACGCGTAACAGAATTTGCTAGAACGAGAAGAAAAGTAGTAAAGGGGACGAAACGATGGATAAGAGAGGATTCATAGAGTCTGGAATCTAAGGACGGAAGAAAATAAGTTAAAGGAAGGCAAGGAGCCAGGTGCTGAAAGAGGATGAGTAACGTGTGTATTGTCTCTATGTAAGATAGGATAAGTGCATCGGCTCGTAAAAGAAGTGCAATCGACAGAACCAGAAGATAAGGTTTACCTCTTGCGGAAAAGACATCCTGAAACTAGAGCATGTATCCTTCCCAGGTGTATCGGTGTAATACGTCAGTGCACTGAGACAATCTCCTTAGGCGGATGAAAAATCATCCCTGCGCCGTTCTCCTTTAGTCAAAGGAAGAAGCGAGGATAGAAAGTCAAGAGCAGAAAGAGGGTAGAGAGAATAACAAAGCTATAGGAGGATGGGAATACCGTCCCGCCCCCTTTCGAATAATCCAAAAATGCCAAAAGCTCCTTTTACCTCGGGCCTAAATAAACCAGAAAGAACCTTGAAGTGCTCAGCTCCTTGTAAAATGATTGGTCTTAGTCTGCTGAAATTGCCCGGGTAATCCACTGCCAACCATCGTTGCCGAGTCTAGTGAGAAATTGGTTTTTCAACTACATTTTGTTAATTTAATGCAACGCACATTTCGCGTGCGCTTTTTATTGATTTTTTATTAGTACTTTTTTTTCCAGATACGCCACGGCGGTATACTGGTTTTTTTTCATTTATAGAATGGATTGAAATGAGCATAATCTTTTAGCCAGAGGCCAGGTTTGAGCGATCCTCTCTCATCAGGGTGCCAGGGAGGCTTTCGTGCATCGTGGAAGTAGGTACTAGGGGGATGAAATATTAAATGGCATATCCGGTGTGTGGATGTGTAAGGTGCCTCGTGTGTGACTCGTGTGTGACTCGACCCTTAACGCTCCCACACAACTTCCATCCCTCGTTCCACATCCACAGGGCTGCCGATTCTCGAATAATATCGCATATACTCGGTATATTTATAAGGATCCTCTATCAGCTCTTTCAATTCTTGAAGCAATCATATTCCCCTGGAACAGCGTCCCCGCAGAGCCACCCTCAGAAACAATCCTAGGAACACGACCATCAGCCATAATGGTACACGTTCATTTCACCAAAAAAGAAAGGACGCCTTACTATCGCCTGTCTTGGGAGAGAATCTTTCTCGCCAGTTCCAAACCACTTTTCTTGCGTTCAGGACTGGCAATGCCAGAGGAAGGAGACTCTAACGTCCTTAATACTATGCTCGAACACGTTCGAGGAAATTCCCACTCTCTTTCAGATCCTACGGATAAAAGCAAATCGCGAGATTTTTATTCAGCGTTATAAGCACGTCTGGATAACTCGAACGGAATGGGAATAAAAGTGACTAGGATGCATCTATAGGATTGCAAATCCATTCCTACCAGGGAGTCAAGTTTTTCCTTAACTCCAAGTCTCTAAGGTCTAAACAAAGAGACGCGAGATAAAATTCTAGACTTGGAAGGTCTGAAATTCATTCCAAATGGATGTTGCAGCCCTCACGGAATCTCAATACCGATTCGATAAACGATCCTGGCGCTGCTCCGACTTATGGAGGATTAGAGGAATTGTCCATTGCGTGAACGAGGCGTACTCGACTGAGTCCACGTAGTGTAGGTATGCACGAATGCGTTCCTGCATCCTGGTGCTTTCTGAAACGGTGCCAAATCTCATAAGCTCAACCGTATGCGCGATGTGGCTGTAAACGACTGAGGCTTTTCTATGCGAATCACAGCTCGAATGGGATCGAAGGCTTTCAACTAAGTAAGTAAACGACACGGTCTTCTGGCACCCAGTCAAATCCTTGAGATTCCCAAAAAGATGCCTTCGTGTTCCTCGAGGATCCTCTTGGCTCCTCCTCGCAACTAAATATTCCCCTTTCACCTCTTAGATAAGTAGACAATCGTACTTGGCCCAATTTATATTTACATATACAATATGTGTATAGATATAAAAAAAACAATTACATCACAATATATACTGTAATTAACTTTTTTGTTTCGGGGATGTTTACAAAATTTCATTAAGTTTTACATGTTTGTTACACGAAACAGGATACCTGAATCTGATACTATCAAGATGATGATGATCATCGCACGGATGCTGCCGTGATTGTACGAAGGTCTGACTGTAACAGACCATCCAATTTAATATGCATGTCCTTACGATGCTCGTATGAATATTAATGCCTTCTATGAATAGAGCGCAGAAAGATGGCTGAATTATGAGAAAAGACAAGATAGATTAACCCATGAAATATATCGATGCAAGGGTAGATAATTTCGTCGGAAGCCATGATAAAATAATTTCTTAAAATTTCGCGTATTTCATTACGGCAACAAACTCCAAAAGGACGTTTTTTAATGTCCATTTAATTCATGGGTCTACCTACTTTTCTACCCCTAGTTGAATTTAAGAAATTGCCAGTCTCTGGTCCTAATTTCATAATACTATGTTATTGACATCATACATTTCCGTTCTACAGCTAAAAAACGGACAATAAATGTAAAACGTTTAGGCGTCCTAGGCGAATCGATCCCATGAAAGATTCAATGGCGAGAAAGATTACTGGAACGGGACCGTTAGAATCGTGTGCCTCTATTCGTTCATCTGTATGTCTGTCTGCTTCCACGGAAAGCAATAATAATGGAGCCGATTACCGAGCAAGAATTCAATTTTCCTAGACGGGCCTCTAGCGAGCGTTTCTCCTGAGGTTGCTTGAGGTGAGTCTGGGGCTTCACATTTGAGGCTCCTGAGCAGGTCAGAAGGCGGACGAGAGAGCTGAGAGGGCTGGTACGTATTACTACCGGGAATGATAGAAACGAAGAGGTGTAGAAAGAAGCGTTACCGATGTTCTCATCATTTCTTTTGGTTCTCAGGTACCACCACCTCTGTAAGTTCTGCTGCTGCCACCACCACCACCACCACCACCAGCACCAGCACCACCACAATCACCAGCACTATCGCCATCGACGCTACTATTCCTACTGCCCCCACCATCCCCGTTAGCAGTTAGAACGGGGCCATTTATTGGGAGCTTTATTTGCGCAGACCGTCATTTTCCGATGGTAAATCATTCTCGATCCAGTGGCCCTGACTGATACACCTGTCTCTGCCAAGAAAAAGGCAGGGAACACGGGGAACGAAAAAATAGCAGTGGTCCCTCGTATCATCCCTTTATTATTTTCATTGGATACGTGAAGCCGTGGTGCGTAGCTGGATCGCGAAATTTGGAAGTAGGCATTTTTGATCGTTCCTCCTCTAGAGGAATGAGAATATAAAGTGGAGCCACCGAATGCGGAATGCCCAAGAAGCAAGGACAACTTTTTTCGGTAAGAGGATAATGGCATGGCCGATATTAAAACTCTACGCAAATATCTTATTTCTACGGTAAGATGGAACTCTCAAGTGGCATAAATGTTATACAATTTCTCAAGGCATTGTGAAAGAGCTGGGTTAGGAGACCCATCTTTTTATTCGTTCATTGGTCCTGACTTTCTTCAAGTCGTTCCTTTTTTTTTTAATTTGTTCCCTGCCAAAGAAAAACACTCGAAACTCCACTACAGTTTCACCTCGCACTTCTCTTTTATCTTATCTAACACATTAATTAGCACGACGTTAGAATAATATCTCGATACTTTAGAGGCGAAATGCTATGCTGAAAGGACTGGATGGACCCCTTTATAATGTAAGGGTTGAAAGTGTGTAGCAAGATAACGCTGTTCTCGAGTTCTCTTCTATTCTTCTTATTCTCTTATTCTTATTGTCTCTTATTCTTCTCTGTCCTTGGGCATGTTAGGGGATTTTATCGAAACAGCAACAGCCTGCAATCCCAACTACGACTGTTAAACGGGGAAATCCTCTTAAAATTTCTTTGCGTTGCCAGCAGATACTAAGATAACAGTACTGTAGGGAGTTTGAAAAAATTACAAGGTACTTCGGAGCTGAGCAGATTTAAAGAAATTATAATAACGGCAAATTCTTAATACCGTATTATCCCTGTAACGCATATTACTTTGTGAATTCAATATTACAGAAATACATGGAATCTGTGAAGTGTCTGAAAGTAGTTCATCCAAAGGATGGTGTAATGATACTGTGCCATCAAAGCTAGAGATACCGATGTTGCTCAAATTGTTAAGAAAACCAAGTCTCAAACTAGAATGAACCATGTCATTTATTCCAACTAAATTTGTAAACTTTTAATTTCTCATCTACTGCTTCTGCTACCCACGTATACTTCAACATGGAGTTTTGCTTCTTCCTTTTCCTATTTATTTTACAGCCATTCAACCTTTATCCCAGGGAAGATGCATTATTGCCTAAGTATCCAGACAGTATAACTCCCCAACCGCACATCTTACACAAGAAAGTTCTCTCTAGCTCGTATAAAGGGAAAAAACGTCTCTTTCCGTATTATAAAATTTCTAAAATATATTTCATTCTGCTCTTTGAAAAATGATCGGTGTAACGCAGGCAAATCCGCTTCTGTACTTAAACCAACGTACTCTTGATACCATTGTTTTTTTAATTCCGTTCTTTTCTTCCCCCCCCCCCCCCCCCCTTAATTTGCTTTCATTTAATCGATGTTCTAACGATTGCTATCTCGTGCTTCCAGAATTCCACGAGAAATATGCACGAAGAAATCGGACGTACATACGACGCGGAATTAACTGTACTTAAACCAACGTACTCTTGATACCATTGTATTTTGAATTCCTTACTTTTCTTTCTTTTTTTCCCCCCCTTAATTTGCTTTCATTTAATCGATGTTCTAACGATTGATATCTCGTGCTTCCAGAATTCCACGAGAAATATGCATGAAGAAATCGGACGTACATACGACGTGGAATTATGTTGGAATATAATACTTTTACAATTGAGTGGAATTTGGCCAAAGGACAGATCTTGGGGTCGAACGAAATCCATTCTTTATGAGACTTGGGCAATCGTTCAGATGACTGGATTAATTGTTATTACGGCCCTGGAATATTTTTCTATCCATGACGCCTGGGGAAGTATATACGAGGTGACGAAGATTTTCAGTGCGACGACATCAAGCTTAATAATCATTCACAAGGCATGCGAATCCTCTTAATCATACACTGACGGTTTATCTCTAGTAAATTTATTTTTCAACCATCTTTCAAGATTTAAGGATACACTATTATACAATAATATACGGCTGCATAAAATTCCTACAGGGTCTTCACTTTATGTGGAATCGAAAAATCCTTACAGAAATCTATTTTTCCGTGCGTGAAATGTGGATCTCTACCTCTATCGAATTTGCCTCCTCGGATCCCCAAAAAATATTACGGAAAACAGCCCGCTTTTACAAATACATACTTATGCTCTATGCAATGGCGCCAACCATTACCGTCATTTGTTTTTCATTATCACCGATGCAGTATCTCACCGAGCAACGAGCTATGAATGTATCCGAGAAAGATATAAATTATACGTTCCCGTACGGTGTTCAGGTAATATTTCATTTCGTATGTTGCGCACCACTGACACTGGCAATACGAGTGAAAATTCAAAAGTTTTATTCATATTTCATTCTATAATTCTCACTTTTCTTCTTCAGTTCCCGTGGGTAAACATGAGCGACTCGTTAAATTATTCTCTGTGTTATTTCGCTTCGAGCGGGGTCAGCGTTGCAGTTGTATTGTACGAAATGAGTGTTGACAGCTTTTATATGCTCTACATAAGTCAGATTTGCGAACAATTCAAATTGTTGAACCGCAAGCTCAAGGAGCTCGATTCCTTCGATGAAAACGTCAATCGGCGAAGCTCGAGACTTTGCGACTGCATTGAAAAGCACCTCAAACTCATACGGTAGTAATTACAATTTCAATGAATAACAAATGACAGCAACTAGTACGGTATGACACTTTAATTACATAATGGGTATAATTGTCTTATAAAGTTTTTCTATTTGTTTCTAGAATGTGTGAATCGATGAAAAAACTTTACTCTCCGATAATCCTAATATTCTGCGCATTCATGACATTCTCCCTGTGCACGGTGATATTTCAGATAGTGATAGTGAGTTCAATTAATTAAATTATTACAAATCAATGACGCTTCGAGTAACAATGCTTATACATATATGCGCGATTATATGGTTTTAAATTTACAAAGGCAACCGAACACAGTCTATACGAGTTTCGTTCGACAATCATCCGCCGGCTTGAGAAGTTTCTTGTCCTAGGACACACCATTCCTCTGTAGTTATCTCTCTGAACTTTTAATTAAACCTTTTATCTATTTTTGTTTCATCTATTTTGTTTCCTTCTCTTTGTCAAACGATCTGCGGCAAGCAGAATCCAGTACGTAAATCCTATCGTCTACAAGACCTAGCTAATTAAGCATTCTGCTAAAATGCTGTCAGACATTCTTCCTCAAAGATCAATACTACTGCCACTGCTAAAAGCTGCCGTCGACAATGAGAACATTGGAGATCGACGAATAAACGTATTCCTTGTAATTCAAATAAGATTAAAATAACAGAAAAAAAAAACAAAATCGTGAATATCGTGAATCTACCGTATCAGGAAAATGTCTTGAAGAAAATCAGACTAATTTTTAGTGTAATCCATAATTTTATTTCAGATGAGTACCAAGAGCAATCCCGTTCTCTATACCTCGTATCTCATATTCGAGTGCAGTGAAATCTTTATGTTCTGCTGGTTTGGACAACAAATGACCGACCAAGTGAGAATAACGAATTATTACTCGATTCAATTTTCACGAGGCGTCAAAGAAATTTTTTTTTCTCAGGCTAGATTCATCTCGGATGCCGTTTATCATAGCCAATGGTACGATGCCAGTCAACAGGAGAAACAATCATTGCGAATGATAATGGGACGAGCTCAGAGGCCTTTGTATATCACAGCTTCTGGATTTGCCATTGTTTCCCTTCAATTGTGTACCACGGTGAGTAAACAAGTACGAGGAGAAAATACAAGTTAATTTCTACGTGTTTTATCTACTTCCAGATATTCGGTACTTCTCTGTCCTACTTTACGCTTTTACGTAAAGTATACTACAGGTAGAGATTACTGCATGATACATGTGCTACGCTATACTCTGTAGCGTATTACTAAACCTTGTAGTAACTGTGCACCGCAGTAACATGAGTTACCATTACTTCGCATACGATATAAACAGTAGCTAAAGCTATACTATAAGAAAGTGGTTTTGGGACACTGCTTAGGAATAAGGAGTGTTGCAATAAATAAAGGATCATTACGAGTGCAAACTTTATTAAACAATTTTTGTTCTTTTGCACTTTGCTGCTGCTACAAATAATAACAATATTAATGCGGTGTCCGTTAAAAGCAAGCGGTCATCGTAAACAGATTGCGTATCTGGAGTATCAAACGTGAGAACAAGATCTAGAATACAAGAGTGTCGTCTATGCCGCGGAACAGCTCGTGGGCAGGGACATCCTAACGCTCTTGCTGTGCGATTTCTGGCTGAAGTCAGGATTGGCTCCCATCTTAATACGTTGGACGATGCTCCTGGCATGCTCGTTGTCACTGACGCAATGCATGTGAACGGTCTTCTCCTGCTGCCTGTTGGGCTTACAATCGGATGAGCACGCTGGCATTGGTTTCAGGGAGAAGCAGATCTCTCCGTCTTCTTGGGTGACTTTAGTCTGGAAGATGGTGCAGCTGCTCTGGCTCTTATTCTTCTTCTCGGATCGGACGTGATTCTTCTTCCAGAGATTGTTCTCTTTGGAAGGACGACCCGCCTCGCGGTTGCTGACCACATTTCCATATTGAACGTCCTTTTTGTAACATTCAGCCTGGTGTGCTTTGCGTGCGTTCTCCTTTGCTGGTCCCTGGCACTCGTCTTGGGTGATGGCATAGGTAGCTGCAAACTTGGATGGATTCTTCAGGATGCAGTTCTTGGGTGTCATGAAGTCGGTCTGAGGTTCCCCGGTGAAAGTACCGCAGAGACCACGTACGTCGTTTCTGTATTCATGGCCTAAGGACAGTTTGGCTCTGGAACCGTCGTACTGGAGTTTGTAGGAGCTCCTGCCAGCTGATTCAATCATTAGGGTCTTGTCAGAACGCAGGTACACTTCGAGCTGTATTTCACCCCGTTTCTCGTGTCTGTAGATTTCGTTCTTGGAAAGGTTTATTTCACGTCCATTGACTTTCACTTTAGGAGAACTGCTACTGGGTGTCATAATAACGACAGTATCCTCCACCACCATTTGACATTCCTTCCGTGCCTTATCGCCGCTAACGTCACGGCAGACCACGCTCAAATCTTCGGACCTATTATCGTCATTGTCCTTGTCATTGTTATTATCACGACGGTCGTCGTCATCGTCGTCAACGGTCACTGCTACAACGTGCCAGCAATTTCCCAACTCGATGGGATACGTCTTGTTGTCGAAGGTGGTAACCATATTCTGATCCAGAGAGCAAGTAGCTGTCAAAGAGAAGAAATTAGGGCGTTAATTAAATATTTCCATAAATCTAACGCTTTTTGATTCTTCGAGTTAATAGAAATACTTACGATTCCACTGGCCAGCAAGAGCTTTTCTTCCAATACGATCAGCAACGGTCCAATCAGGATCCATAACGATGATTGACCTGGTCCAAGAGTTTACGGGAACATTGGTAACATTGGCATCCATGTTTGGTGCATTTAAGCTGACATTCAGACGCTTCAAATCCGGGGAATATTCAAATTCTACGTCGATCTTTCCATCCTTTTGATCTTGAGGATCGATTATGTTCTCGTAGGCATAGTTGTAACCAAGATATCTGGCAAAACCGTAAGCATTCCAGGTCATGTTCTTGACTGCGTTAGGAACGTTATTGTATTCGACGGATAGCCAGCCCTTGTCGAGACTATTGGCACGATGGGTCATGTTACGACAGGCCGGAAGTATGTTGTTGCCTTCCTCCATTTGCTTCTCGCACTCTTTGGCCAATGGTCTGTTTTGCAGGTATTGTCTGCGTTCGTCGCTCTGCTTCAGTTTACCCTGGATGTTAATTTGGGCGCCAGATTTGCAGCTCTCTCCAAACTTCAATTCCACTTGGTATTTACTGGTAGGATCAGTTTTAAGAGCCTTAGCGAAGTTCATACTGGGAACGTCTGGATGCTTAGCCTCGGCTTCCACGCAGACCTCAAACTGCTTCTGTTGTGCAGGATTCTGGTGATAGTAGACCAGTGCTCTGCTTATATCATCGACTGGACTGCTAGCCCAGGCAACGGTGGCGGCATACCGTGCGCTGTCCTCTCCTTGGAATTCTGCACCGATGTCCATGACTGAAGCGGAAGCGTCCTTAATGCCTTCAACAGCTAAATTCAGGAACTGGGCCTGACGTGCGTTGCTGTCAGGTTCGTTTGAGTCTGGTTCTGGGGCATTAGCGTTAAGGCCTTCCTCCTGGCTACGATCACCGCGTCTACCTGATGGATGTCTGTACGAATCTGACCAGTCTCCACCCATGCCTTTGGTGGCGTTCGAGTAGGATGCAGTAAGTACCAAAACATTATTCTTAGATTGTCTGGAGTCATAGATCATACTGTAGCTGTCGTGATGAATCGATTCCTGGGACATTGGGAACACGGCTGGTGAAATAGCATCATGAGGCTTCATCATCTGTGCCCACCATGCGAAAGGTAACTGTTTTAAATCTTTGTCGGATTTCGATTGAATCCTGAATGCCATTCCCGTAGACAATTTTCCCATTGTAAACTCATTCTCTTTCAGGTTGCCAGTTATGATCCTACGCGAATTCTTGACTTGGGAAATTGGTTTCAGATCTAGGATGTTATTCATTGCAGTGTAGGGCCAGGTACTGTAGTGGAATAGATTGTAATCCTTATTGTTTTGCATTGGCTGAAGTTTTACTCGCACGTGAGCATTTTCCAAGTCCAAGTCGAGCTTAGCCTTGATTGGCAGATTCACTTGCAGGTTCTTATCGACACCAGCGACGTGATAGTGATGATCTTGTGGATTAACGAATCCAATCTGTGCCTGCATCTTTGTTGAGTAGACGAAACGAACCTCGGCGCTAGCGTTTATGGTACGAGGAATATTGATTTGATTGCCGGAACTTAATTCTGGATTAGTTTTTGCCTTTGCTTCGCCGCCGACCTGAATCAGCGATGGGGTCCTCAGGACGTAGACGAATGGTAATCCTGCTGCAGTGGGGAAGCTAACAGTAACTTCTACTCCGCTGTACAACTTAGTGTAGTTGAAGTTCTGTCCTTCCTTCCAAGCTGCTGCTGCTTTCTTTGCTATTTTCGGTAACTGTTCGATAGTGTGATTGTCAAAGGCCACGAATCTGTTAGATTGCAGCATGCTGATGAGAACGTTGCCTTCCAACTGGCCATTGTTGTCGGTCTCGAGCTTCAAAGTCTCGGCAATCCATGCTGGACTGAATTTCGTTGATTTTCCTTTACCTTGTTCCTGTCTCGAGTTATTGACGTCATCGTCATCCTCGAACTGATCGGAGAGAACGTCCAGGAGATCATCTACACTGGATACCATAGCGCCAAACTCGATGGTTGGCATTTCGAAGCCACCCTTGTTGCGATTCAGACTAGCAAACAAAGCCTGGGGTACAATACTGTCTTCGCTGCCAATGTGACTAACAGACAGTTTGTATGCCAAATTCATTTCCTGGATGGCGTAATCGCGAAGGTATTTCTTCGAGTACTGTAGTCCGAGGGTCTTTGGGTTAAGAAGATCTTTAGCTGCTCTTGCATTGTGAGCCCTGAAACAAATTTATAGTAAGACAATGGTAGATCCAGGATACACCGAAAGTAGATCAAAATCAAGTAGCCGTGGCCATGTAAAATTATTTTAAATTCTGATTACTTACAATTCAGTTTGGCTGTAAGTTTCCAATTCAGCAGCGGATTCAATGGCAGATTTGACAGCAGCATTGACTTGATCAGATGCATCATCGTTAGTGAATTCTGCCATCCTTTGCAGCATACTTGCTGGGGGATTAGTCCTCATAAGCTGGAAGACAGCTGCAGAACGTACTTGATGAGTCTCTCCGGTGTTCTGATAAATCTTGTAGAGTACGGAACGGGCTACCTTCGGGTAGAGCTTGGCAAGTTTATCCATGGAAACAACCATCATCATTCTTTGGAAATCAGAAACTGGTTGCTCTCCTTCGAGGTAAGGTTCCAGAACCGCGAGCATCTGAGGGTGTCCCAGATTGCCAAGAGCACGAATATAAGTCTGGATCTTAGGACTGTCGGCTTCCTTAATAGCGTTCTTCAGTTGCTTGGCGATATACGGTATCCATTCGTTAGTCACGGCTTGATTGTTCTTTGGTGACAATCTGCCAAAGCTGTCAACGGGATAGTGACTCTCAGCGGTATCGTTATTGATTTGAGCCTTGCGTACAAGGTTAGTAAATGCCAAAAGTGCCGTGGTATTGAGGTGTGCTTGTTTGGTGACTTCTGGCCTTGTTGCCATTGAGAAGAAAGCCTTCAAGTATTCTGCAGTGGGATGTCTAGCTGTGCTGGGAAGAACTGCTAGGAGTTCGGCAGCTTCCTCACCCTGGACCTTCTTGCTTGCTATCCAGGATTTTATGTTCACCAGAGCTGGACCTGTTCCAGCTTGAGCTACTGCATCCCTGAATGCAATCCAGGATGAAGTCTTTGCAGATTGACTTGAGCTGCTGCTGGAGCTCTGAGACACGGGTGCGTAAAGTGCCTGTGCAGCCTGTTCGATTTCTTTAGCGTTCATTGTCCTGATCACGGAAGCCAACATGGAGAATTTGTCCAGAGTTTGCTCCTTGGGGATGGCGCTTGGTTTTTGAAGTTCCTGTCCAATCTGTGCAGCTATCTGTTTGGAGGCTTGCACTGGATTTATTTCATTCGACTGCCATATGGAACTGCCCTGGTTGCCGATGAACAGGGGAAGCAAGGGATTCTCAGGTGCATCTTCTAAAGTTGGCTTTGGTTGGTAATAGTCTTCTTCGCTACTCGAGCTGCTGGAGCTGGAGTCAGCATTGTTGCGTCTACTGCGGTCATTGGCAGATCTGGGTTTTCTACCACGGGAATTTCTCTGGGAATGACTCTGCTCCTCGGAAGAGGAAGAAGACGAGGAGGAAGAGGACGAAGAGGATGAGCTTGAGGAACTTGAACTGGAACTATCTTCATGCGGACGTCTTTCGCGGTTACTTTCGAAAGGGTTGTTGTATCCGTAAACCAAATTACCAGTGCGTTCAGGATTCGACAAGGATGGTGGACTTCCAGAAGCTGGTGAAACGGATTCCAAGGTAATGTTTGTCAAGCTCACAACCATTCCTTTCTGACTCTCCTGAAGAGAAGGGCTGACGATAATCTTGTTGGTGGTTACAGATGACTGTATCGTGAATTGCCTTAGATTGCCAGAAATAACAGCACGAGTCATGGATGATCTCTGAAAGATAAGGCAACATAATAATATATATGATCCAAACGTTGTGCTAATATCCATAATTAAGTATCAATCAACTTACAGATAGGAAACGGCCCATGTCATTGGAGCCAGGTTCCATGTTAGATTCTCCAGTTATACCAAAATGATATCCCATCTTTTGGTGACAGTGACTGAAATTGGTAGCCTTAACGATGTCATAAAAGGTTCCATCGCCCTTCAATTTTGGCAGTGGAGCCAGTTCCGGCGTCTCCTGAAGTACGTATTCGGGTAGAGGACTGATATCATATAACATCTCGCATTTTCCAGTAACAGTATCTTCCATTGTCTTGAAGACTGCCGTATGCTGGCCTTCTTCAGGTTCCTGGTTGAACTTGGATTTCACGGCATTCTCTCCCTGAACGTCAATCTGAAGCAAGCTGACTATAGCTTTCACAGCATTAATTTGCCAGGTGGGTAGAGACTTTTCGACAATGAGATCATCAATGACTCCATTCTTGAATTTGATCTCGAATGGTTTTTCGCTCATTGAACTTCTCTCATAGTGCAATTCCTTTTCAGGAATCGGCGAATCCCATCCACCAGGAAGCTTTGTATGAATCTTTGCAACCTGGGCGTGCTGAATGCGACAAGTTAACGTGTCCTCATTCTTCAACTGACATTTCAATTGAGACCTGGCGTCCAATCCCGAGTACTGATCCGCAACCTGGTGTAACCCAGCGAGTACTCTTGTACTCGTGCGGTACGTGTACTCGTTACCACTCTTGAATGCATTCTGATTGGCGATAGAAACTCCCGCTGCAATAACATTGCCAAGTATTTTTCTTGATACCCATTTTCATGGAATAATATTTTATTTATAATAATACTTAGTATATAAGTTTTTACGTAGTTCTTACCGAGACAGAAGATCAGTAGAAATGAGGTCCACATTGTTCCTGACATCTTGGCAGAGTGTAGATCATAGCTTCCTCAGGGCCTTTATATATTTCAAGCTTCCGTAGCATCTGTCTATTCAGCTTTGACCTATGTTCCCCGATACATTGCATCTGATATTGGCTACAGTGTATCAATGTATAACGGTATCAATAAGCGCGTGGAGATTTTTACACAGTAAAACACTTGCCCTGATAACGTTCCAGGTCATCTCTGGGGGATCATCTGGCGATAGCAGCACACTTCCTGTCCAATTTTTCAGGTACTTCAACATCCTCACTTATCGCAACGTGGGTTCAAGGTCATTTCAAAAGCTTAACCCGGGAATGGTCGCGCGATTTTGTAACCCATTTGAAAATCATTTACTCGGGCTACCTCAGACACCCCAGGCACCTATCCACGAGTTAATGACGTTCAGTCACCTAGGTAAAAAAAAATATTTTTCCGTCACATGACTCTTTTTTTTTTATTTTGCTTTTTCCTTGCAAAAACGTAACGTATCAATGATCATCAATCAGTGGTCAGAAGTGAAGTCACTTATCCCAATATTAACGCAGAGATCAATAGCCAGCTAGAGATTCGCCGATTTATCCAAGAGTCGTTAATCATCCATGTAACGGTGAGTACTTTCACAAAGGCCAAAGCCGACGCCTGGCGTCGCAACGGACCTCATAGACGCCTATACGCGCACCGCGTATAAACCGTTTAAACCATATGCAAAGTTTGACGTAACGAGACGACGTCATTCACGGCAATTTACCCAAGATGACTGAGCACCTAGTAAGCTGGTAAATACGTCACCGATCGCCATACGAAAATCTATAATAGTTTCGTACAGCAAACTATTCCAAGGTCTTCCACCTTGGTTATTCTCTTTATTCTTCTTGTATACATACATAAATACATACATACATATATGTATATTGCATTCTTATTGTTCTGACTCCAGGACTTTCATTTATTCCTACCTGACATTAGTCATGCAAGATAATGTCGTCAGATTTTTCGCAGACCATTCTCTTGATACCGGTTTTAGGAAAATTGCTCAACGGGTTTTGAAGATGAGCCTTGAGAGCTTCTAGAACGCTGATCATTGGAATTTACTGTATATAAATTATAAAGATTCCATGGAATTTCAATGGTTTACTAAATAGAGATTACGATGAAGATGACGATGTTGACTGAATCTGATGACAGGGCCATTCCCAAGCTGCAGATTAATTCAAAGTCATTGCTCATAAGGGTACCGCGATCTAATACTAATAAAAGTATCTTCCAAGCAAATAGCTGTGTGTTCTAATAGCTAAAAACGTACCTCATTGTTTAGTTTACCTTTATCTTATAATTTATCTTACGAACTTATTGTTACAGGCTTTAATAATTCCATGGGATGATACATGATGATTTCTCTTTGAACGACGACTCTTAGTCATCGATTTTTCTTTTTCTTCATAATATTCCTGACCATCCCATATTTATATTATTTTTATCATTGGTAAAATTTTTCCTTTTCGCTTCCTCATAGAGGTAGCTTTTTTATTGTTACAGGCTTTAATAATTCCAGGAGGTGATACCTGATGATTTTTCTTTGAACGATGACTCTTGGTCATCGATTTTTCTCTTTCTTTATAATAACCTGATCATCTCATATTTATATTATTTTTATCATTGGCTACACAGGAAAATTCGTCCTTTTTACTTCCTCATAGAGGAAGCTATGTTTTCGTGAACATTTTTTTTCTCCAGATTTTCATGTCAGAATACTTATAATGGTGTAAAACGTCGAGAAAAGTGGTTTAGAAAAAATGCCCGTATATCCACTGTATGTATGGATGTATGTGTGTATGTGTGTGTGTGTGTGTGTGCAGGACTTCGAAAATTCAATCGCCTCTTACTTAGTAACCGTTAAAACGATCAGACTGGAATTTGGCACGAAAGTAAAGTAGGTATCCCTAAAGAGGGATATCTATCTTTATTTTAAAAAAATATTGCGATTTTTAACGAAATATATGCAACCTTGGAAATTTTACGTAATTTTAAATTTTTTGAAAAAGGGGCGTGGTCGCTCTAACATTCGTAAAGGTTCGACGATTTAACTAAATAGTTCTTCATAACTGAAGATACGTTCAATGTTGCTTGGTATTAAAAGTGGTTTTGAAATTTTCAAAAAATTATCGTTATTACAGCAGCTCCTGCAAAATTTAAGAAAGCGAACCAAAACTTTGTATACAATGAAATATAATGCAACTTCCTCTGTGAGGAAGTCAAAATTAGTCAAAGAACTTCCTCATAGTGGAGGCTTGTGAACGACGGAAAGGAATCAAGAGGCAACGTGTAAGATTCTACTTTGCATCATTGTGATAGAAAAAAATCAAGTAAAATAGTAAGGAAGCAATTAGCAAGGTTCTACTTTGCAGCCTATTATTTTTCGTTACACTGAATTCTAAAGCACGTATTTATTTAAATTTGACACTGTGACTCAAACATTTACATAATCCATGTATTCGAAGCGGGGAAAAAAAAATAAATAAAGGGTAGCGCAAACCGCTAACATTTATCGCTTTCGTCGACTCTTGCGCAATCTCTTCTTTTTCCTGGTACAATACAGCAACTGTCGCCGAAACTTGCAAAACAATCCTTGAGAGAAGAAAAATGAAGATTGAAGACCTACTAAAGTTACACAAGAATCATTCATCTAGCGTTATGCTCTCACATTGACCTGGATATTAGAGAGAAGTATTGGCTGAAATAAAAAAAGTTCTACTTCGCTCGTGTATCAATGATTCTTGTGCAATAACCTATCGGGATAAAAAGTGCATTCAGTCTCAGAACGTCATTTCCTACTGTGGAATACGATAAGGCGACGGGATGTTTACGACATTCTTGACCAAAAGCAATACCCGGACACGTGCTGAAATGAAGAAAGTATCAAGCATTGGTATCGGAACAAAGTTGAATTACATTCAAGTGAATTTCAAAATTTAAAAATGTCTCTATCTGTCCAAAGTGCGAAGTGTCAACGAAAGATAAGAGAATGTCTATCGCATGGATTTTCGTTTAACTCCGATGCCATTCAGATCATTCGCGATCGTAGAATAGTTCGGATGTTGCTTAAAGAGAATAGAGTATAATTGCACAAAATGATAGGGAATGATTAAGATAATAATCATAGTTAAGGTGGATTTTGTTCAAAAAAAAAAATTAGTGAAAATTTGAGATAACCTCAACATTCAAGTAAAAAATTATTACATTCTACCGTACGAAAATCAACATATTGAATTTCAAGTTTATTCATTTTTATAGGTCTAGTATTATGCTAAAGTATTAAAATTGGCACTTTAGTACATTTTTTATATATCCGAAACTATACGAAAAATCACGTTCGAAATTTGCATATACGAATATTTAGATATTCGTTAATATATAAAAGAAAAAGTTCGGAATTTTATCTGGGATTGAGTCGCATCTTCGAAGTTCCTTAAATAATCGAATAAAGGATGCGCTACGCAACGTGTGAATCATTTTTTTCCGCAATACACCACAGCCATACGTATAAATATTGTGGTTAATACGTCTGGTTTCTCTTAGTGTTTACTTTTCTTATTTTTTCATGGAGAATTTTTATAATGAAAATTTTACTGAAAAGGTAAAAATAATATAATCATATTTGTTTGCCATCATTACGTTATACATAATATTATAATATGCGATTATCTACTAATTTAATCAGGGTAGTACAATTTTGAAAAACTAATAAAATTTTCAAGATAACGAATATACCAGCTCTTTAAGTGAGTGGTATGTTGTTTGGGGCTAAAGTGGAAGCATAAATATTTAATTATACTTATACCCAATTTGCATAAGTGTTATTATACACATGTATAACCACTAATTTAATGGCATTATTATTTTCATAATACATTATATTTTTTTCAAGGGCTTTTTAAAGAGTCACCAATTTCACAGCAACGTTTACAATTTGCTTTAACCTCGTGCCAACATGTCGAGCTGTCGCTGTACCCGCATATGAAAGTAATGAAGTAACTGGAAATTACAGAATGAGCGCGTGCTCGAAATACTAATAAGAAATGAAAAAGAATTCATGGAAGTCGTCATCGTGGATCTAACAGTGAGTAGAAGAATGAATTGGAGAGTCTTATCGTAAGTTGTAAAGTCCCTATTCCGACGTAAAACACGTCTCAGTCTTTGTGAGTGGGGAGAACGCCGATTTAAATAGACAGGAATCTCTGATCGTAGAAGCACAACAAGTTGAACCGGTGATACGAGCGGATCTAATCCATAGTATATTTTCCTGTCCTTGAATATCATAAAGTGTAAAAAGAAACGAAAAAAAAAAAGAAAAAAGTCAATCACACAATCAATCATGGTAATTAAGCTGTTTTCAATATACAAATTATTGGTTAGGTTTTACATTGGAGTCGAGTCGAGATGTGAAATACGTATTGCTGTATATCTATAGATTCATAAACTATAGTTATACGAACCATGTATTTGAAATCTCGTTTGACTCATGTTAGACAAAAGCGTAGCCGTTAATAGTTTTCTAATAGAATATTTATTTTACTTGCTGATACAATGCATTTTTTTTCCCTGCAGATGAGGTATCTCTTTGTTCTGGCAATGATTGTTTTTCTGGGAGAGGCCCAGAGATCTCCATACGCTGGTACTCCTGATCGCTATCCCGTTGTACTGCCGCAGTATATTAAAGAGCGTGAAGATGCTGCCGCCGCTTCTGGTGTATCTTTGAACAGTCGTCTTGGCAACAATGCATCCACGAGCACGACGTCGACGACGACGACGACGACGACGACCGTTCCACCAAATCTGCCAGTAGATGCTCTTGGCGATGTGCATCTAGTAAACAGGATCAAAACGTGGCCCAGGGAAAAACAACCTTTTTGGTATCTGAACTGGCAACAGATAGAAGAGCATCGAGGTGGAAATCCTGCGGATAAAGTGCAGACTCAAGTGAATTCACGATCGTCCTTTGCTGCTAATAGAAATCTCTAAAAATCAAATATCGTCTGGCATGAAGTATTTTTGCGAGAAAAAGAATGAGACTCGTTAAACCGCCGCTGCTCGGATTGAAAATTGCTTCAAGGCGAGTGCCACTGTGTATTGAGAATGGATACTATTCTGCAGACGTGGCATTTTACAGTTATCGTAGCGGCGTTTTTAGTTTTTCTTTTTTCACCTAAAACAGGCAATATTTGGTGGCACACCGTTGACCTTTCTTATCTGACAGTATGTGTGCCAATACCGTTATGCACTTATTTTTGAGATTATGTTTAATTGGTATAACGACTTTCCTTAATCATTTGATCGTATATTATTGAGACTAATTAATTCAGTATTATCAATGATTGAAGACGTAAACAAACTGGACATATTATGGGATATGGTGTCACGAGATCGTGGGGGTCGCGGACACCTAGAAATGTACTTTACCCATTGAAAAGCTATATATGCATATGTTACATATCTGAATCTCGAGGTACAGAATACACTGGAATGTCTAGTCTTTATTCAATTGAAAATTATAGTATTATTACTTGGATAATGAATTGTAATTTATCCAACGAGAATTTTACCTGTCGACAGTCAATAAATAAATCTCAGTCGGTATCTCTGTGTATTTCTGATTTATCGTCTGATTTTATCAGAACGGAATTGATGTTACCCTTTGGAAAAAATGCTTGCAACATAATTTCCAAGTATTCTGTATAATGTCACTAGTAGAGCAACAATCTTCAACAGTGCTCATATCCTTGATGTCAGATACAACAATTTCTACGCTTTTAAGAAAAAGGGATGATTCAGAGAATTTTTAGTGCCTAAACAATCTCATTCCGACTTTTCAAATTTACATTGTTTCCAACAGTCCTGTCCCTTTGACATATTTTTTAAGAAAATCAAAAGCTCATAATAAAGCTTCAGTCGCCATGTTATATTGTTTGTCATCCAATAGAAATCGAAGGGAATGGAAGTGAAGTCTTGTGTGCACCTTTTCCATTCGAGATTAGCCTATATATTCAGTGAATATATGTATATGTATAGATAGATATATAGATGCACATAGAGACAAGCCCGGTACGCAAGCGGGTAAGATTTCATTGAATCCTTGGCGACAGGGAGAGAAAGACTGGGATTCGTAAGGATAGAAAGGAAAGAAGAGAGAGAGAGAGAGAGAAAGGAAGTCAAGTTGAAAAGGAAGGGAGGAGTGTAGGATTAGAAAGATGTTCGAATGCCAGGATGCTGAATAAGAGGATTCGTGCACTAGGGCGGTGCCGTCGTCGCTGCTAAACATTGTAAAAAAACGTGCTAAGCATGAGCCAGGGCGTCCGTACGTGAGGGTCGGTTTAATATCCTCGTGGCCCAAGGGAAAAAAGACGCCAGCCGCGTTCTAGGACGCATCACCACGCACCATTCGTTCACGAGCGAGCGCCCTGGCAATGTCGGGAAGTGACAGCCCAACGTTCTTCCACGGACAGCCCTGGTCCAGCTGGATCGAACGCATTGGACGGGATAAGCCCTTGAGTAAGTCGCGAACACTTATCAATGTTCGAAATATCCGGGAGACTTGCCCTTCGTTTCTTATGCCTTTAGCTTAGATATGGATAAGCGGCAACCTCGATGCACATAACCTACCTAATGCCAAATTATTCTTTGTTATATGTAGAAAAGAGAGAGACAGCTAAGGAATACGTCCAACTCATAGGATCTATGAATGATAGTTTTTTTTTAATTATGCACATGAAACTCTCTTGTTTCTTCTGCTTTCTTCTATGTGCTTATAGAAATATTTAAAAATATTTTTTATATTTGTAAAATGATTTTTGTCTTAATAATAAAACTGTACAAATTTCATTTCAGTTTGGTGCGTTCTGCTTTTTTTATTTTACCATTTATATGAAGAGGTGTATACCTACTACGATTACTTTTTGTCTAGATAACAATCTAAATAAATTGTTTTGCATATTTTTAAGGAGTCTTTAATTTGGTTCGTTACAACTTTTATAGGTGATGATGAACCTGAAGGTGAACCTTCCAGCTCTGTCACACGTCTGTCCTCTGATGGTACAGATCCCATGTATTAAATAATCTAAAATATATGATTTTTAGATTAGGTCGTTGGAATAATAGGTTTGATTTTTTCTAGATATCGACCTTTATGGCTTCTGCCCAGAACGTGATGCATTTTATGGAGTTGTGTGTGAGATTTGCAATGCCATAGTAAAACCACAAGCTCTCATACAGCATATGGGTAGGTTTCCAAAATAAATATTTTACGTAATAACATTCTAATTAAATGTCTCTATCGATTCCAGAAAGTAGACATCCGTCAGGTACAGTGAATCTACCTCCACCAGCAAATCCAGTTGTGAAGCCACCAATAAAAACGCCATACTGTAAAGTTTCTAAGTTAAAGAAAGCACAAACAACACCTCAGCTACCATCAAGCAGCAAAACAAATCACTCATCCGTAAAACGCACAGCAGACCAAGCAAATTTACAGACGGCCCTTCCGATCTCTTCACCATGTTCACCCATGGAGACAATTCCCGTTCAGGCTGCAGTGATGTCCTCGAGTCCTGTCAAAAGTCCAGGAACAAGTGGACAGCCGCGGAGGAAGAGGCTCAAAACGGATCGCTCTCTTCTCAAAGATCGGGAATACGATCCAGACAGACACTGCGGAGTGTGGAACGACGAAACAGGGAAGCCCTGTACAAGGTCCCTCACCTGCAAGGCACACACGGTCTCGTTGCGGAGGACGGTCTCCGGTAGAAGTAAAACCTTCGACAGGCTCCTCGCGGAACACCGGGCCGCGAAGGAGCTCCCGAGTAGGCCGGCGAAAGTCACGGTTACTGGAACAGTAACCCTCTCATCAGGAAACATTAATGCTCTTGGTCCGAATACTCCTCTGTCGAACAACGAATCGGATGCGCCCAGTTCGCCTCCAGTTCTATCATTACCTGACACTTACCCACTGCCAAAGGTGAGGATCCTTACCGTTTTGTTTCAATATATTCGTAGCACTGCAAGCTGTAACGCGAAACCTAGTACGGGCTTTCTACAGTGCATATTCAGTATAATGGATTTTGTACATAAGTCTTTGCAACAAAGAAGCTTACAGACCAATATCATTTCATTGTACATTAAAATATTATATATATTTTTTGTTAGAGAATATTAATGGGATGCTTACATCTCAGTTTTAAAAGAAATTATCGTCTGGTTGTAATGAATTGTGTTATCCTTAGACTGCCGGCAAAGCCTTTTTTAGGGCTGAGAACAAACTTGAAAATCCTATGCAATATGTATGTTTTATATATGTATAAATTTTTGGCCAAAGAGGACCACTATTTTAATGAAAAAATGCCAATGGCCTAAAGGTTAAGCGTACACAATTTTGCAATTAATGTTTCAAGTTAATTTCTTTATTTTATTCTTTTGTCTTTATCACTGAGACCAAAGAATTTACGTGGAGCCAGAGTGGGGTAATCGCGCGTCATAAATATTGTCCTGGGGGTTGATACCTGTTTTTTTGTTTTATTATTCCAGGCAGTTGATTTGCTTTATCGGTGTCTGGCCCCGCATGGCTCCGCTAAACCTGTAAGGCATGCTTTCATTTGGGTTCTGAAGCTACCCTTCCTGAGCAGGCAGACACTCACTGCGAAGGTGTGCGTCTTCTCTTTCTTTTTTAGACGAAACTGGAGGACGATTTCGCTGATGAGGAACTTTCTCTGGAGACAAGTCTGGCAAATGCAGCAGCAGCAGCTGCAAGTTCTATAACGACTCCAATATCAGTGGTACTGCCATCATTGTCGCCAATACCAGGCAGTGCTGAAGGTTCACCAGTGGCTACCTTGATACCGGCCGCTGTTTCACCAGTAATTCCAGTAGTAGCTGCACCCTTACCGACTAAACAGCCAGTGATCACGACTGTCCTCGAAGGAGAGACACCTATAGAAATTGACCCGGAAGCCATGAGCATGTACTCTCCTACCTCAGTCTATAAGGATGCCAAGTCACAGATCGTCGTGCAGCTTCCACGTGGTGCGAATTCCCTGCAGTCACCAAGCGCGACCAGAAGCTTTCAGGCATCCTCCATGCCAAGTCTAGCCATCTTCGATTCGGATCAGTTGGAACAAACAGCCGGACAGCTATCAAATGGCAAGAAGATCCAGAATCACTCGAGTCCTCATCGTCAGAGCAAGAGGAACAAGCACGATTACCAGCAGGAATACTCAACCACAGCGATTCAAGTCGAAGCCACCACTACTTCTACTCCGTATCCTCACTTCAGCGACATCTCCTGGTCGAACTGCCATCCTGAACCGCTCGCTGTTACTCGCTGGCTGCGCATCACATCCAGCCGTAAGCAATATAATTTTAATATTCACTGACACAAGATCCGACCCACTCCGGGCTAAGGGCTTAGTCGCCATCACTGATATCTACCTCTGATTAATCTAACTCTTCTTCCACTGATTGTTAACTGTTTTTTTCGTGTTCTTTTATTCTTTATTTTATTTTTATTTTTCATGAAAAATGTCTTTACTTTTTAAAAATACGATTTAGTACGGGTCATTGTCTCCTTTACTGATAAACGTATCAGTCGAATTCTTTTTTTTCCCTTTTATCGTAATTATTCAAATACATTCCGTCGGCCCCCCTTATATTTAATTTATCACTCGATGCGCGTCAGAACGTTATTTAATTTTAATTTTATTTTTCAATATACCGGCGATATCCTCGTAAGCAATACGAATTTTTGCTTAGGAGTTGTGGGTCCTGCGTTGAACCTGTTATACGCTTCGTTTTTATATATTACGTAATACTAGATACATAGTCGTATACATTGTAATACCTAATGTAATTTCCTCTAGGTATAATTGTACATGGTTCACATGCTACGCCGACGAGTCCGGTACAAAAATTCAAGGAGCGAGCCTTTCTCGTGGACTAGACTATTAATTAGAATACAAGAGAATGAGAAAAAGAGAGAAAGACAACAAAAAAGATGTATATAAATCTAGTATGGATTACAACTTATAATGTTCGATTCGCATACCATGCAATTGATTGATCAAACGACTGATTGATTGATTGATTGCTTATTCGTCACATTGTAGATAATTTAATTGTAGCTTTAAAGCGACAGAACATGTCGCCACCTTTCTCTTTTAAGTGTACATAATTAGTTTAGATAATCAAACAGTTGGCTATTAATTAATAGATCTTTGCTTTTTAGAACTCTTATCAAGAAACACCGATCCGGATTGGTGAACTTCTGTGTACATATATATTTTAATTGAGCAATTAATATCCCTCTATTGTTGCAGTCACAAAAGTGAATTAGGAGAGTTCAGAGAAAAGGAAAAAAATCGCTCTCAGTGTAATGAAGATCATAGATATAAATTCTGATTAATTGTTTAATTACCTTCGTCATTGAAAATATTCATGGGAATTTAATCTTTCTTATTTTTCTCGATTCTCTTATTATCCTACAAGATATTTTCGACCTGTCTCCATAAATAGGACTTGCATGGGTACTCATTCTTAATGATTTTATATAATTACTCATGGGAGAGTAATAAATTAATTCGGAAAATATTTTTTATTGCATTACGTTACATAAGTACGACTTGAAAGCTTTTAATTGTGTTCACTAGCTTTGTACTGACTGCCTCGTTGAATTTTAAGGTCGTACTCCAATGTCACTAACTATTACTGACCACGTGTACCACGTGCTGATACCCCACCACGCGCTACTACTTCACTAGCCAGCAGTGCAGACAGTCAAGAGCTTGTTGGCATCATTAACTTTCGAGCATTAATAGCGATAAGAGAACGATCTACCCAAATCGAGAGTCAGACTCGTCGGCTACTTAATCAACACTCAAGCGTAATTAAAGCTTAATTACTCGTATAAAATCATCTGGGGTAAAAGAAATGATTAAGGGTAAAAAAGAAATTGTACAATATCCGAAGCTATAATTGAGTCTTGGTTGAATATTTCTTGTTACAAGTGATGTTCCGTTCCTTGCATAAGATGTGTTTATTCGTCAAGGCGGATATGCAAAATGGATTGTGAAAATGAAATGAAAACAAGAAAAAAGAAAAAGAATAATTTCTATTTCGAGTTCACAATCTCCATGCAACGTAGAATGTTTTATTATAATCAAACTTTATCGAAGACTGCTACGTATACAATGAGTTATTAGTGTCGAGTGAATGATAGTGATAAAGAGAGAGAGAGAGAGAGAGAGAGCGCGAAAAAATAAGACATTGCGTGTGATTAGGAAACGCATGTACGTAAATTCGTACCGCAGATATATTTGAAGCGATTATCGTGCTTTCGAGAAGAAAGCGAAAGAAAATAGAAGAAAGAAATGAGAAAATGTCTCGACTCGTGTACGCCAGTCACAATTATGATGGCTGGCTTATAGACACTTATATCATAGATATTGTGATATTTAACTGGTAATAATGTACCTAGGTACTCGTCGGGCCCCGTGTGTGGTTTAGGCTCGGCGAGAAAGAGCGTAAAACGAAAACAAGAGAGAGGAGAGGGTAAAAAGAAAGAGTGAATGGAACTCTGGCGAAAGAAAAAAAAAAAGAAAGAAAGAAAGAAAAACAATACGGCAGCTTACCTCTGGCCGCTTCATTACTTAAATACTACTTTCATTCGTTGATTCATGCAGTTTTTTTCCATTCGCTTCCTAACTATTCATTCTTCAAGAGACCGGCAGAAAATATACTCCGGAATAGGATGAATGAATGATCGTTCCATTTGGCAGCTTTCTTTTTTGACTCGTTATGTGTTTCTACGTGTATGATGTACGAAACTTTGTGCACTTGGTATGTGTGTGCATAGGTGTTTTATCAGGTACCTTTTAACGATCAAATTTTAAATTTTTATTTCTTGATCATTTATGAAAAATTATTTGTCAATGTCCTTACAGTAACGTGGAACGCTCCGTGTTCTTGTTTTAATCTTTTCTTTTCTCTTTTTAATTGTGTTCTTTAAACAACAACAAAAAAACAATGTATTACGAAGAAAGAATATAGAAATGGTCCCGCGCGTCTAGCACGATTAGATTTTATTATTTTATACGCTTATTTATTGCATCCTCTTTTATTTTTATACTTAACTTTTATTATTTATAATGTCGATGGCCCGCGTGTTCCTCCTTTCTCGTCTTACTCGGCCGCCCCTTTGCTACCGGAACATTGCTTCGTTGTACTTTCTAACTGTAAATTATCTGTACACCAAATAGTATGTATATTACTTAAAAGTAATTTGCTCAGAGAGCGCGAACAGACTCGACACTACTTGTGTTGTTGTTGTGTCATTGTGAAGCTCGCGTTTACGAATAATTTGTGTGGGTTACCAGAATGTATGAAAGAGAGATGAAACGAGAGAATGATAAGAAAAACAATAAAAAGAATACGTACGTGAGATTAAAAAAGAAAATAAATTGAAGTATTACTCGCTGGATGATTTGTGGTGAATTATATTTAAAAAAAAAAAAGGTAAACAACCACTATTCACTTAAAAGGTACTAAATAATCTAATACATCCGACAAGGATAATGAATGAATTGAGTGTCTTGAATTTTAATTACCATCAATGTAATTAGTACAAGTGAATTCTTTCGAAACGAAAAACGAAAATTATTCTGCAAAGCGACTCTCGCACAAAGATTCTTGCTGACGCAGAGCTGAATCTTCTTTTGACTTTAAAATTTAAAATACTATGTCATGATTAATCCTTGTATGCCAAGAAAGGAATTATTATCCTTCTATGAGACTTACTTTCTGATCTGAGTACTAGCTGTTACCTATAATCCTAAGTATTAATGTCGAGTAGGGCGATACATTGATTGGCCGCTGCTTTGTTTAATTAAATTAATTACATTAATAATTGAGAGAGGGTTAACCCCATTAGGTGGGCAAAGGTATACTGATAGTATTAGTATAATGAACTATGAATAAACGGCCGCGCTGCACCATCGAACTCTTCCTACCGAAGATTTTTTTGCGCTACCTTGAGTATAGTCGAATGCGAATTTGAGAAAATAAAAATGCTATATTCCCCAGGATATATCTTTTTGAGTTTCTCAAGGAAGCTCGAACTTATCCTATGCGAATGTCTGTCGTGTAACGTTGTTAGAAACAAAGATCATTGTTATTCGCACAGAAAATCAGGTGCAATAGAAAATCAGAGAGAATCAGAGACACGTGCACCATCATATGTACACATATAAGGAAAAGGACAGATGGCGAATTATATATCAATATGACGGCGTAAAAATACGTTTTTCTCAGGTAATCTAGCGTCGTGTATTTAGTCAAAACTTTTCTGCCAGGATCTTTAATGTAACATGGTCGTAAGAGGTCTCGCACACAAAAACTTTAGTAAGCATGATGTGTAAGGGGGTGGACCAATGCACGTTCCTACATCGTTTGGTATGGACTTATAAGATGTGCGTTCATTGACTTAGATCTTAAGTAAACCTTGTGGAACTTTGTTTGCGAGGCCCCTAAGTGCACGGCTTTTGTGCACTTGACTTCTTTCTTGGGCCGCCTCGAGGGGAGAATCCTGTTCTTGACGAATCACTGCTATACGATGCACTACGCTACTCTGCTTCTGTTCTTGTCGGTGGAATAAGAGAGGCGGATCTAATTAATGAAGAATCCATTATTCGTTAATGTCGTTCCATCGAGGCGAGCCTTTATTGTATATTGTGTATGTATATTACGATGTTACTTGTTTAAAATGATAAAACAAAATAATAACTTTAATTGCAACCGAGTACAACGTGTAAAACGAAAGGAGACTCTTCGTGAATATCTCGGTTTGCGATTATATGTATATAATATATGCATATAAGTGAAAGCTTTGAGACGAATAAAAACAAAGATCGATGACAAAAAGATAATAAAACGTAAGACATACAAGTAATAAATAATACAGAAAAAATATGGAATTATCCAAGAAGCGAGGAGCTAAAGAGAAAAGATAAGAAAACACAGAGAGCCTCGAGGCGTCAAGTGGTTTGTTTAGCGATAATTCATAGTACCTTCGGGTGCCTCTCTTTTTTTTCTTCCAGGTGGTTATTCTTGGCGCGAACCTTTAATACGGCCCTGCTATGGCGATGAGGACCAGTTGAACCATCCAGGTCCGTATCTTCCCAGAAGAGAACGGGTCCACCCACCAGGAATTCCTTTATACTGACCCGAGTCGTTAACTGGTACATACAGAGGACAGCATTTGAATTTTCCTAGGATGCCTAGAACGTCTGAAGATCTTTGAAGTAAAAGGAAAAATCGGTTCTTCAGAACCCTAATGCATTTAGACGATGCAGAACACTTACCCAATCACCCTACTTTCACTAAGGCTATTATCCTAAAAGGAAAAAAAAAAGGTCAAACAAGGATCATCTACGACTAACACTATTTAATAATATTTTTTGATTTTTCCGAAAACTTATCGAGATTAATATACAATGCTAAGACAAAGATCAAGCATGCTAGGAACAAAACGGTAAATAAAGATTCATTCATTTATCGATACTCTTTTATACTGATATTTTCTCAGTAATAAATTTCTTCCAGACTCCTTCCTCAAGCTTTACGCTGAACAGCAGGACACTGGGACTCTCCTGGAATTTTACTTGGGTCCCTTTCGCTGCCCGCTTCCCTGACGATTGCACTGGCGAACTGCTCTGCCAGGATCAGGTAAAAGGATAAGTATATTGTGGCAGGTAGATGAGAGCATGGTTCTTTCTACCTGGGCATCACAGCCTTCCGTGCAGACTCCTGCTGTCTCCTGTCCCTTCCATGTTCTTCTTGTCCTGCCATATAGTAACCACGTCTCCTCTCACCAGGACTCCTCGGATTCGATGCAGCATCCGAACCCTCTCTCTCTCTCTCTCTCTCTCTCTCTCTTTTCATCTCGGAGGGAGAGAGCGAGTGTCAAGCGAAAGGGAGAGAGTCAGAGAAGTGGGCAGCCGTGTAGCAGAGTGGGGCCACTACTGGCTGAGTCGAGAGAAGGAGAGTCGCTCGCGGTACTACACATACTCCCGGCTACTTCAGAATCCGCCGTCTCCTTCGTGAGAACGGCTGAGTCTCTTGTGCTTTTTTTCATCTTACAAGGTGCTTGTGATTTTACCTGGAGTCGTGGAGACGAGACGTCATCTGTAAAATTGAACTGTGTTGGATTACCTAAGGAGAGATGGCGAAAGTCCTGATATCAGGCAATGGATTAAACCATGGGTGAGTGCAAATTTTGAGAATCATTATTGTGTAACAATGAACGAGCAAACAACTTCGCTGCATTGTTTTGCAGCAATAAATAGATTTTTTTGCACGTTTAAAGGCGTCATTACACTTAATCATTTAGAACCGTCTAAGATACTTAGATGACTAAGTATTAAACCTGCATGTGTTCTTACTCAATTATTGAAGTATCAGTAATGGATTTAATTGATTTCACGAAAAATAGTGTTTACTGGAAAACTTCAGCGTTCATACTAAACTGTTTGGCAACAACGTTGTAAACTAAGCATCGAATTCGTAGTGAGGCAATGTGACTCTGTTTACCAGTTACGTACCACACGTTTAATTTCCACGCACGTAGCGGGCCAACTGGGCCGTCTGCATAATATCCATTTCGCGATAAGCCATTCGCTATTGGTAAACTGATTACGATTCTCGGTACACTGTGCATTTTCGCGGAGACGCCTCTCACGATATCTTCATTCATTTTCTGCATAGGAACGAAATCAATCAGTTTAATAATAGTAAATATCAATCAGACCACCTGATTAAATTAGCAGTCACGTACTTCACGGTCGTTAGTTAAAAAAGAGAAACACTGTGCTTGAATCATTTGCGTGGGTGATTCGCGAATTCTCTCAAGTGACGCAGGACTCAAATACATTATAATACGACACTCTTTGTGTAGCAGTAAAACTATGTGTACAGGGTTATTCAGAGAACACTTGACCGTAAAAACTCGATCGCTCAGAACTATATATCTAGTTTGACGTTGATAGTTTTATTTTGTAAAAATTCTTTTGTCAATACACATAAAACCATGTCTTTCCGAGTTTAATGGCTACCTGTCACAGGTGATTTTCATGAAATTAAATTCACAATGGTTCTGTACTATTCCAGACGTCCTGAAGATATGCTTGAACCACGTAGCAACGTAACGAGACAGTTCTTTCCTTTACGGTACACATGTGTACGCACGTGCGCGATTGCGCAATATCATGCAACATCATCTACTTGTCCTCTTAACTCAAAGGTAACAAAAGAGAACAGTGCTCCGATATATATACATTTTTTTTAATGTTGAACTAGACAACCTGAAAAATTGTTCAGGTGCTCCTATCGTATCTTATAGTCGTCATTAAGCCAATCCAATATGTTGAATCGAAAAAAGCAAAAAACAGATGTAATTCTACGATTGAAACTTTTGCGAAAATCACGACGACAAAAGAATGTCTTTCCGGGTCATGGACATCGTGCGTCTACAGAATACCGCTTCAAAGTTTCAATTTCATATGAACCCTATCAAAGATTACGGACTATGTTCGGTAACGCTATGCTTTATAGATACGTGCCTTTGGCTATGTTCTCTTTATCTCTTTTTGTATTCATCTGATCTAAAATGGCACGAAAAATTTTGTGCACGGAATTCCAACAGCACGTGTACTGCGTGTAGTCTAGGTGCTTATGATTTGGATGACGACATACGATGACGACTCCTGCTAATGAAGATTCTGACGTTTCTCTTCATTACTATTTTTCTCTTTATCTGCACCAATAGGAGTGGTCATAAGCCTTGAAAAATAATCTTAAGATATGATTGCGAGTCCATTGAAGCGAATGCCCCCCCCCCCCCCCCAATAGTTTATCTTTTTTATATGGTACTCTTTATATAGTAGTGTTACTCGTGCTCCGATGACGGCATATTATGCTAAACTTGCATATAGTTTAATGATGTTTACTCGCTGTCGTGAAGAAGTTAAATATTATTCAGGAAGGACCCATAGAATTCCTTAGATAAGAAAATGCGTAATTGACTCCACGAGTTGTATCAAAGGACTATGGCAGTGCTCTGTTGTGTATTTTCGTCAAGTCTTTCGGATGTAACGGAATGTCATAGGCACGTGAATCTCGAGAAGAATGTAATAATAATAGACCTAACGACACTACTGGTAGTATCCTACCTTAGCTCTGCTAGTAATAAGGCGGCACTTTCTCAGGCCTTTCTGGCCGCCATAAGTGATTTACTGTAACAACCCGGAAACTTAGTCTCTCTCTCCCTCACTTGCTTCTTCACTTTTCTGTCTTCGACACGAATGCCTTTAGATCTTAAGTTGAGGGAAGCATGCTAAAAAATCTGAGACACTGTACGGGAGGAGCACGTGTGTAGCACACACCCGTCATGAATATACAACTGGCAGCCAGTAAATCGTCTGAAAAGTTATGTGTCGTTCGGATAGAAGTTTGACTGAGAGAGATGACTTCTCGTTGCATTAGTTAATAAAAAAAGATTATCTTACAGCTGAAGACAGTTTAGTTTTGTACTCTTACAAGTTCAATAATTATATAATGGGTCATTCGTCAACTAGCACAAACATTTTCAATGTGTTCTATTTTGGTTAGGCTTATGCGCTTATGAGAATAGCTTGAACGTTTGTAGGACTATTAAAATTGTATATACAACAAGTGGTAGGAACTGGCCGACAAAGCTAATTAACTGAGTTTTTAATGAGGTGGAACGAAAGAAAAACTGAATACTGATGTTATTGATTGAGAAATATTATTCATTGAATTTAACCTGAGTTTCTAGAGTCTAGTGGTTCCAACTGACTACGTACGTGTGCCGAGAAAGGCCCTGTATGAGAATATACATGCCCACACGCTAACGCACCATAGTCCTTAACGCCCACGCGAGTAACGCCTTCGGGGCCCCGTTGCATCAGTCCCCAGAAGACTAAAGGTCCTATCACACAGAAGACAGGAATTCTTGAATTCCAAAACCTGGTCGGCACAAGTCAAAGGAGCAATGTCGGACTGGGAAGGGGAGTAAAGATTCGTAGATGAGGTGCTGCTCGAAGTCTCCTAGTGAAATGACAAAAATACGTGGGATTTTTTATCGCCATCCGGTGGAAGCTCTACTATTTTTAGCTTCATTCTGAAAAACTTAATGGACAAGTGTGCATCCGTACACAGCCGGTGTGGCCGAGTACACTGTATTACCGCACTAGAATACAAATGTCAATGCTGTTGGTTAACTTTTGCCAGTAACAAATACTCGTTAGGGTAATGTTGAGATGGGATTGACAAATAAAAAGAAAAGGGTTAAACGAAGGTTTAGGATGAAGAAGTAAGGGAAAAATAGTTGTTCGCTTTCTACGACGTGTGGCAAACGTGAACTTTGTTGTTTCATGAATATTTTTCTTATTTCTTTCATCCTCGTTCTTCCTTTCTGTTTTTCCACCTCTTTTCTCCATCCTTTTTCGGGACATCCGCCACTTTGACTGGCAGCTTTTCTTATTCTTCTTTTGACTCATTGCCACGAGCTCCTCGTTAAAATCTCAGGGCCCATTAACCGCTCTTGGCTTCTTCCCTGAAATGCTACGTTGATATGTAAATTCTGAAGAGTGTAGGCGAAATATTGAGAATAATATTTTTGTTTACTTTATCTTTTAAATTATCTTTATTCGACTTTCATCTTGAGCTTTTGCAAATTGTGCCAGCTCATTCTTTGAACGGTAAAGAGGAAATGCAGGATTGAAAATTTATAGTCCCTTAGGCACTTTGATTTTCTTGGATTTTCAAAACGATACACCTCGACTAAAGAAATCTTTGATATCGATGACTCTCTTGTCTTTTTCAGAAACTTCTCTTATCACTCGTTATCTCTATAGGCCTTTTATCCGATGCTCGTAACTATGCTACGCAAGTTTATCAGTGCTCAGTGGTAACTCGACGATAAAAGTGAACGAAGGCGTACAATTACCTGGTCGATTTTATTTGATTGGGCTGTGTAAAAATAAAAGTTTCTACAGTTCAATAAAGTAGTGCCAAATCAATTCTAATTCATTATTTTCACTGTTATCAATACAAAGTGAAATGTCATTTGATACGGAAAATTATTTACTTTTGGTATAAAAAAAAAAACAGAAGACAGCCTGATAGACAGGTTTATTTCCAACGTAGGCTAATGTCAAGGAGTACGTAATAGCTACAGAGTAGTGGCAGTTGTTAGTGAGTATAGGATAAAAATGAAGCCGTATAGTTTATGGAATCAGGCCATGGTTTCCGAATGCCGGTGGTAGGCTGACGTTTACTTTCCATTGAACCGCTTCCATATACGACGAAGACTCCCTGCAAAACCGGCCAGCCAACCAAGCAACGAGTCAGCTAGCCATCGAGACCACTCATGGAACTTGAAGAACCAGAAGGAAGAGTCGCAAGAGTATTACGCTATAGACTCCTGAGAAAATCTTGACATCTGTTTTGTCATCGTACTCTCTGCCTTGGTGCACCGTAGCTGGGTTCAGGACAAAAAAAAAATTCTAAATTGCACTAAAATTAAGTTTGGAAGAGAGAATTTCTTTTTGAATGAAATCGAGCAAGCCGAAGAGGACCGAGGAGTCAGTCAGTCGTCAGACCTGAAATCCGGCTTACGAATTTAGATCAGCTCGAAACGGTCGTAGAAAATACTTCTTGTGACTCGGGGACGAAATAGAAAGGAAAGAAGAAGAAAAGGAGGAAAATAAGAATAAAACTAAAGTTAGGGTTACTGGGTACTCTTCATCTGACAATTAAGGGCTAATTTCGTTAGACTTCTCGTAGATTCTTTATCCTTTGTTTACACGCTAATTAGAGCACCGCTCAGTGGAAATTTTGAAAAAAAATTCCTAAATTATTTTTCCCTACTTTTGCACAGTTTACATTTGTGATTTAACGTTGAACCAATTTGCTTCAATGTTTCAGGATGGAATGACCATTGACCAATGAAGAAATGGCGCTCATCGTGGAATCCTCAGGACGCGTTTTCAACGGAAACGGTAACTATCCTCGTGCGACATCTTCCAAGATATAATAAGAGATCCGCCTGCTTCCAAATGCTGAAGATCCGCGAATTCCGGCTAATGAACTTGCAGATTATTATTACCGGGCCGATTGGACAGATGCCAAGGGTTACGGCATGTTGCCTCAAGCGCCGAAGCGCAAGTTCGTTAAACCAGAGAAACATTCAAGGAAACTTATCGAGTCATCTTCTTGAGTCATGCAACACTGTCGTTGAATAAAGCAATAAACTCCTTTATTGATATCTTACAAAATACATTCATAACGGAATCAATATCGATAGGCACATACAGTTATCATTGACAATTCCTCAGACTTATAGAAAATTATTGTTCATCGAATCCCGTTAAGAGTTAGATGAAGTATAAGTAAAATCACTAAATTATCTACAAAGGATTGCATCTCGTTGTTTATACTGCTGTATTATTCTTCTGGGCTACGTGACTCATTATATATTTCTTTTCAGTGTCCAACCAGGGTTTCCTGGACAACAGCTCATCCGGCTCCAAATGTCTATGCTGTCCCTATGGGTATCACATCGATTTGGATTTCGTTCGATATTGCGAAGCTGTTGCAGCAGGAAGTGCCGGTAGCGATCGATCCATAAGCGAAAGACGCAAGAAACGAGAACGCAGACGACAATGTCAGTCAATGGAAGTTCTTCTGGGCCTGGTAAGAAAAATCATTCCGTTGAAATTACATTGAAGTGATTGTGATAGATTCTTAAAAATCTTCAACACTTATAAGAACTGTCATAGAGCAGTCTTAGATCATAAAAGGTTTTCATTTAAGTCCCTTAAGAGCTGCGAAGCCTATTCCATCGTATTTATATTGTCTGGCAATTTATTAAATTACCATATAAAAATCATTTCGATATTAACACCAAGAATTTTACAGGTAAGCCCAGCCCTGGCCAGCATAGAAGCCCAACTACCAAAAATTCCTCAAGAAAATTTAACAGCAAACTGTGTGACGACCTTGCCCAGATGTGGACACGCGAGGCCTTCAAATATTCATCAGGTGACAACAAATCTCGACCTGAGCGACGTAGTGGGGGACTTCGAAGCTACTTTGAAACGCTCCGCGAAACCCGGTAAGTTTGAATTTGCGAACAAGTCAAAGAAGTTTATTTAACGTTAATACCTCGAAGATAAAATCCAAACCATTTTCTTTTTGAAAATGGATATCTACCTGAACGGAGTTTCAAGGAAATGTACAGTTAATTTCATATTCCCCTTTGCCAGGTAAGTACTTTCCCGTTCCCTCTCTGCTCTCTGTTTACTGTCGACGTCAATGCTGCTAGTACCATCCTAGTCAGTAGTAGTCCTTAGTTTCCAAAACAAAGTTCGGCATGTAAGATGGTCTTTTCTTCGGAGACATTTTACATACACATTATCCATCAATAATTGGATATTTCATGATAGATTCAATTGAATTCTATATATGTATGTCATATAATAATATGATAAATTACTAGTTTTTTTTTCTTCTTAAATCTTATTGTTGTGTAAATGATCGGTATACAATGTAACGCAATTTCAATAGTATTTTCTATGAAATAACTGTCGTGGAAGTAAGTAGAATTCTCAATGATTCTATTGCATACGATTTGCAATGTGCTACTGAACTCAAAATTGTGTCTAGTCAGTGCCGTGAGGAAAGTGTATGAATATCTGAAGATGTGTCCTGTGTTCTCATTTATCAATATTAACATTTACAAGGGACAGAAAGTCGATGCAGCAGCGTCATCTGGTGAGTCCGGAACTGTAATTCCGTATAAATCATACGGTGAAACTTTTTTTTATTCCTTTCATCGTTATTGGAGTATAAAAAATTGAGGACGCGCCATCCAGATCTATAGGAGCGTATGTAGTCAACGGACAATCTCGTTTGTTGGCTACCGTTTCTAATGGATTATTAATTCTAAAAATTTGCCACGAATCGTCTTCACGGTTTTTCGATTTCCTCGTGCTAAATTCTCTGGCGTCTCGAGATATAACGAGACGATCCTCTTCATGCCAGAGCAATCTTTTCACCGTAGAGAAATGGGATTTCGTTACCGAGTCAATACTGTCTGTACAATTACTCTGTTTATTAATCCGTTTATTTCTCATGCTCTACCCACATTTTGCCATTATAATTCTCCTTTTACAGCTTATACTGACCAACACCCATTGGCTTCATCTCTTGAGGATTTGTCAGCATATTCTCTTATTGTTGCTTCTTATTTCATTAGTTTCTTTTCTTTAGCATGGACCTTATCGGATACACTCTCAGCGTCCATCTTTATTTCTTCAATTTAATCTTGGCATCTTGTTGCAAGGTGCTCGATAACAAGATAGCAGCTTCCCTGGAACAGTCTCAGAGAGACTTGTGAGAATTTTCATGGGAATAGGACTCCTTGAGAAAGTTTTGTCTTGCAGTTAAATAATGGGACATGAAGTTAGTTGCAGGACGTTCTGAATCTAGTATTTTGTTTTATGCGGCCAGATATTCAGGGATGATCTTATCTCGAAATTCTTTAAAGATAATCCATCGATGAATTTATCGATAGAGATAAAGCCGTACGAGAGAGTTACCGTAAATCAATTTTACTTGGCATTTGCACTGGTGCGTAGAAATCTAAAGAGGTTGGGTGAGTATTTTAAAAATGGTGGAACATTTAATTTGCTTTTTAAATTGCCAAATTTAAATGATCAGCCTCCAACTATTGGCGCGCCTGGAGTTATATCTGTTTGCACATTAGTCCGCGTTCGGATGCTAATTTATACCAAAACCGGCTACTCTCTTCCAAAACACGAAGTTCGGACGACCTGAGTGACGCTGAATATAGGATGATTTTTCTATCTTTAGCAATGTCTCAAATATTCGCTCATACTCTCTCTTTCTCTTTCTCTATATATATATGGATATATATATATATATATATATATATATATATATATATATCTTAATTTCTATCTGGCAAATTGGCTCAAAATTTTATATTCTCACGGGTCTCTTTCGTTTTCACTCGAAAAAATTCCCAGCCGAGAGACGTTCAATTAATTTGTTTTCTCCCCATTCTTTCACGACACCATTATACGCAATCTTCAAACAACGATCTTCGCACTCTTCCATTTCACTGGAAATTCCTCTTCTCGGGCACATACATTGTTACGTAAAAGGAAAAAAGCAAATTGACACGTATCATCTTAGAAATGTGTTATCCGCAATACACGTATAAGGAAAGCTGCGAACCTACGAACTCGTGAACCCTGAAAATCAGCAGTGCGTAGCCGAAACCACCTGCTTCCGGTAACCGTAATGCCTGCCGAGCGGCAACCACGCAATAACCGTTTCTTATTAGATCCCAAGAAATAAGAAAATCCGTATTGGAACTGTGAACTCTTGACTTTATTTTTACTTCGACGAATACCTATGGTACGTTATTCACGCTTCTTTTCCTTCTCACTTGTTCAGCTGTCCGAACAACCGTTGTTCTTGTTTCAGTCCCACGTCGATAATTCTATCCGAGTCTCAGACTTCCTAGCTGAGCAACAAGTGGCCACTGACAGGTGATCCTAACAGAACGAAAATTAGTGATGTTGCATTCATTGGGGCAATCTCAGGTGTTGAAAAAAGATGCAATTAGAGCAGCTGTGGCTTGGATTGCATCGATGCAGCCTTGCATAGAGCGCATATGGCATTGCACCTGCCGAGCAAGGACTAAAAAAACTGACTAACCGACCGACAGTTTGGATGAGCGATATTTGAATGAAATTTTCTATTTAAAAGGAAGGTCAATATTAAGGAAAAAAAAAGTTCAGGCACCCTTAATGACGTGGCATCGTTCAACGGGAAACTATATAAATTATTTACTGAAAAAATTTACTAAATCGTTTATAGAAACAATGAATTCTTCAAACTTTAAAAGATAAATCTCGTGTTTACAAGTCTCTTAATTTTTTTGACAAAAACAATCGATTCATCGCACGAAGCTTTATTCTCTCTTATCTCAAGCATTGTAATTGCATGTTCACTTGATAAGTACAACTTTTCTAATTAATAGTGAAGTGTATCTGATCCGTTGATTCTCCCTACTCCTGAACTTCTTTCCTGGCTAAGTGGAATCCGAAGTAGCAACGTTCTGGCAGTCGAACGCGAGCTACAAACCAGGGCGAAAGGCTCTCGGCTTCGAATGCTCTTTTAACAATAGTCGTGTGATAGATAAAAAATAATAATAATAACAATAACAGTAACCAGTGAGGAATAAAAAGTGAAGGAAAAAGTGAGAGTAACTGCAAGATGTGACGACTATACGGGAACTAAATCGTTCGCGATTACCGTGCGATTCTCTCTGAAATTAAAGTCTAATAATAGTTCCAATATTAGTCTCGTAAAATTAGCCTGAAGCCATGAGTGAGAAGCTATATGCGTGAACCGATTGTCGTTCAGCTTAAGATTCGATAATCGCTAGCAATGGCAATTATTATTTTTAAATTTAACATCACTTTTCTTTGCATCTCTCTCTGCTTCTATTCGAAGAGCCACTCGCGACTCCAATATACTTGCGTACAGTGATGCTAATGAAAAGGTCAAGATAACTACATCTTATCTTGGCGCTGCACTGTTATTTCATTTATTTGATACCTACGGATAAGAGTGTACGAGGTTGTTCAGGGGAGAAGATGGGTGTGAAAAACTTCATCAGAAAGCGACTGCCTTTCTGCAAACTGAAGATCAAACGCAAGAGTCGTAAGTTTATTGGATCTTTGTTTTATTTTCTGGACCAAGTGAAACTGTGGAATCTTCCGTGTCCTCAAGATTAATTGCAATCTATGTACATTGGAAATGCTTCAACGTTCAATGCGTACTTATACATTGCGGAGTTGCACACTGTCAAGTGTCAAGCTATATTTCTTGTTTGTCCCTCTGCATCATCAGGCGATAGTTGTTTTCTCAGTAAACAGGATCTTCGAGATGTATCTTCTTTCTATTATCCACGAGCCAATCAGAAGTCCAAGTCAAGATTTTCCAGTGAGAATATTTGGCTGGATAAAACATGCGTTTCCTGGCATTTAGTGTTTTCACATCAAACAGACTTCTAAATAGCTACAAATCGTATCTTTTTTGGTGGCAGAACAGTAATACGAGACTGACAGACACTAACTACGTCAGCTATTAAACATATAACGTGCTTTGGCAACTGTTATTGCGTTTACAAGAGGATAAAGTTAATTAAAAGTGTCTTCTTATCTTGGTCCAAACAAACCCGACGCTTTATCACGATTTCAGCTCATGCTGGTTAAACATACACCAGAACGTGATTCTTGACCCTAAACCATTCGAGGATTGCTGTTATCATTGAGTAAACTTGTGCATACTGTAATAGTTAGTTTTTCCGTATAGTTAATTAAGCACCGTTGGATCCGAACTGTCGTAAAGTGATTTTAAAAATGTCAAGAAGCTCGTAGAGAGAAAGGAATATTACTTTCTTGCTAATGTTGATAAATTATTCATATACCCAGCTGGACACTTCACTGCACTTTAAGGTCAAACGCGAATGCATTGTACAGTTCTTAACAATATTTTCTTCTTTTTCTTTTGAATCGGTGCATCGGTTCCTGACACGCACCTTTACGTAACATCAGTTGCAAGACATCAATGCGAGTACTGCCAGTCCTTGGATTCGCTCGAAAGAATAAAATACAATGTTGTCATATTTTTTTTTACTCATTCACTTGAAACCATTGTGTTCATATAACGAAGAGATTCGCTTAAAATTGACATAATAGTTTTATGACTAATATTGATTTCTTGTCATTCTTTTTAGATGGAACCATCACTGCCTCTCATATGCAAAATTCGAGTAACGTCGAATCCATCGTGGATTTCGACAATGCAAGCATCGGCAGTGGAAACTCTAATCTCAGCACTGGTGCTCTTCAGGTATGTACACCCAACTTGCATGCAGGATCCATGCGCTGCCTTTCCAATGGGCGTAGTTAATTTGCTTTATGCCTTTCATTTCTGTTTAATTGACAGAACATCAGAGAGCAGATGGCCGCATCGCTGGAAAGGATGAAAGAACTGGAAGAGCAAGTTAAAGTTATTCCCATGCTACAGGTAGGGTAGTTAATTACAGAGCAAGTGGTGTTTGTAGAATTCCCATTAACGAATATAAGCGTCAAGCTTTTGGTAACTGGTTAAGAGAATTGTTTAAGATTTATTTGGTGACCTACTGATTTCTATTTGAATGTAATGACGCTTTGTCAAGTCCAGTTAATCAAAAGTCGAGGGTTCAGCTTATGAAGAACTATGGATTTCATGATCGAACGATGACTGAATTCCCCTAGTTGAATCAGTCGTGTTCCGACCGGTTGCCTTTCTACGCTAATTGCTATGGCACTTTCTAGCAACTCCACCCGAGGCACAGGATGAACAATGCCTCCTCTTATCCACGTCCAAATCTTCCTTCAGGTACAGGTGTCAGTGCTCAAAGAAGAGAAGCGAAATCTTTTGCACCAGGTAGACCAACTGGCCAAGTCTAGGATCAGGAGCAACAATGATACCAATCTGCAACGGTATCGTAGTCAATCCTTTTCCGAAGAACATAGTCTTCTTGAACCATTTAGAACCATGAGGATGCCTACCAGGGACATGGGAACTATGTGCGGAGTCATGACGCGGGACGTCGGTGTTTCTTATCAGCAGGTAAATAAGAAGGAATGAAACTTTCAATTAGTAGGTGTGGTTTGTATATTTTTTTTACTCTTGGTTTTGTTTCCCTTTTACAACAGGTAAGAACTCGAGACGTAGGAATGGTGACCAGTACTCCCATTCAGAGGATTCTGGAACGTAGTCTTCTCCAGGTCGAGGAGATCCTACCTTCCGACAAACTCGATAGATATTCTTCATCTAGGGAGAGTCTTAAGAAACTAGAACGTAGCAAACTGCAGATTGAGAATATACTTCCAGAGAGTAATGATTCCGCTTTATTAAGATTGACCAGGAGTGACCTTTTTCTCGAGAATATCAAACCGGAGGAGAAATTGAAAAAAGCTTTAAACAGGAGTCCCTTAAGAATTGAAAATATTCCTCCCGACTTGTCAAGTAAAGTTGCACCCAGTCACGCGAAGGACAGAAAGCTCCGAGAATTCGGCACAAATACCGAGAGAATATTGCGTAAAAATTTAGTATGTAGCGAATTAAGAGTTGAAGAAATTGCACCAGAGATCAAGAAGGTTCCTGAAGTCCAGAAGAGATCCTGTGGGACGGTTACTGATATCAGTTTCAAAGAGGTAGTCACTGCTAGCGAAATGGATGCCATTGTTGAAAACGCTCTCAGGATTTTTAAACTGGAGAATATTCCACCTAAGAAGGAGACAGTCTCGCGAGAGACGCAATGTCAAGCACGGTCTAAAGTCACGAGCGATAAGAACATTCAAGTAGCAGAACCGATGAAAATGAAATCTAATGTTGGCGTCACTGTGAAACCAAGAACACTGGATGCTAGCGTGGACGTCAAAATTGGCCCAGGAAGTCGTTCCATAGGTGTCGGTCCAGATCAAGTATCGACGATACCTGTATCCTTGAATTCCTTGAACTCTCTGAACTCCAGAAGTCATTCGTTTAATTACGGCGACACGCAGCCCAAGCGAAAAACTACCAAATCCGTTGGAGTACTTGTAGAGGGACTGATCAAGACTTCCGTAAGGTCAACGGACACATCCGGCTTGACACCGAAAAAGAGGGAGTTTGGAACTTCTACTCTGAAGAAGAAATTCATTGACGTATCGGTCGGGGAGTCTGTCAAGCCACACATCACAATTTCCTGCGCTGCCAATTACTGTGACAACTGTAAAGAAACCATCAAGACCCTGGCTAAACAGATAACCAACAACAGCGAAAACAGCATGAATCATCAGATCTCAAATACCGTATCCAGGATACCCAGACCTTCCCACATCTCCTTAAACACTCCAGATTACCGACGACAGTTCAAAAGGCAGGATACCTACACGAAAATACCTCCTGCTGCAGTTATCAGATATGATTCCGATAATAAGGAGCAATACGAGACTCACAACCGGTAAGTAGTGCTAAAATCAGTTACTATTAATTGGTCTTATTAATTCACACCTTCTTAAGAAATATGTACAACTGTCATACTTTTACTGTACTGGCTAGAGACTTCCTGCTAATTGAGTGCACTGAGTAGAGGTTATTCCTGTCAAAAGAAATAGCCTATTGCCTCTGCCATTATGTATGCAATTCAAATGACGAGTTTGCGCATTACAGTACAATTGACGGGAGGGGGGAGAACACTATGGGCTTTAGGATTGGTGAGGTCATGGCGCATGTTGCCATATGTCCCTGACTAGGAGTCTACTAGCCGTCCTGGTAAAGTTGTAGTTCAGTAGAATGGAATACGTGGTGGACGATGCTTTCTCGTGGGGTAGTAATTTTCCGGCTATTATTATTTTGCAAGCCACCCTCGAGAAGCCAAAGGTGACCCGCTTCCCAGGGGTTGAGAATCAAACGAGTAGTATCGCCGCCTGGGACGCGGTTTTTTTTATTTAGTCGTTGCCAATCTCTACGTAGCAAATTCACATTTATCCGAGAAGAAGAAACGCCCTAGTTTGGATTTGGATGTGATGGATTTGTCTGCTTAATTTCGATCTCGGCTGATCGATGCTGCAGCGGCGGCAAGTTCGTCATTTATTTCGCGAGTGTAACCTACACGAATTGTCTTCTGACGAGAACACTGGGTAAATCAATCTCAGAATTAGTTCATTATTCTCTCAATAATTTGACAATCTGATATTAGAAGGTCTATGGCAGGAAAGTATTAAGGGATGACATTTTTTAAATATATTTATTAGCATCGAGTTTGTAATAAGTTCCTTCACACTTATAATGTTACGTTCCAAGCTAATATTTTCATGTTTTTATTTGGTTTTATTCATTTTAATTGTACATGTCACATATCTACCTTTAGAGACGTGCAAGAACAATTACGTTACTATGGGAATGTATATTGTGTTTTAGGCTTCAACAATTGGATACGGAAAAGATCGGTGGCGAAAAGATCGTCCCAGAAGAATCACCACGTTCGGAGAAGGAGTCGGTAGCAGATGAGAAGCATGGATTGCACGAGTCCGCACTATTCCAGCCAATTCAAGAGAAGCCAAGAAAAAAGATTGAACCAAGTAAAGAAATGCGAGCCGCCATGAAGGTCTTGAATGACAATCTGCGAAAGTCGCCCAGTAGAAATATTTCACATCAGATTAAGAACGCGACAAGTGTAATACAACAAGAATGGTTCAAGATCTCGAGCACGGCAGAGGCTAATCCTCTGGATGTCGAGGACTATCTGGATTGCTTCGAGGAGAGTTCCGGATCTCTATTGGAGTACATAGTCAATATGACTGATTCCAGCGGAAATACGGCAATGCACTATGCAGTGTCTCATGGTAATTTTGACGTGGTCTCCATCCTCCTGGACTCAAAGGTCTGCGACATCAACAAGGCGAACGTCGCCGGTTACACAGCTGTCATGTTGGCAGCCCTTGCTGACGTGAGGAACTCCACACACGCTTCAGTAGCCAACAGATTGTTCCAGCTGGCTGACGTTAACGTACGCGCTAAGCTCGTAAGTATAAGAAAACAGTAGTGAATCGTCTACAGGGATTTGACGTTAATCACCAGTAGGATTCTTGTTAACGCGTTTATTTTAATCTGCACCTAGCACGGACAGACTGCGCTGATGCTTGCTGTATCTCATGGAAGAAAAGACATGACCCAGCTTCTACTGGACGCTGGTGCAGCTGTGAATATCCAGGACGAAGATGGCAGCACTGCTCTAATGTGTGCAGCCGAGCATGGACATACCGATATAGTGCGTCTTCTATTGGCACATCCTGATTGCGATCCCTCTATCGTTGACGTGGATGGTAGTTCTGCCCTGAAGATCGCCCTGGAGGCTGGCAACAGGGATATCGGTGTACTCTTATACGCACATGAGCACGTTAACCGAGGAACCAGCCCTTACTCGTCAATGAGAAGATCTCGCAGAGGATCTAAGCCCACAACACCTACAGGAGCTTCGCCGTCTGCTCCCGTGAGTCCTGCACCCTCGAGGCGTTTTCATTCCTCGAATATTTCTTTAAATTCCTCGAAGTACTCCTCGTCGAAGTAGCTTCATAATCGTGCTAAAGTTCACCGGAAGTCATGGTTCAATGCTTTGACATTTGCCAGTTGTTAGGCGAGGACAAGATCCTGTAATTCTTAAGAGATGCACGAGCGATAGGATCATTTTCATTTTTATCTTGAAAAGTATCCACTGTAAATGGATGCCATTTCTGGCATTTAAATAACTGTCTTTTTCTCTATCTTTCGACCACCACTCTCCGACCTCTACGTCTCTTTTTCTCTGATTCATTTAAATGAAAAAAAAAGTGTGCAAATTTGGAAAAATTCTGTTTTCACGTCACAAAGTAGTACAGATCTGATTTTGCTTAGAATTTTTCTATCGTTGATAAAATTTGATTTTCATCCAGAAGAAAATGTACTGGTCATAATTATCTTTGAACTGCTAATGAGTATGCAATTTTTATTAATTCCCGCTTATCTTCTTCTATCTTTCTTAAGGTACCTGATCGCGCGAAGTCAAGTACGGATTGTACTTTTTAAAAAGGTTTTTATCAAATTACCATTAGAATATTCTTGCGCTTCTCTTATACCCAACACTAATTTGTCTCTTAGTACTATTATCCCATACTTTTGATAGCACTAAATCAAACATAATTATCTTTGATTTTTAATTTACTATTATTGAAACTACTATTACAAGCTAAAGGCTTTCTTTTGTAAATAAGTTTTTTCATTCCAAGTATCGCTCTTTGCGGACTATATTTCTCTCTTTCTCCTTCTGTCTCTCACTTTCTTGCGCAGTTCGCAAGCGAATTGAAGCCCCGTTTACAGGTGCTGCATGTAATGAACGTACATTAACGGTGCTCGTGGTCATAATTATTATCGATGAAGAAGGCTATAATAGAGAAATGTATAAAGAAGAAAAGATTAAAGAAATGGTTGTCAAATGTTCGTACGTCGGGGAGGCGCATGCAAGAATAGACAATTATTAATGAAGGAACGAAGGAATATAAAAAATGTATGTCAAATGTGTAGAGAAACGTATGGACTCTTTCTTGACCACAGGGTGAAGGAAGAGAACGTCATTTTCTAAGCTGTTATGTACTTCAAATTATATCTTAGAGAGATGGCCGTGCGCTTTTTCCTCGGCTCTAGATTTTATATATCGCGTATATAACGTAAATGATGTTCTCATTGGAATCGTCGTGGCGCAACCTACTGAATGAACAAATTAATGAATCACTGACTGAATGAACGAATGAACGAATGACTGTTGATTCACAATGAAAAGTAAAAGTAAATAGTACGAAAACTATAAAAAGAGAAACTAATAACACAAATATACAATTACGAGCAACGCGGTGATGCGTGAGAATTTTCGAAGTTGTTTTGAAAGGTATACATAAAAATATTTATATATATTATACACGTTGGGTCATTCTTTTTAATTTTTTTAAGAGTCTCAGGCAGCAGACGGCCGTGTTTTAAATGCAAATCTAATGGAAAGCGTGGGACTAATGTCTTCCAGGAAACTAAGGAACAGAAGAAAAAGATAAAACGATGAATAAAGTCTGTGGCGGTAAAACATTCCACATTAATAGCAAATCCTGTCCCATGTGAGTTCAGTCCTCTTGCCGGAGGACTGGCAGACTGATTAAAAGCACTTGGCCTAAAATACCCTGTCGAACTTTATGTCGGGAACAAGAAACGCAAAAAGCGAACAAAGGTATACAAGAACAAAATGAAACATGAGATATACTGATTTAGATAGCCGTCAATACAATAAGATTATTGTACACTGAAATAAGAACATAAACTATTAATAGTTTCAACAATTTGATACTGAGTAACGTAGTCCTTCAGTCGTGTGATCGACTTTTGAGGCAGTAAAACAAAATAACGTTTAATACGCATGAGACCCAATAATATTTCAACGTATTACTACTCTGTGTCCTATGAAGTATTTCCACGTGCTAGTAGCGCGCTGAGATCCTTTAATAAGTATAACATTTATTTATTCTTCCGGTTGAATACGTCGCGACGCCGCCGTCGACTCCGCGTGAGAATTTCTACCTTCCTTCACGTGAATTCTTTTTCCTTTCTCTTTGATCTTTCCTCCTTTTTTTTTACGTTCTCCATTTTAACCTGAAACTAGATGTGGGAGGTCCTGTCGTTGCACGAGGGTTGCTCGGCATGAGAGAAAATTTTTTTCTAGGGTTGTGAATAGTGCGTTAAGTTATTTTAACGTGTGAAGAAAGGGCAATTTAAGTTAAGCACGTCCTGACACGATCAACGACGCTATTTTCAAAGTGACGTTAAACGACGAATGGCGATTATCATTGATGATGGTGATTATTAAGTGATGATGATGTTTAGAGATCTAGATGATAGATCATAGAGACATGTTTTTCATTGTTTGTGCCTTTCTATGTAACATATTACGACTAGTAATAAATATTTAAATAATTCCAAACTTCTCCTTAATATTTACTTTATAAGCTATATTCACTAGTACAAGCCTGGACTACAGGAAATCAAAAAGACAAGAAAAGGAGTGTGTTTGCAATAATCTTCTGTAAGACATCGAAAAGGTGCAAGTATTCAATAGGCAGAGTGAAAATTAGATGCACAAAGCTCATAGACCTATAACTCATTCATTGGTCTGAGACCATTGACATGTGGTACTGGAGTAATATAACTTCGACAGTGGCTGCAGTATTGACTACGTTTACACGGCGGTCTTATTGCGGGGTAAATTGTACTGATCTAAAAGAATTTATACTTCTAAGGAATATTTAGGATTGATTGATTGCCTTAGAACAGTATTAATTAAACCGGAATGGAAATACCGTGTAAACATGATCACTATGAAAAAGTGGAGAGACTAATCTTTGTGGAAATATGTTCCTATCAGCCTCTCATAATTCAGCTTGCAGAGCTCATTAGTCTTCTAATAAAATCTCGATTGGCATTGAACCCAATTTTGGGTTTCCATCACCAGCTTTATTATAGTGCATAAAGAATTGATGTAACAGGAGCTACATTGCTATGCAGCAAACACCAAGTAAGGTAGATATTAACAAGGTAAATATTGAAAATCTTAAAATTCTCTGTTACTCCCAATGGTAAAACCTCTTTCACACATTTTGTAGAGATTAATTGGGAAGTCGAGGTCGATTAATTCATATAAATCTAATGCTTGTGTTCAACAGAAACAGTGCTAAGTGAGCAAGAGTATTTGACTGGTTGTTTGATAGTAAATCTTGCAACATTGGTATAACATCATGAATCAAATATATTTATTTATTAAGCATGTTTCTACTGAAAACAACCATAAGATATGCAACAGGCATCTACGAAGCATCTATATACCTCCAATAGCTTACAGTTAAGCATTGCACGTGTATCAGCTATGAAAATCTAGTGCATGTGATTCTAGATATATTTATGAAACAGTAGCACAGTAATTGCTTCAGGACAAGGATAGTAAATGTATTATTTCCATGAAATTACCCTACTGAAAGTTATTCACTTATAAGACTAGATACACATTGGATCACTTAAGAGCATTGAAGAATGCATTTGTGCTTCCAGTGGGGCGACAGTGTATTATGCCAATTTATAAAATAAATGATTTATTTACTAAAATAATAGTACATTATGTTTCTATCATTCCGTATACGTACTAGTGCATTTTCATTAATGGAAGAACAAACGATAATTAATTTTTCCCTTTCGCCAGGCTGTTCCATATGTCTTACCCAAGAGACGCACACATTAGACATAATGTAATTATAAATTAGATTACAAATTCCATAACAATAAAAGAAAAATATAACAAAAAGGAATTAACCAAATGACTCATGTTATACTATATAAACTGAGAAGAAAAGCTTAGGGTTTTACATTTCATGGCCATTCTTTTATATATTATTATATTCCCAAAGGAAAGCGTAGCGTTACGAGAATCAATCAACATCATTTATAAATGATCCAGCCTATCTTGACAACTTTCGTATTCTCTGCGACCACCTTTTATCAATTTACATTCAATAAATGAATCTCCCTGCTCATGATATTAATATAAAACATTTATGAGGTTCTGCTTCTGGGCTTGCACTACCGGACAAGACATTGATCCGAAAAAATGTATAGTACAATACTCCAAGCACCATGACACAACACCGATAAAATTTCTCTAGCTCATCGACAACAGATACGCATATTCTGTTACTGGATAAAATTTGTCTATCATAATATTACATGATAATTTATAAGATGAATTATCGCATACGATATCTCGCACTTTAGTGCCTATTTGTAGGAACGACATTGATTCTGGGCAACTTCGCTGGAAGTTGGAGATCTACTCGAGTAATCGAGCATCTTGGTGCAAGAAAAGATGAAAAAATAAAGATTAACTCTTTGCGCTTCAATTATGACTCCCAGACACAGAATTTTTGCTATCTACCAATATTGTTATACTGGATAACAGTTTACAGTTTTTTGGATTCGTAAGAGCAAGTCCAATATTAAGATTATAAAATTTTACAGTATATATTAATAGTTTTAGAACTATTGTACGATTATTATTTCTATATTATAATCGCGTGCTAAAAATCTGTACTTAACATGCACAACATAAGGCGAAAATAAGTTAGTGTTGCTGGTAGATTGCCGGGTAGAAAAGTTGGAGCGCAAAGGATTGAAAGTTAAAAGAAGCAAACTACGCGCAGAAGAGGTCCAGATATCTATTATGCTTGAATAGACAAATAATTGAAATCCTAAACCACACTAAGAAAATATTGTTATTCAGCGATTGCAATTGACACAATTCTATCAAGAGCGATCCTTTAGGATCACTCATGAGTTCTTCTGCAAACTTCTTGTTTTCATTTCGTTAGACCAGTCTAAAAAAACATCTATTTATGTATAATATACATATATCATAAAATGTAATATAATATATTCTTATTTATACCCTGGCTAAAAAAAATGTCATTCTAAACCAGGTCTCATAGAGTAATTTAGAAGGAAGCCATTTTCACAAGGTTTACATGATGAAAGACGACGTGATTCTTCAAAGAGAAGAAAAAATAAAGAATATAAAATGTACCGCGTACTATACGTCAGATATTAGTAGAGTGTCAATGTATACGAGGATTAAAAAAATTGAATTATGTATTAGACAAATCCTTAGGAAGAAAGCCATTCGATTGGCGTTGAAATTCGTCGACATACTTTTTTAGTCTTGATCATACTGGAACGACTTGTATAAATTGCAAAATTGTATAATTAAATATATGTATATAGTATATAATTTAGGTGTACATGTCTCCTTGTCTATCCGCATGTTCTGCGTCGCATATTCGATAAACACTTCTCAAGATATGACATACTGAAAGTGAACTAAATACCAGGGATTCATATCTTTATCGCATTACCAGATTAAGAATCAGCATTCGTCGCCATCGCCGTAATTACCGTCCTACTTCTCCTCTTCGTTATCCACCTCATCATTGTTACAGCAAAGTTAGATCTAATGGTCCCCCTGTTGATTATTTTGCGCCGGAGTAGCTGGCGTCGGGTCGTCATGAAAGAGTGGATTCTTCACCTCCATCTCACCAGTCTTTAAAAAGGCACAATAATGTCCTTGGGTTAAAACGAAGTCCCTAGCTGAGGCAACAGTCTGCTAATACTTTTCCCATATAAACGGAAGACTCTAGCAAGGACAGTTTAGATAGTAAAGACAGCTTCAGGCTACAAGAACAGAAAAAATTTAAGGCAAATAAAAAATAAAGCCTCCTACATCGCAGAAAGGAGAAACTCGAGAGGGACAACCAAAGGTTAAATTAAAAAAAAAAAAGAGAAACGTGTAAAGTCAATCTGTGAAACCCTCGTATTTTATGTGATGCAAAATAGACATACCGGTGCAAGTCCTGGACACTCGTAAACTGTGTAATCGCCTTCCTCATTCTCCTCCTCGCTCTCGGCTTCAGATACCGATCCAGGATCTCGAGATGCAGCTGTACGGCTAAAGAAATAAATTACTTAATTATAGGTTCACTTGAGCTTGCGTACATCTAAGTTTTTCTTCCACGTACTTTTCCATGGCTATTATTTGTTGCTTCTGATGTTGGAAGTGATACATCTGCGCCGATTGAGCCAGCCTCTGGTCGCCTGATGGAGATATGTCTTTGTTTGGTCCTGTGACACCGTATGCTGGATATTCAATATCAGCTGCCGCTTTGGCACCTCGTTGAAGTCTGGGAAGAATGAGCCTTTAAAGATCAATTATCTGTGGTAAGGGTAATACTTTGTGAAATTATTCATTCCCTTCCAGAAATCATTAACCGTCTTTAATCCATTCAATATTTATTCCAGCCAGCATGATTCCTGGGAAGGTAATTCGACTTTAAATAATGTCGCACCTGCACCATGTTAAGCTGATTAAAACGAGAGCAAACATCGCAGCAGCTGAGCAGCCCGCTACGGTAGCTGAAACAGAAAAAGGTAAGGTATAATTAACAGAGACTAATAAATATTCTTCATCTGGAGGAAGGTAAATAGATTATTCTTTCTATTTGAAAACATACCGATGATAAAGATGTCACTATTACCCTGATGATCAACTGGTAATACTAAAGGATCATGTTCAGCTCTTCTCTGTGGTTCTGGCATCATCCCTGAGTTTATATCTTGGAATTTATTGCCATAAGCATTTTGCTCTGGTACCAATTCTTTAGTTTTCGGCAAATTCTCATTGACTTCCTCATGACTTTCTATCACCTTGAAAGGATCATTTGTACTTCGATCTACTACTAAATAAAATAATAAATGTTAAGTTATTCGTTTAACAGTATTTGCAATAATTATTAGACTGTCAGTTCTTACCAGTTGAAAAAGGATTATCCTGATAATAACGAGGATCGTTTGGCTTCACAGCAATTGGATCCTTATCAGCCAGATTAGAATCATCGAAACTAAAAGTAAATTGGACTATAGGTTCTGTTGTTTCTCTATTAACAATAGAGTCGTCAACATTATGCTCAGATAAGTCCTTATGAAACTGTCCATGTCTTTCAGGAAATATGGAAAAAGGTTCCTCTTTCATTCCACGACTAAGATAACGTTCCTGTTTATGAGAAACGGGAGCGATAGGAACGTTGACAACGGGATAATTCCGTTCAGTATTTTCAAAATTAATTCCATTTTCAGATGGTTTCTCCAATATTGGAATCCTAAAGTTGCCATAGTTGTCAGGAAATTGCCTGGGCATGGATTCCAATTCGTAGAAAGCATGTTGACGTTCGTTCCTGGGCGCTAAGTCATTGAAAAAATTATTCCTCTGAGTCTCCTGTTGATAATCAAGTTCCTTCAATTGATTCTGAAGCACGTCAATTATATGCGACTTCTCGGTCAGGTCATCCAATATATTCTTTTCCTTCTCCCGCAGTAATTCCAGCAGATGTTCTTTATGATTTCGCGACTTAAAATGCGTTGGTAGACGTGGGTAATATTGCTGCTGATGACTCTGAGCCTCGAGATACCTGGCCACCTGTTTCAATGTAATATCCTTTGGTGACTCTGGTAGCACGTCTGTACAGAAACAATAGTCAATTATACAGTAGTTCTATTACTCTATGATAGTATCGATACTATTCTTATGAGTAACGATCAGGTGCAACGAGGCTCAGTGGAATAAAAATAAAAATAAAAATGCAAAGGAAACAAGACACAGCGAAGTATGTATTCTTATCAGCTGGTGTTCCGTTGGTGGTTTCACACACACGTTTCCTGTAGAATAGCGATAAGTTAACATGTATCTCGCTACTTGGCGTATTGTCAGCGAAAAAAAAAGAAAAGAAGGTCATATAAAAAATATGATCAGTGAAACTGTCAAAACGTTAACGAGATAAATGACAGAAAATATTTAAATAGCTTTCAAATAGACTTACCTGGATAATATTCTACTTCTCCTGTGGCAAGGGTCACCAGCAAAAGGAGTATCGTACCAGGCAACAGTCGAGACCTCATACTGGTTAGTGATGGCGTACCAGGTAATCACGACAGTACACAGTCACTCCTTTTAGATCTTCTTTCTGTTCTCGTGTTTATCGTAGCTGAACCGTCGTTTCCATATGTACTACTGTCATTCATGAGGACAGTCGGGACTTGCGCTCTATACGGTGTTTCATTTCAATCAATAGTCCAGCCGGCATACGACCTACCTCTATACGTTGTACCACTAAAATCTATCTACTCGTATACGTGTACAGGAGTTCGTCGCCCGGCGCGCGATATTACAAATGTAACAGGAATCCCGATACTGATTCAGCGAGTCCAATTACAGTTGTTCCCCGCAAAGATCCGCACTTTTCTATCGTTATACTTTGCCTGACCAACTGCTTCGAAAGAGCGTATCAGCTGCCCGAGCGACATCTGCTATCAAACGCTTATTATAGGAGCAACTAACGAAATGGATTATAGTGTATAAGAAGACCCTGATACTCTAATAAACCAACATTTAGTCCTTCTTCTTCTCTTAACATTTATTATATCCTCTAGCGATTGTATCTGTAACACACCTAGAATTATATATTCATAGTTCCTATGATAATATCGTGCCATACTAACTGTATGGGAAATAAACAATGGATAACTCTGTTTAGGTCGATTTTAGTTGTCGAAGTCGTCGGTGATAGACTCGCCTTCCAAAAGGAGTCTACTAGGTTTACTCTTGGTCTTCTCTTTCTGTTTTCTTCTGCGATTCACCACGCCATCCGGTGCATCCATCATCCTCAGGATCTGCGTCTGATCCGAACAATCCACCGGAGCGACTGAGATGTCACGCACTGCACGAAATTTGCCGCAGTTGTTTAAGTGCTCGTTTTCCAGCCGAAAAAAATTCCAGATGAATCTCCTGATTATCATGAAATTCGACAATTATACTTAATGGTATTTTAGAAAGTATTAATTGCTGTTATGGTAAACAAACAAGAACACATGCTCCTACTGACAACTGCAAGTTGCGGCATGCTGCGAAAATTCCTGTATGGTTGGAAATCCAAAGCTCGCAAGCAGGTCTTATGTTACACGGTTGATATTCACTATGATATCAGAATACAAAATACTGCTTCTTCCAAGCACCGTGACCCTTGAAGTCGTCGTCATCGTCGTCGTCGTCCTCGTCTTCGTCTTTATCCTCTTGATAATCCATAAGACCAATCACGACTTTAGGATCTTCTCTTCTCATGGGTCCTATGGAGATGTCCCGCACGGCACGAAATTTCCCAACATTGTTCAAATGTTCGTTTTCCAGGCGCAAATAGTTCCACATGTACCTTCTACTAAGTTTTTTTTAAAAGGATTATGTGAATTAGCATACAAAATGCCAACCATACAATGTGCTTATAGAAAAAAAAAATAATATTGAAAGCACTATGTGATTGATAAAAAAAATTACAGATACAAGATTAATCGAAAAACACATTCATATACTATCATGCACTCTTCCACTTTGACAGGAATATAACACTGTGCAAAATACAAAATCATTCCTTGTATATTAAATTGTTAACATCGATTGGATAAAAAATAAAGAGCGTGAAAAATTTGCATTTCCTTTGCATTTTTGTTTTATCCGAATTGTAAAGTTTCAGACTATTACGTTGTGTTTCATATGGTATTTCGTGACTTACCTAAAAACTTCCATTGGTGCTATTATGGAAACCATAAGATCCGCATGTACATATCCCATTTCAGTTAAAGACAGTGAAAACGCCCATCCGAATCTCAAAATAAAATCTTCCACGATGGCAAAGTAATAATAATGCTATGATATAAGAAATAAAGATAATTATTTTTAAAATTCCTTTCTATCGTTGTGTCCAATAAGTGTCTAATTACCGGTGACGAGTAAACTATCTCTTCACGCAGAAATTTATTTTCACCAGCCTTAGTATCAAACAGACCCCAATCCAGTTTCACGTCCCAGGTATAAGCAAAACATGAACTTACAATACTTGCAGTAAGCCAGAGATAAAAGTAGGGATTCTCAGTATCCATCACGTAATTCTCTAAATGTTAAAAAAGAATGTTGAAGATGAATTGTTCCAATATGTTACGAGTGATCGAACTTTATTATACTTACTGGTGTAAGTAAGGTGTAAATAAGAAAATACAACTACGAAGAAGCTTGTAGCATATTTTCCAGCATTGACCAAATGCGGAAAAGCTTCCTTAGTGTCTCTGTACCGTCTCAAACATTGAGCAAAGCGAAACCAGGCTGGTAGACATGCAACGAATGGTCGCATTGAGTGTTCATGAATTATACATGTCTCTGCGTCTACATAAAAATATATTGTAATTATTACTCTAAACGCTGTAGTAAATGAAGTAGTAAATAAATGTACCGGTCACTTCCGTCCAGGACGAGTTCTCTATGTAGAAGCAGATAAAATATTGAAAGTCCAGAAAAACCGTGTGAAGGGAATTCAATTGATCAGCCAACCAAAAATCTGCGAAACCAACGTAAAAGAAGGGCGCGCAAAAGATACGACCTAGAACACCGAGCGCCCAGAACCTAGCCTCATGCTTGAGGGTTTTTGTTGGATTGAATAAAAACAGGGCCAACAAGAAATAGAGGAATATCTGAAAAAATAGGTAATAGAATAACATATTTCTATTTCTACTCTATAAATAAAAAATAATTAAAATGTGGTTAAAATACCGGATGAACAAACGGTGGTATCCCTAATGTTTCACTGTATAGAAATCCCAAAACAGAAAGCGACCAAACGAGTCCAAATATGCTAGCCATTTCTATAATATGCTGTAATCAAAATATATTTGTGAATGGATGGCTCAGATGTATTTGACATTAATGAATGATTTACAACCTGTTCGGAAAGATGATTCCTTGGATCTAATTCGAATATAAGTACATGATTGACCCCTGATGATCTCCATCCATAAACATTTATTCCCATGAGAAATAAGAATTGGATCATCAGTAATGGGCCGCGATACAGTCGACATAATACACGCCAATCATTTCTATTTCGATAGTAAGCACCTAATTGAAGGCAAAAATCATTATCGTAGTGAAATTTATGATGATCCTGTTTGTCAAGACTTACCAGAAAGCACGACGGCTATCAAGAGCACCACAAAGGCTCCTGAGAATAATCCCACTTTAAATGTGATCCATGGAGAGAGTTGTTCGCCTAAAGGTGGAACACGCAATCTCTTCATAGCACGTTGACGGTCTCCATGCTCCAGATCTCTAGTGACAACAGCTTCCGTCTCAACAATCAGTCTATCAATATCTTTGTGAGTATGAAACAAAGCTGTCTCCACATGTTCGGCTCTCCATTTCGCACCTATGTCGACATTTAAAAGCTAGAGAAAAAATACCACTTGTTATGTTCAATTGCAATGGAACCATATTAAAAAAATCAAGTCCAATAATAACAAACTTTATCATGCTTCTTGAGAATCTTGCGAAATCCAGTAAAATTGAGATTCTGATAATTTTGCAGTAGAATAAGAGACAGATAGAATTCGGAGAAAGCAAGTTTAAGTTCCTGGACCTTGCGAGCTGAGACTGGTTTCTTATTTAATATACGTCCATGGTATCTGACTTTTCTTCCACCAAAGGAACTATCTTCAGAAACTGTATGAGCATCGCTCAACTCATTGTTCAAGGAAGCAAATCTTCTTGTGGCCTCAGCCAGTTTCTCTATCGAGCAACATAAAATTGTGTCAACTATAACTAAATACATAAAACAATCTTACTTTCACTTACCAGAATAAAAGGTGTTTATTTTTGCTAGTTCCTTATCACAATAATGAAAGAATTTCTCGTCGAATTTACTAAAGTATCTCTCTAAAACGTGGGGCTCAGTCGCGTCTAAGGACGGTGCTTGCTCCACAGCTGCATATAATAGAGCTTTCATTTCCTGTTGTTGCAACAAAAATGAGATCGAAATGGTTAAAAGGGTCTTAAAACTGCGCGTTTTCTCGCGCCGAATTTTATTGCTGAACCTAGAGACATCTATAATGGTGGCGTTTACGTCTCGCGTACGCTATGCCTCTATGCTCTATACTGCTTTATATTTCTATTGTTCTTTTTCTTTGCGTAGCAGACGGTTCGTGCTTAATAAAGAGAGGTTAGATGTGCCGCAAAGTTATGTATATTTTAGTATTGTAAATAATAAAGGAAATAAAGCGCAGGATACTTATTACAGTATTTTACCACATAAAGTAAGTAATGCTAATTTATACTTATTTTTAACGAATATTACGTTAACTACTCTCACATAAGTTGTATTTTTGTTTTAGCTTTAACATTTTATTTAAATTAACTGCATGAGCCGTTACCTCATAATTGATATATTGCTTTCTCCATTCCGGGGTAATGTGAGCACTTAGATGCTCAGCAAATTTCATTTTGTCTTAGAACCAAGAATAACAATAACGACAACAAATAATGCAGAACCTTGTCCGCTCTTAATATATTTTCTCAATTCTTCATAACGATGTTTATTTCAAAATGTTTAACTTTCATGATAATTAAAGATCGCTACTATGCAGATAATTTAGTAGATCATTTCACATTGATAAGGCGAGCTTGCTTAGACTTTCATTACAAGGTATATTGGATCTAATTAACTTTTCTTCGTGAGATTTTTTATTTACAGTAATGATAAACGTTATACGTTAAACATTAACACGGATTCATAGAAGGTCTTGCATATTTATATTGTTTTTAGGTTACACTGAGAATTACTACATGTCTAGTAGATGGAAATCTCTCAATAAATAAGGAACGAAAAAAATAAAAAGATTTTACCTCTAACGGAAAATGAACGAACTACATAGAATTGTCTTGGGACGACTCAGAGTTCCACTGGTAACATCACAGCGGTGGGTAAGTTATTTTTTTCCAAATTACGGAACAAACCGGGAAATTCAAATATAACACGAAAATTGGTAATTTTTAATTTTGCTAGAATTTATGATGTAAACGTGTATTCACAGAAACATTTTTTTTCTCGATAGTTATCAAAAGTTAACGTGCGGTTAAACGAGACAGTTACATCTCAGATTGAGAATGAAGACTTGAAACCCAGGAAACATCCTGGTAGAATGTCTATAAATACAGTCGATTTGCCAGATTCGATTGTGAAGGCTATTGAAATTGCCATGGATGGTATGCGATTTCTGCAGGTCTTACTCTCTTTGTCATATAGAATAACTTAATAAATTTGAGCTTTGCAGATCATCCAAAGAATGTGTTGCTAGAGGATGGGCAAAAACTAGCAAGGTACCTAAGGGAAAGGCACGCGCCTCTGGAACAGGCAGATATTACGGCAAAATATGAGGAAATAGAAAAGGAACTATTAGATAATCATATGCAAAAGAATGGCACATTGGTGGACACAGAAACATTGAAAAAGCGATATAGACCACTTGTGATAAAACTTTGTAAACAGAAATTGACTAAATGGGAATTTATTTCATACGATAAATACAAAAGTTTGTCATATATGGCAGGCAGAAGTATACAAAACTATGCAGTAATGTGTAAGATCTTCAATGAAATCAGCATACGAGATAAGGAATTTCAACCAAAGTCTCTGTTCGATTTTGGATCTGGAATTGGCAGTGTCATGTGGTAACTTTAACAAAATTTATGAGATTTATCTTTTAAATCTTATCAAGTCAAAAATATTTATTTGTTATTTCAGGGCCGCATCAAGATTCTGGTTAAAATCCATCAAAGAATATTTCTGTGTTGATATTTCCGTTCATATGAATGAATTGTCTGAACAGATCATACTGAAATCGAAACCAAAAATTAATAATATCTTCTACAGACAGTTTTTACCAGCTTCGCCAAATGTGAGAACTTTATTTTCAATTTCATGATGTTCTCCATTTATTTGTTTAACTATCATTTGAACTGCTTACAGCCTCCTTACGATATTGTAGTAAGCGCCTACTCTTTAATGGAATTGCCAAATACAGAAACACGATTACAAACGGTTCTGAAATTGTGGAGAAAAACAAACAAGTATTTAGTTATTGTAGAACAGGGAACAAATGCTGGCTTTAAGGTATGTGATAATCGTTTCACTGTAATATTTTATTATCAGAGGAAAGTGATCATTTATGAAATAGCATCCATATTATGGAATACCATTGTTTCTCTTAAACAATCAATTCAAGATGAACTACGCGACTCTTGTTGATATTCCATAAATAGCTACTATTCTGTTACTTAGATGTTTAAATGAAAAAAAATATGTTGATTAATATTGAAACACAATAGACTATGACTAAGATAAGCTAAAATGTATGGCTGACTGTGTTTATAATTAAAAGCCTTTAATTCATTGTAGTATTTTTTTATACCACAAAAGCAAAATGGTATTCTATATTTGGTCACTTTCCTCTAAAGAATTTTTTGTATTAACAATTGTTTTATTCATTTTAGCTGATAAACGAGGCACGAGATTTTATTTTACACGTATCAAAGGAGAACTCTCAAAAGATTTCTCAATCTGGATATACATTCTCTCCAGTGAGTTGATTGATTACCATAAAATAAAAACAATAAAACTGAATAAAAAAAAACAAAATTCATAAAACCTTACTACTAAATTTTCAGTGTCCACAGGATTTAAAATGTCCCAGATACAAGGAACTCCAAACACCGTGTAATTTTGAAGTTTCATACATTTCTACACCTTTCATCAGTCCTAGACATACAAATAAAGAGCGCTATTCTTATGTTATTATGAGGAAAGGTGAGACATAGTATTGAAGAAGATAACGTTAATTGATATTTAAATCGGCCGATTCTTTGATCAGGCGAAAGACCTAAGGATGATGAACAATGGCCCAGAGTTGTTCGGCCAATTTTACTGCGTTCAAGGCACACGATTTGTCGTCTATGCACAAAAGACGGAAACCTTCAGGAAATCATTTTCACTAAAAGCAAGCATGGAAAGTAAGGGCATGAAAATTTCCAGAGATAAGCTACTTCGTACTATTTTATTCCTACTGCAAGGCAAATATCAATTTTTATTCCTTTACAGAATTGCATACCGTTGCGCAAAGGGTAGTAATTGGGGCGATATGCTACCCTTAGAAGTTGTGAATGAGAAGAAAGACAACAATAGTGATAACAATGCTACTGAGGAGGATGTCAAATTCAAGGAAAGTGAAGATCAAACAAATACAGTTAATTTATAAACCAAAATTATACATTAAATAAACATAAACTATTCTATTAACAAGCCATGATGCACTCTCATTTCCTATTTTGAACTCATCTCCTCTATGATCGTTAAGCCTGATAAACCTGTTATGAAAATTATGCAACTGTTGCTCCGCGCAAATTTCGTACAGCTCTTTAAGGCTACAAGAAAAAATAATTCAATATAATATAGTGAAAAGAACTGCGAATGAAAAGAGGGGGCCTTTAAAGACTTCGCGAACAGCAGGAACCTGAACAGTTCTGTCTAGACGATGCATGGAGTCATTTCATTAGAGTGCACCAGGTAAGTCGTAAGATTCTTATACAGTTAAGAAAACTAGAACGTTTAACACTTTCTCACCAGTTTCTATAAACTAAATTATAAAAAATCTCAAACAAAAAGAAAGTTAATTCACCGCTTACTAGGTTTATTAACTTATTAATTTATAAATAAAATGAGTTGAACCTTGATTATATTCAAAAAGATTATAAGATAATGAAGGATAATGAGTAACCGCGTTGTACCTTTTTATTTATTTACACGTTTAACATTGATTCTAATGAAATTACGAATAAAAAATAATCAAAATAAAATCAAGCCTCGAGATTGCGTTACATAAGTCATTATGAGATTATGGGGAAATGACAGTATGTTTACGGAGAATGCTGCACTTTCCGTATGCAACTTTCTCCAGTTTCACTTTCTTCCAGCAAGATGTTATGAACGACATCCTCCTTGTTTTATAATCTCGTTAAACTATATATATTAAGAGTTACTCTACATAATATTATACAATATAAAAATTATAAATATATATATCCACCTATTTAATCCATACTTCATTAATTACTCGTCTAGGATGTATCTGCCAGCTATATTATTCCTTATTATACTGATGTTATTTTTCTACTTGGGATCAAAAAAACCAAAAGGTTTTCCGCCAGGTATAACTTTACCTTTTCTCAAAATTTCTAAACTTATTATTGATATCATTCCTCAAGTTTCTTTCTTCATTCAGGACCACGTTGGTGGCCTATCCTTGGCTCAACCCTAGAAGTAATTCGGCTTCGAAAACAGACTGGCTATTTATGCAAGACTCTATGGGTTCTCTCCAAAAAATATGGTCCAGTTTTCGCTGTGAAAATTGGCATTGATACTATTGTATTCTTAAATGATTATAATAGCATAAGATCAATGCTGACCAATGAGGATTGTGACGGGAGGCCTACTGGACACTTTTACAAAATGAGAACACAGGGAAAGTCACAGGGTAAAATTATTTTATAGTTTACATGTACTCTTAAATAACTGTACACATATTTATTTATAAACCTATAAATACTCTGACAGGTGTTTTGGTCACTGATGGTCGCTTATGGGTTGAACAACGCAGATTTGTTCTTCGGCATTTAAGAGAATTTGGCTTTGGCCGCACCACTATGGCCTCATTGATAGAAGAAGAAGCTCAGCACTTGGTCAATCACTTTAAAAGACTTTTGTTAAATGCCAATAATCCGGCGTCGGAAAGCAGACAAGAAATCAAATGTTGTTCAAATAATAATGGGCAGATTTATCAACTGATCTCTGATACGAATATTAATAATACAATGATGAAAAACGAAAAGGACATCATAGAATCGGACACTAGGAAGAGAAAAAATAAAGAAATGACTATTGAAGATGCTTATGTGAAAGCAGACGATTATGCTGAAGTGAGAAGAATCTCACAGTCCTCCGGAATGATAATGAGCATGCATGATGCCTTTGGCATTCCAGTACTCAATACATTATGGCGAATGATGACTGGGAAAAGGTAGATGTTTTGATTTTAAATAGAAGTACGAAAAAATTATATGTAGTTAATTGCTTTCGCACAATGATCCTAATTAATTCAGATACAATCCTGACGATGCTGAGCTGAAATATCTTCAACAAATTGCAACTCAACTTTTAAAGGATGTTGATATGGTAGGCAGTACTTTCAGTTACTTTCCGATACTCAGATACTTGGCGCCTGAAATGTCTGGTTACAAATCATTTGTTGCAACGCACGAGCGTATCTGGAGATTTCTTAAGGTACAGTAGTCATCGTAAAATATATAATTCATATACAAATACGCATTGGTCTGATATTACTACCTCCCATACACAGAAAGAATTAGAAAATCACAAGACTAACATCAATCCTGAGAAGCCCAGAGATCTGATGGACGCCTACATAAATATTTTACAGTCAGAATCTTACAGTAACACGTTCTCAGGTATGCTTAGTATTATAAATTATTTCAAAAATTAATATTTCAATAAAAGATGGCATTACTAGTATAATATTTATTTCAGAACCACAATTACTAGCTACCTGCTTGGATCTCTTCATGGCTGGCTCTGAAACAACTTCGAAAGCTCTCAGTTTTGGTTTTCTCTACATCGTACTCAATCCAGAGATCCAGAGAAAAGCTCAGGAGGAAATTGATCTGGTAATTGGTCATAGACGGTTTCCATGTCTGAGTGATAGAGTAAGGTAAAAGTTGAAAATTGTATAAATATTACTATTTACTTTGACTACTTTTAATTAAAACGAGCCGTGAAGATATCCTATCAGATGCTATCTATTAACTTATGTACTTTCTCAGAATGCCCTATAACGACGCGATTGTTCTGGAATCGGTACGGATGTTCATGGGACGTACCATGGGTATACCACACAGAGCCTTAAGGGACACATATATCACAGGATATCGGATACCAAAGGTAAATAAAATATTTATAAAACATCTCTAATAAAAAGATAAAATAAAAATATACTATAAACAAAAAACATAAGGAACTGGCTAGATATTATGATTATCTGCTATATTAATTTCTCATCTCCGTATTTCAGAATACCATGATAGTCCCTAATTTCAATGGAATTCTTATGAATAACTTCTGGAAAGATCCAGAAGTATTTCGTCCAGAGAGATTTATCAACTCTGATGGAAAGATTTCAATACCCGATCAATATCTGCCATTTAGCTTTGGTAAGTATTCATACACGTGTTACAAAAAAAAAACCAAAGAAGAAATAGTATTATATTTGGTTGAGCAAAGGTAACAAGTAGTGTGTTGAAAGATTCTATTTTTTTTTCTTCTTCTATATCACAGGTAAACACCGTTGCATGGGAGAAGGTCTGGCCAAGAGCAATATATTCGTAATAACAACGACCCTCTTGCAAAGTTTTAGGTTTTCTGTTGTGCCAGGTGACAAGAAACCGAGCACAGAAATAGTGGACGGCGTCACAGCAGGACCAAAACCGTTCCGTGCCCTTGTCACACCACGTATATAATTCTGTTAATTATATAATTCTTGTACGCATTTCCATTTTAGCAAAAGCAAAAAGTATCGCTTAACAAATTAAACTTACATTTTGTAGAACGCGGTTCATGAGTATTTCTATCCTATCCCACTGATTGAACAGTAGGATTTTTTTTTCGACCCTTCATTATCGCCGTTTTCATTTTTCTCTTACAATCCTTCGATAATCGATCATTCATTAACAGTTATATTATAAAATACATATATATGCACATATATTATATATTATTTAATTGCATACCTACAACAAGAGCGTTCGCGCGAGGAACGAGCTGTAGAAAAATCAGCTAAAGACGCGACGAATAAAATAAATACTCTTGACGAATACATGTCGATCGTGTATTATTCAAGCTAAGAGGCTACGAAGTATTTACAATCGCCTTGGGACCTTATGGGCTGGTAAAAATGTCACGTTGAAAGTTTCTTTCTTTAAGTCGAATCTCGATGAAATTCTATTGGCGATTGTTAGGCTCGACCGCATGGAACATGTGGGAATACAGAAAAGTAGGTATATACGTATGGACATCCGTTTTATCAAAAATAAAAATACACGTGTTTAACTCTTAACGGTCACAATTCAATAGAGTTTCCATAAGGATCACATATTACGTTGAGGTCATTGAGACCCCAGGTGACAGTTAAGGGTTAAATTTTTTTTATTTATTAGATCTAAATTTGGAAATAATTAGCATCATAGTTCGAGATTATCAGCCCTCAGCTGGGCGAGCTTACAGCTAAAGTGCCGCGCCTTACTTAACATTTTTTACCGTTTTGGTCAGTCCCTCTTAAACTGGTTTTCCTTTTTTCAGACAATGTTAGCATTCGTAAGGATTGCTTTCAATACAGCGCAAATTACAAAGATGTCAATAAGACGTCTTCAGGTCTTACCCCCCACTTTTAGATATCTTATCGACATCTTCGTAATTTGTGTTGTTTAGATTATTTATTAAAACTACTTACCAACAGGTATATTAATAAACTCTTTGTCACATCATTCGTTATAATACCTCATCAAATATATCTCAGTACAAATGATTACTTATTTGAATAACGCCAAAACAATGACTATGGTACATAACATTATCGCTGAATATTTATTGGCTCATAAAAATATGGTCAAGGTCACATTTCATAAAACCAATCAATGTGACAAGAATTTGATTAAATGCTGAGAAGATAAAGAGGCAGGCTGTATGAATGAATTAGGACTTCGTTTTAACAACAGCACGTGGTTAAGACGTTATTACATGGTCCAAGCGATCGTGTTAAAAGGCAAACCATTTGCACTGATATTTTGATAATTCCTTTGTTTAACGATTCATCGAGTCTATTGCTGAGATTCAAGTTTTTATCTTGGTTCCTTAATTTTTTTGTACATTTTGTTTTGTAGAATCCTTCAGTGGCTGACAATGTTCGAAGAAAATAGCGAAATAATACGAAGAAAATTAAGGGTAACGATACCAAGATCCTTTAAGTTTTGAGTGCAGAACTCTGGCCAAGTGTATTATCGATGATTTCTATAACGAAACAGTTTTCTGCGTCCTTCTTCCTGTCAGCTTGGTTCATCTTCCACGATGTATATCTGTCAAAGAAGAAAACTAATTGGTATCGGAAATCTCTCCTCTCCCACATGACACATACTACGTGATTCTTTGAGACTGTAAATTTACTTACTTCGGACAAAATAGCCCAATTGTCACTTTCGCTATGCACAGTTAAACGTAGTACAGAAATTTTTCCATATTTTCTGTCAACAGTTCCCTGAGCTATTCCCATGGCATCGAATCTTCCTGTAAAAATATAGAAGAAAATTGTTATTTTATATTGTCAATTAACTTCAAGAGAACTGCGGACCTTGCATCGCCGTAAATGTAAATGAAAATCGTAAATTGAATGTTTTGATAGAAATTCTTTTCCTGGGTTGACTTGATGGCAGATTAAGTAAGATTTACTCATTTTATTACCACTTTAACAAGGGTTTTTCTAATGCTGAAGGAAACATACGACTCGAAAACTTTCATCTGAATCAAGTTCAATGTTCGAAGTCTCTAGTCGAATGTTTTCTTCGCTTTTGGATTAAACCTTGGAAAAATGATGTCAAAATCATATTTAAGATTATCAATTACATCTCATGCACATGGTAATGCGAGATTACCATAGTTATCTTGACACGTTGACTGCCGTGGGGGTCACCGGTGACCGGCAGATCCATATAAATTACATTGTAAGAAATTTATCGCGGCAGCCAACGTGTTAAATTGGAAAATAAACTCAGGATATAAAACAAATTTATAATTGCTTCAAGAAATTCCTATTACCTATGATAATGTAACCGTCCTCCGTTACATTTACACTATTTTTGTTGACATAACGCTGATTTTCAGGCATAACCTCGACAGTTGTGTTATAAAATCTATCTGAAGGATGTTCAACGTTTCCACTCCTAAATAAGTACCTAAAAGACGAAATACCGTTTAGAATTAATTGTATTATTTAGTAAGTGGTATCAGAGGAATGTAAAATGTACCTCTTAATAAATATAGGTTGCGTAAACTTAAAACGTAGATGATCGCCTGGCTGCGGTAGAAGACCCCAAAAGAATGACTCCCCTTTATAAGCCTTTTGGAGCGTGTACTGTTTATACGGTTTTATATGCGTTTCTACTGTAGCATCAGGATTTTCGTGCCCATAGTAAAGCGTTATTTTGCCAAATTGTTTATCCTATTAAAATAATAAAAATGTCATGTAATAATAATCCTCATTGCATTGTAAAATAGTCTGTTTTTACCAATACCTTGAGTTTTTGTACCTTTCCTTTTAGCGAGGAGTGTGTACCGATATGCTGGAAAAGCGAAGGTTTGTAATGGAGCCATAACCTTGCTTTAGCCATCTTGCAGTGCTTCTGTAATAAATTTTAAATAATTAATTGAACAAAATTATAAAATATTATATAAAATGATGGATATTGTATTTATGCTTACGCTGTCCTTATCTAGGTTGCACACTTTTGTAGAAATCAAATGATCAAGTAGCCAGTCAACTGGTTTATCATTGTAAAACATTAAAAAAAATTGTACAAGCCATGGAAGTTCAGAACACTTGAACATTTTCCCTAAAAATTATAAACTATTAAGTCCATCAAAATTGATATAAACACGTTAAAGATGTTTTATACAAAGGTAAATATCTTACCAATGAATCCTAATTGGCAGAAATCTAAAACAAACCAGTGCTCCTTCATACTAATTTTTTTTAATGCAAAGGATTTCATTGTAGTTATAAAATTTTTTTTTGCCAGTATATCATCCTCTAATTGTATATAAAAAGTTCCTTTAGTCTGTGCATAAGACATGAGAAAAGCAAAATCGAGATTTTGTTTAGACCTCCAAACGACACGTTGATGATCATCGCCCAGAGTATCTCGGATTTTTGTAAGGTCTGGATAGTAAGACGATGAAGGCGATATCACTTCAATGATACCATTTTCGGACTCCTCAGGAAATCTAGAGAAGAGAACTCACAAGGTCATGACATCATCTAAAGCACGCAGACATTGATTATGTCAAAAGATGATACCTATACTGAAATAGCCATTCAAAAATGTTTAATGAGATAGGAGTTTCAAAGCCACAGCTGATAAAATAACTGATAAGCTACTCTGGTGGCATAAGTTTATCTGAATTGAGTGTAAACTTCCTGATATTGCAATACCTTGTGAAAGAAAGTTTAGAGCAAATTATACAAATTTAGAAATTTCCTGATGGCAATCAAATATCACCTTGATGTAAGTTGCTCCAAATTTTGCAAGATATGCAAAATTTTTAATTCACCCAATTGCTACTATGATTATATCTAAATATTTCAAGTGAAATCTATGTAACACAGATGCGAATTGAGTTTAAATGTGATGCAAAGGAGTACTTAAAGGCTCTTATACTTTTAAAATGTAATTGTTTGATGATGTCTATTAGTGTCAGTTTAAACGAAACTTAATCAATATCAATGTTATAGAAACTGAAAAAAGGATTTATAAACTTACTGAACTTCAATCTGTTTTGCGACATATGTTACATATTCCAAATCTGTTTCTGCTACCATAACTATAATAAGAGTATCAGCAGTCTCTGCAGGAGTCATGCGGTCCAGAAGATTTTTTAGTGTTGCCAATAAATAACTTTGCACTTCTCTTTTAACTGTAGGTACTCCCAAGACCATACTAACACCTGAACGACCTTTACTCTGGACAAATGCAGGTCGCAGACTGTTTGAATCATCCAGAAAATGAGGGAGAAAATTATATATCGAAGGCAGCTTTATACTGGATATATTTGAAGTACCATTGCCAATCAAAAATTGAAAATCTGGTAGGATATGATTGTTTTCTGCAAGCTGATGCGATAGCAAGTTTATTTCTTCTTGACTACTTATGTACTTGGCATGTAGATGTTCCAATTTTGCTTGTAATTCAGCAATGCCATTTTGCAGATTGGTTTCTTCTCTCATGTCAGGAAATGATACAAAATTGAAAATAGTGCATGGTATCAGAATTGCCAGCAGTATTACAAAGCAGCGTTTTCTTGTTGATGTTAATGTTATAATATGTGGCATCATTATAACTGTTGCATCCTACATGAGGATGTACTAAATGGGTCCCATTGAGTTTATAACGTCCTAAATCCAGTTTTTCAGCGATACACTCAAAACCAACTCAGACTTAAGTGTCAAACTGTAATTACTCAATGCTCAAGCAAATACTTAAATAATTGTTGAAGATATAGAATAGCTATTGCAACATGACAATCTTACAGCTTTCCTTTGAAGAGTCTTTATAGTTCCTCCATATATCTATATAGATTCTCAAAAAGATATAATTTTAGTAACTGCACAGTATCTTTCAGATTAAAGGAACGCAGACAGTCCGTTAGTTTGCAATAAAAAACCATCAAAATTATTTTCTGAGCGTCCGAGTATTTTCTGTAAGCACTTTGTTTCGTTTAAAGGACTATAAAGAGTGATGCCGTGGATTATCTCATATTTTTACACTGTAAAAAGATACTGTTTAACGTTTACAACCTCAAGGGTTTCCAACTCGTCAGTATGCGTATAAAGTTATCCATTAGATTCAGCGGTTCAGCGTATCACAGCATTACACCAATCAGGATACGTTCCGAAATTTGCTAGCAGTAACTAGCATGTACTTCGTTTAGCAGCATGCAATCGAGTGAGACACTGCAATGTTCACGGTGCTAACTGTGAATTTCGAAATGTACCAATGTCAAAGCCGAAAGACGAATAAATTGCGCCAAATTCGTCAGTCCTTAATAAGATGAAATAAATCACGATTTCTGCAATATGTTCTCATTAAAAAATGAATGGTAATATTTATACACTTTTCTACATTCTTATATTTAAGCATATTCTATTAAAATCATGAGTTTTGCATGACATTCTTTCTGAGGATAAATTTTTGTTGCATAAGAAGAAATCACGCTGTTGACACTTCTTATCATTAAATCATATGCTAATTTATTTATATCCACTCTTACAAGTTACAATGTCGGTATACAGCATCAGCATAGAAATGCCACCGAGAAGGTATTGATAAAGAGGGTTAGTCCGCTTATATTTTGTGCGTGAAACGAAATGTAGTTTCCTTTCCAGAACTTTTATGCTGGCCCAGCATCTCTTTCGCACCCACTGTACCCACTAATCGTCAAACACAAAGTTCCACATCTTCTCCTTGGTGGAGATGCTTACTTCCGAAGAATAAAACCTTGGCTAGCACATCTCCTCCTTGGAGGAGGCAGCTAAAAACAAAGGAAGGAAAGATAGAACCCTGGTACATTCAGCGACGGCAGTTTTGTCCCAAAATGCACCCGCACAAATAGCTTTCCAAACCACTTAGTATGAAATGTGAACGCTCGATATATCAAGTGGTTTGGAAGGTTGTTTTAGCACAGTTTTAGCACAAAACTACGTAGTGGTTTTCCGGATGATTTAGCGGTGGCATAACGAGATTGATCGCCTTGCCAGGGAAGTTCACTAATTTGCCCATAGTATACAATAAATAAAATGATATGATTTTCTCGTGACTCTGTATTTGGTAGAGACTTGTCTTAAGGACATTCGATAATCATTAAAGTTCAGCAACAAAGGATGTATGCAATAGTTGCACGTGTAACCGTTTTGGGTTTACAGGAATAAATATACAAATCACAAGAAATACATTTTTGCCAGGTTTTTCTTTAATTACAGCATTTTACGGCGTATTTTTGAGGTATCAAAGCATGTTAAATTACTTTTTCTATTTAGAAATATTTCTGTAGAAAAGTTATAAAAGCAGTTACGGTATTTTCCAAATAATATAGTTTGCTAATTTAGCGTTGGTGAATATTTACTTAGTAGTTTTCAATTGGTTTTTCCCGTAAGGGATTGTTATTAATATGTTGAATAATAACTGAGAAATAGATATCAATATATATTATCACAATCGTAAAAATGCTTTCAGTTAACAACAGATTAATGTTTACAAAACTTGAGAATGAAAATGGAGTAATCAATTGGGTAAGAATTTTATGAAAGATAGGTCGCAAGTCTCGCGATTAGATAAATATTTACTTCGATTTTTCGGCCTTAAATCTTTCAGGTATTTGGATAGTCGGAAGTTAAAATAAAAAGAAAAAACATCCTCCTCGAATTAATATCAACCAGACTGTTGGCAATTTTATTTCAAGTACATTTAAATACACAGTCAATCATGAAAATTGATATCTCAGCAAACACAAAATATCAGTTGCATATCAGCAATTTTACAAATTTTTACTAAGCGCATTTATCAGACATTTTTTTAATTATTATGCTCTTAAGTGAGAAATTCTATTATTACCGAAATATAAGTGTTTGTATTTACTGCAGCACTACGCACGTTTAATTTCCAGTTAGGTTCATTAGCTAGCTATCGACACAACTATGACTGTATACAATACATTATTTACAATACAGTATATTATAAATATAAGTAACATTCATCAATACAAAACCTCGATTGATTAGTCAATTTTCTTAGGCTTTTGTGCCAGGTCAGGCCTGAAACAAATGTTAAAGTAATATCATAATTGTTAACGTATAATGGCAAAAATTAAATACATGATAGGCACAATGATTAATTAGACTATTCGCTTATTCCACAATTATGTAGAAACTTACGTTTTACAATCTCTTTGATTAGCCCTATTTATTATAAACCTCTTCTCAATGTTTCTAAACGGAGCTTCCACGGTTATAGAAAGGATTAACGAAATGATCATCGTAAAAAAAATGTCAGGGACTAAATCCCAAACCTAGACGAAGGAAAAAAGAGCGTCGATATGATACTTATTCATGTGAAATTTAACATTCATTTGATCCAATCTTCTACTTACAACATTGTGAAATGTAAAAACTCTGCCTACTCTGGCAACACTGATGTCGTATATTTGATTAACATTGTGCACCAGGAAAGCTCCATAAGTCAGTCTGCTCAAAGGTTGAACCCACGTGGGAGTCATGAAATTGTAATGGAAATCTATTGGAAAAAAGTAATTCAAATTAAGAGTGTTTTACAAAAAATAAATATTTTTGTTCTTATTACAAGAATTACTTACCTAGACCCTGTCCAACTGTTATCAAAACAACAATTGAACACATACTCATGGAAAATGCTACTCTATGTAAACTTGCAAAGAGAGCGGTGATCAGTGGATCTTTCTCTGCATTGATATCAATAAACTTAAAACTGAAGGCTTGTATGTTGATGCTGAGTACCACTGCAAAGAGTACGAAGAAAATCCTCGACCAAGTCTTTGATAATTTCCATGTGGACTTTTTATGGTCATGAATAATGGCACCTGCTATTATTCCAATCAGATAGGACGAGACTCTCATATGACTCTTTATGTAATAGTGTATGAAGTAAAAATCGTCCCTGACTTCCCTCATACTATTCCAGAGAATAAACGTGAATGACGTGATGAGAAAAAAACCAAGAAAAACAGTTTAACTTTTACCGAGAATAATTATGAACACTTACTATGGCAAACCCATGAAGATTGGTTGCATATTAAAGAAGTAAGTATGAACAAACGGTATGACACAGCCTAAAATTGTCAATACTACAAGAAGTGTGTATCCCAGTTTTCGTGGCCATTTCCAAAATATGTATACCACAAATATTCCTAAGATGTACATATGAAAGTCAACCGCCAGATACCATGCTTGGAACATGCACTGCAAATTGTGAAGAGTAAGCCTTAAATTTGACTTGATCTTTATAAAAATATGTATATTCTCTTACGAAATCCTGTGGGTTGACATAATTGTTCACATAGAGAAAATTCGTCCACCAGTTTGATTGGCATGACTGACTCTCTTTGCCTATTTTAACTTCCCAATAAGGACCCGTGCCCAAGTGGGGAAGTATCAAGGCATTGAAGAAAACCACAAGCATGTACGAGGGGGTCAATCTAAAATAAAATTATAAAATAATTTCAAGTTGTTCACCGTAACACTGCATTCTTGTTTTTTGTATTCTCTCTTTTTTACTATCTTCTGTTTCCGTTTGAAACTAGTTCTCAAGTTTCTAGTATTCATTGAGAAATTCCATGTTGTTCTGAGATTATATGACATGAAAGAATTTTAATGGTTTACCTAAGAAAACGCACTAGAACTAGACCTATAACACTGATTTTCTTCTTTTTATCAAGTTCTTGGAGTATACCATACGCCACGAGAAGTCCGCCAATTCCAAAGTATGCATCTATTATTACAGTACCATTGTGGACCATCATTGCACTGGGGAACGTATACGTCTAAAATAACATTACATTGGGTTATGTTTTCTCTAAAGTTCATCTTTTTTTATCCATCCGAATGGTCAATGTCAAATGTGTACCCATTCCAAATAATTTGCATTGATAACTGGATTCGTATAGTATTGCATGGTTCTGTGTCCTAAGATCACCATACTCATGAAAAAGATTCGGATCATATGCATGCAGTCAAGGCCAGGATGATTATAAGTAGTCGTAAAAATAGTCTTCAGGTTACGACGTGGTGAGAAACAAAGAATGAAATCCTTGATAGCGGATTTTTCAGTCAGTTCGTTATTTTCCATACTGCAATCATACCGGTTGCCGACAACCACCAATGCAAGTAATGTCAGAAGAACGTAGCTGCAACGTAAAATTATGTTTAACTGTCTCTTTCGTTTCTTATATCTTTTTTTAATAAAAATAGCAGCTAGTAATTGAGTCAAGTCAAGCTATAAAGGAGAATGCGCTAACTCATCTTTCGACTTGATATTTTTATTATTTCCCTACCAACTCATCATCAACGAAATGCGCAGAATCTAATGACAATTTATATAGGCAAATATTATATTATATTATTTATATAATTTTCGACAGATACCAATAGATCCAGGAACCCGTTGAAAACTCCGGAAGTTCATCTTTGGTTTGGCAGTGTTCTTGCTTCACTGTGGTCTCAATGCGCATATTCCGAGCAATACCAAATTTCTCGAAGGTCTCCTTGAGGGCTACTTCCACATCTTTAGCCGTGCAAGAAGCTGGAACGCAGAGAGCTAATTGCATCAGGTATCGCTTGACTCTACGGAAGTCTCCACGCTCCTGTAAAATTAATATGAAGGATTGAGCATCCTTAGGATCCATAATAGCAAAACGTAGATAAAAGGTATATTACTTGAATAGCATCCCAGGCAGGACCATTCGGATCGAATTCCATAACATATGGCTTAGAAGCATGTGGCATAACGTGTGCTTTCTGGAATTTGAAATCGATCAAGCAATAGCGACCAGCGATCCTATCCGAATCAGGATGATACTCATTCACAGGTAGGATCGCTTCTAAGTTAAAACACTGATCAAAGTTTCCATAGTGTCTTGTGTTACCACTTATTATTCCTTCGAAACGTCTACTCGAAGAATCATACACTGAAACAGGATAAATATTTGCCACTTTAGTCATGTATGTTTATCTTTTCTTTTCTCACTCTTTTATTTTCAAAGTTATGACTAGACACTCATACGAATATTGTATTATAATTAAACCGCATTATTATTTACTACGATGTGAGTTGAAAAATATTAACTCGAAATTTTCGAATATCACCTCGTTAGCAAACGAAGGAATATTTAAGAAAATTTTCTAAACCGACTGTTCCAAGATGAAAACATTCAGAATCTTTTATTATTATAGAATGAATGATCTAGCACTGTCGTTCAATATTAATATATTCGCAAGTATCATCATAAAAGCTATTCATTCTCGCATTACTTGCATTATAAAAACATTATTAAAATTTTTACTGACGTCAACGTATCTCATGGACATAATTGCATCGGTTGAAGAAATAAAAAAACTCGTTATTCAAACTAAATGGAATATGAATCAGGCCGATGAATAAATTATAAGAATCTATTTTAACTAGGAAAATGATTGGCCACAATATCGCGGCTTTGTAGTACATGTGGTGGTAAGACTTGATAAAGAAAAAAATTTCATGTAATAGCTATATTCTCAGTAAAAAAAATGAATTATCGCGTGAGATTGAGAATCGCAAGTTACATCACTAACGATTAAAATGATCGAAATGCGCATGAACTATGTGACACTTTTTACGGAAATAATTCTCTGACGTGTGTCAGATAATTCAGGTATCGTGTATATCTGATCTTGTGACACTTGTCTTATGCCACTAAATAGTAAATTTCAATATACATTCCTAAAATAACGAGTTATGTGTAGCATAATCAATTCCATGAATAACAAGTATTATTGCCAAGACACAGTCTGAACTATTCCAAAACACGAATAGTGAATTAATTAGGTTTTACATAAAGCAAATGATCATAGACAAAGCTCAGCCATTTTACATATTCAAGTACGGTACAGCTTACTTTGAAAAGCCCAGAGAGTTCCATTGCGAAGTTCTTGCAAGTAGCGCAACGTCTGACGCATGCATTTACCATCCGGAAGTGAAGTAGAAGTGAGGAACACATCCGGTAATGAAGGAAATTCAACAAACCAAGAGGATTCGAATCGAGATGAGTGATTAGTGGCGTTATAAGTCGTTTGCAGGTCCTTCAGGACACTTTCTGTTTCCGAGGAAGAATTAATGCATTTCTCGATAGGAGTTAACGATTTTGCAGTATTACTTGAGTTTCCACTGTTTCGAAAAGAAATATTGGTATCCTGGGATAGAATGCAATTTATGGTAATCGAAAGAAGCACGAGGAATGACCCGACGTCGTATGACATTTTAGACACTACTACCACATAAAATTCTTGCGGAACAGCTTGATATTATTTTTTACTATTCCTAGCACTCGTCTTAAAGCAATACTGACTTCTCGCGCTAGTAAATCTTGTTTTATGTGGGAGCTCATTTCCTCGAAAGGTGCCCGATTGACTTCCCCTTATTGGTCTTCACCACGTTCCGACCTCAACCTTTGATCTCAGCGCACCGCTTATTTGTCGTCCGAATCTGCCCTTTACTTCCACGCTCATCATTTCTCAGTGAACGTCTGAATATTCGCCAGAGTAATACATACAAGCGATACTCTATAGTGTCTCCTAATGTTTCAAATTTCATATTTTTTATAATGATTACCCGAAATCAACGGAAACTTAATAGCGACTTGAAGTTCTTTGATACAGTTTTCGTATCAATCAAATGATAGTACTTCGTTGGGTTTCTGAAATATTTAGATATTGCAGTCTGCTTCACTAAAGAAACTAAAAACAATTGGGTGGGGCACGATTACAAAATAGACACAAAATACAAGATAAAGATGCCTAGAAAGACAGTTAGGAAGATGAGAGGAATATATGGCACAATATGCTTTACTGTATGATTCGCTAAAGCAACTTACTAGTCTAGCCATCGTTCTAATATTCTAGTTCCTGGATTGGGATTCCCACTTTCCTTCTTATCTTAAAGTTCCCTAAATCGAAAGGAAAATGATTAGACGTTATAGTATAACAAATTTTTATTATTTTATAAATTATTCTCACTTTCTCGCTCTAAGAAAGTCTTGTTTCTTGTCAAAGACGACCAGATGACAGAATAATAGTGGCTATATGATCATCAATGTCGCCATGCCATTTTTCGCTCTAATTTGCGCTGTTTCTTCTCGTCAATTTCGGGTTGAATTGGTGGTGCCGAAAAAAACCAGGGAGAAAGGAGTTTACTCCACAGCATCCAGGCACCCCTTAATGGTACCTGAGATATAAAAAGGACCAAAAGTAATTAGTAACAGATTAAGCAATGAAAAATGTTAGCAAGTGATACTCACCAATAGCCATAACAGCCAAAAGTAATTTGAAATAAGAGAGAGTATTTGAACTCCTGACGTTAGAATAATTAAATCTTTAACGTGCCTGTTATAATAAATTATTTATTATCAATTAAAGGATTTACCATGACCTTTCAATCCGACATTATTATAATAAATACTTACTCCGCAACACCTCCTTCTAGATTAAGATCTACTCCAGAATCTAGTAACTGTCCAGATTCAGTATATTTTGCTTTTGCCATATATCCCATAAATTGATAGCTTGCTACATATACAATACCTGATAATATCGTTAGTGTCTGGAATTACAATGGATACAGAAATTAGGAATATTTCCAGCAGTCACTGCAATTAAAATTTTATGTTTATATCTATGTGATAGCAGAAACTTACAATAGTTAATGTGGTGAATTCAAAAAACACCATCATGGCTGTTAGATAAATTCCTGCTGCTCCAAAAACCATATTTCTATAAAAACTCAAGGTGGACACATTTTCTTCCACGATTTGTTTAGCCCCCTTTGTAGCAACTTTACTGCTCTTTGTAGGAGGCTAGAACAGTAAACATATCCAAATGCGTCAATAAAATGGTTAACACATTGGAAAATAAACAAAAGAATCTAATAAGTGGAATATATATATATATACACACACACATACATACAATGCAGTCTCGCATACATACATTTGCATGGATCTTACTGATCCTAGTGTAAACATTACAGAGAAAGTGGAGTCCCTTACAGCTTACATTCTCTTAGCTCATGGAAGACCAGGAGGGAAATACTTGAACATTGTCACTGGTCAGAGGTGCACGAGAAGGTGAACCACCACAAGCATTCCAAGTACTAATTGTTATTTTGCTTAGCTTACATATCTCTGCATTAAGTAAGCTATGGGGGACATTACAATATATAGCGTATTTTATAATTATTGTCATCAAGCTTAATTTTCAAAATCCCCTCTATCACAGACAATATACTTTGGCTAAACTGCATAATACAATGCTTTCTTTAAGTCAGCTGGTGATTGTTTAGTTTTTCTTTTTTTTTCATATAAAGTCCTTGAAGAAGGAGTCGTATCCTACAGATTCACCTGTACTTTTTCACATGTAATAATCAATGGACACATATCCTATTTTCATTTTTACCAGAAGTGCATTCTTCTTTAAATATTGCAATCAGCCTTTTATCTGACAAGAAATTTACATCTCTAATTCTCAACAGCCTGATGTGCTGGTATATTGCCATTATGAAAGAATAAGTCCACATGCAAGTGCAGCTATAGATTTTGGATTTCCTCGAAAACCTAAGACAAGCAGGTATCTATGTACACTATGTAATGATTATTGTCTTACGATTTCAGATTTACCAAAGAATACAATAAATATTAACTTGCTGATGCATCTTGATTTTCTAGCTGAGTGAGTTGCTCGTTAGTTTCTAAAACCCAGACTTTGCTTTGTAACTTTGTAGATATACTATAGTAATAGTCATATTTGGTAACCATAATAATTGAAGACACAGTCTTAAATTTCCCACCCTCAATGTACAAAAGCAATTATTGATAATTCAATGCAGTGTTGCTGCAGGGATGTTAAATCTTTCAATTGTCTGTACGTAATTTTGCTATGTTACTCAATTGCTTTTTAAATAGCAGCAACATTTTGCAAGGTAATAACGTTTACTAGAGGTCCCGAATGAATATAGTCGTCGAGTTTAAAAATGTTTCGCCGAAACTGCAAGTATCACCGTTGTATGATTTTCAAGGAAGTATAATGCTCTCCAAATATTGAAAAGGTCTCTTGTTGAAAGACTTTTCTGAAAGTTGTGATAGAAAGCGTGAAAAATTGTAATAGAAATTCAAAAATAATATTTCAGGTATAATCTTAGGCATAATTCTCTCAGTAATCCGACTAGTTAACCACGAACTTTTCAATGTATACCTTAAAAGGGGTATTCTATCAATTGATAGAGATTTTGCTACAGATTACAACAAAAGCATGCGACAATAATTATGGAACACTATTGCTCGTTTCCTCCGACGCGGTTTAAGCCTGGTTCAATTTTTTAAATATAGTTTTAAGATAGGGTAACTACAGTTTAAACTTTGATTAATGTCAGAGGAAACGAGCATACATACTATTAATTTTGGAAAATGGACAGGTAGACAGAAAAAAATATTGACATCAGAATGCTATAATTACCGCCATGTTATCCTTTAGTCTTACGTATAAAAAGCAAAGTGCTTAGTCAACTAGCGTCAAAAACACTCGATTTATTCAAACATATTGCTGTCTTTGCATACTTATAAAGTTGTATTAATATACCCATGATACAAAACGAAGTATAGACTACTACATGACGGTCTTAAACCGGTTTAGTTAATACTGCTCTAAGGGAATCGACCAATCCCAAATATTCCTTACAAGTAGAAAAGTGTATAATTCGTCTATTCCTTTAGATCAATATTAACAAAATGGTTTAAGCCCGCTGAGATGTAGGAATCTGGAAGCCGTACTTCTGGGCAGAGATGAGTAAGGAGATGCACAACGCTACGATTGTAGTCGATACCAAAATCTTGGCGTTAAATCGGAGCGGCGAGTCTGGAAGTAGGATTTTGTGATCATCGCCTCCGTCGACAATGCGAATTCCGTCGTAGCCGAGCGAAACGTGAACACGAACCTGCAGCTTGGCGGACAGAGGTTGTCCGCTACCTCGCCGCTGGTTACCAAATCAACATTTAGAACGGGACCAGGAACTACAGAACTTCTCTAGAACTATTGAAAAAGCCTATTGTTGAAACATTTTTGAGACTTTTTTTATGAAACTGCGGTACCAACTTGACATCATGTAGGACCTTAATTTTTTAAAAATGCTTCATAAATAGACAAAAAGAAATAAGAAGAAGAAGGAATAAGAGAAAAAGAAAAAAATTAATTGCACAGAAATATTGAAAATTCGAAAAATTGAATAAAGCTTTCCAAATATTACTAAAAATTATTGGATCTCGATTTACTTTCACAATTTATTCAAAATATAAAATCGAGGCTAAATCGAAACCTCGCAGAATATACGGAGTAGATAAAAATTGAATTGAAATTGTAGAATATCGAATATGAATTACGTTCAAATTGAAATATTAATAAATTAGGTGTTTCGAAAATTAAAATAAATAATTAAATCAATAAAGTAAAATATTAACACTTAGAAATCGGAAATTTTTAGCAAGCATATTTAAAAGTACTGGAAGTTGCCTAAAATTGTGTGCGCGCAAATTCGTCGCGCAGGGCTCGGTTAGTGGGAGCAGGCGGAGAGTGGGGGGAGCGCTTGAGGCAGCGCCCGGACGCGCAGCGCTCATTCTTCCTCGAGCCGGTCTCCTATATTGGTCTCTTGGAATCAACCCCTCTTGTTGATTTCCAACCTTCCTCTCTTTCTATACTTATTTCTTCTTTATACCCTCTATTCTTTAGTTTTCTACTTCTTTATTTCTATCTTTCCTTCTGTCTTCTCGTTTCACTCTGTTCCCTCTCATTTTCCATTGTGCTTGTCTTACATTTCCTATTTCCTTGGTCGGGTTGAGCATATTCATTCGAGTAGTCATATAAGGGTAGTCA